>CM042868.1:2618039-2823039 GCA_023658055.1 Thaleichthys pacificus | reverse complement strand
AACCGCCCGCGGTTCCATGGTGAGTCAGGAGACTGACCTCCCATGATGCCTTGCGAGATCGCTCTGGTTTCAGACGAGCCGAGCTGCCTACCTGCCTGCCCACCTGCCAGCTCGTCTGAGTCGCTAACGAGTCCCTTCAGAGCGCTCGTCTTCCGGTGGGCAGACGTCTCGACATGGTTATATCTGTTCCTGGCTTCAGACTCGTCTTGTCTGCCCGCGCCACGAGGTGGCACACGGAGGTCTGGGGAGAACGGCGCCTCCGCTCGGATGATGTCACGCGTCCGTCCCTCGTCCCTCCGTCCTCGCCTCATCCGTCCGTCCTCGCCTCATCCCTCCGTCCTCGCCTCATCCCTCCGTCCGTGCCTCCTCCCTCCGTCCTCGCCTCCTCCCTCCGTCCTCGCCTCCTCCCTCCGTCCTCGCCTCATCCCTCCGTCCTCGCCTCATCCCTCCGTCCGTGCCTCCGGCGTTAAGGGAGAGGTGGTGAGAACTCGCTCTTGCTGATTTGCTCTCACGCCCGCCCGAGGGGGGTGAAGCGACTCCGCGGAGCACGCCAGGCGGGCTGCAGTGCATTGTGGGCCAGATCTGGGGTGCGTGTCCCCAGACGGGTGAGCGGGATGAGAGCCGAACAAGCTGGAGGTCGAGCCGTGACCGGGAGCATGCTATCACGCTAACATGCTACAGTGAGTTCAGGCGTGGTCAAGTGGAAGTTCCGGAAAGAAGTCCTTCCCACTGCTGAGGAGTCCAAGCTGAGGGCGGATGTTCCCTGGGAGATGAGTCAGAGGAAGGAGTGGGCTACAGACAGTCTCTGGTGGTGGAGGGGGCGGGGCAGGGTTGGGGTAGCGACTACTGTCTGGTGGTGGGGGGGCAGGGGGGGGGTAGTGATTACTGTCTGGTGGGGGGGGGGGGAGTGGGGGAGGGCAAAGCCTCTTACACTTGTGAAAGCTAGCTAACTACCAACTGTGTTTCTGACAGAGAGGCCAAGTTTTGGATCGCACGCCAACGTCTCCGAACGATGAAGAAACATAATGTGGGATGTAATGAAGAAAACAAAGCCATCGCAGCACACAGGCAATTAAAACCTGAGCATATGGCCTCGCTGGCACAGACACGCAGCAGCAGAGATGTGAAACACTATTTCTGGCATCGACGTGAGAAAACGCCAACCAATACAATAATCCTCTGCTTACTGCAAACGAGTTTGCAAAAGAAGAAACACAAGTAATTTCCCTTGTCGTTACCCGTGACACTGGTGACAAAAAAAGTGAAGTTACTGTTAGCTAGTTAGTATTTAGTATTTAATTAGTAGGTGAAGTCTTGGTATAACACATTAATTTGTTATGAATTGCAGCAATTAATGTGCAAATGATGTGAATAGCTTTGTTGGCCTTTTTGTTTATAAACAGACTAATTCAAAAGAAGGGTTTTGGAACAGCCTTGCAGGTCCGTGGGCACCAGGGCTGTTATCACGAGTGGCAAGGAGACAGCTGATTGGCTACTCTTCAAGCAGGTTTCAGAACCAGAATGAATTGGAACCAGCATTTGTGTGTGTGTCTGCATATGTGTGTGTCTGTGTGTGTGTCTACATATATGTGGGTCTGCATTTGTGTGTGTGGGTCTGTATGTGTGTGTGTCTGTCTGCGTGTGTGTCTGTCTGTGTGTGTGTGTGTCTGTCTGCGTGTGTGTGTGTCTGCGTGTGTGTCTGCGTGTGTGTCTGCGTGTGTGTCTGCGTGTGTGTCTGCGTGCGTGTGTCTGCGAGCGTGTGTGTGTGTCTGCGAGCGTGTGTGTCTGCGAGCGTGTGTGTGTGCGCGTGTGTGTGAGGCTGTGATGAGGTGGTGGTGAAGCCTCAGTTCTGGAGGCAGCAGACCATGTCTGAGAGGACCTGTTTAGGAACCATCTGCAGGGCTGTAGGGCAGATCTGGTCCTCCGATGAGCAGAAGCCTGGGACCTCATGCCTGGCTGCTCTGATCCCCCAACTCCTCATTCTCCTCTCCCTTTCTCCCAACTCATCTCCTCTTCTCCTCTCTTCTCCTCCCCTCCTCTCCCTCCCCTCCTCTCCCTCTCCTCTCCTCTCCCTCCTCCCTCTCTCATCCTATACCCTCCCCACTCTTCAGCAGGCAGCAAGTAGATAACAAAATGCAAGATGCTTTTAGTAGAATTTAACATCATATTTGAGGTCTTAGAAAGCACATTTTCTGAAATATTATTTTCACAAATTATAAGCGTGATTATGAGAGTAAAGGAATGTACATATGAAAGCCTTGCATGATATCTCGGTGACCAAAAAAACCTAAAACATTCAAAGAGAATTATTTTGTCATTTGCATATTAAAGTGTAAAGCTCTTAATGGGATTAGCATATTGGGTTAGGGTTAGCGTGTGGCTCCTCGTCAAAGCTTGTAGTCGCTCAGCGATGTTGACTCACAGAAAAATGACATTTTGGACTTTGGATTTCATTCACTTAAATGAATATTCAAAAAGTGTGAAGACAATCTGACATAAATGGAAGGCATGAGCTGAGTGTAGGCTGTAATAAGATCAAAGTGATGCTAAGTGGATCTCCGGGCATTATTTTCACATTCCACCCAACAATGTGACTTCTGAAGCAAACAGTTATGGCAAAGCTTTAAAGCTATACAACAAGTCACTCCTGAATACACACTGTGCACCTTTCAATATTCATGTGATTAACTGCCAAGCACTCCAAGCGTAGATATGAATCTTCTGGAGCAGAAGAAGACCCAGTCAGGCAAGCAGACACTAGAATGGTGTGAACTTCCCCTTCACTAGGCCAGAGATGTGATAAAAGGATGATGATTGGTGGCGGACAAAAACATTGTTATTCGATTTCTACATTAGAAGGCTCTCCAACCCTGCTCCTGGAGAGATACCCTCCTGTAGGGATACACTACAACCCTGCTCCTGGAGAGATACCCTCCTGTAGGGTTACACTCCAACCCTGCTCCTGGAGAGATACCTTCCTGTAGGGTTACACTCCAACCCTGCTCCAGGAGAGATACCCTCCAGTAGGGTTACACTCCAACCCTGCTCCTGGAGAGATACCCTCCAGTAGGGTTACACTCCAACCCTGCTCCTGGAGAGATACCCTCCTGTAGGGATACTCTCCAACCCTGTTCCTGGAGAGATACCCTCCTGTAGGGTTACACTCCAACCCTGCTCCTGAAGAGATACCCTCCTGTAGGGATACACTACAACCCTGCTCCTGGAGAGATACCCTCCTGTAGGGTTACACTACAACCCTGCTCCTGGAGAGATACCCTCCTGTAGGTTTACACTCCAACTCTGCTCCCTCCAGCTCCAGATGTAACTGACCAAATTAATCTTGACAGTGAGGTAATTATAAGAATATCAGACATTGAATTATTAAAATAGCTTATTATGTCAAATTAGGGTTGACACAAAACCCTACAGCATATTAGCTCTCCTAACACAGGGCTAGGAAGCCCTGCTACAGAATCAAATAATATATCACATCATATAATATTTTATTACAGCAAATCTATATTTGTAATGGTTCTGGGTCCAGACCTGTCACTGTAATTAAAAAAGTTGTTGGATGGACACTACAATATGCTGACCCCATTACTAAGATGAATCTAGATTAGATTTTACATGAGGCAACCTCTCACCCCTCATTGCTCTCTGAGGGACTACAAAATCTGGATACCCTCCAGACTCCCCCCCCCCCCCCCCCCACACACACACACCCTCTAATCAAGTCCCGTCCCATCAGCAAGCTGGAGTCCTCTATGAATAACACAGAACCCACACAGGCCTGGATAGGTCATTTTAAACTTCAAAAACAAGGAGTTTTTTCCCCTTCACCCTCAAACTTTTCCAACTCACGTTGTTAACATTTACGGAGAAGATGGCCAAGGATCTCTGAGGAGTTTGGTGCAGCCCGAGGCTGCGTTGAGCTGAGTACTGAGAAGAACCTCGGTCCAGTTCACTGTACGTGAGTGCATCCCTCAGTCCCTGGATAATGTGTGTGGAGAATGAGGTAGTTGTTCGGTCCAAAACTTGTGAATTAAACAATCCATGTTCCTCTCTCTCAGTGGCGGTTCTAGACAAATTTTACTGGGGGGGGCCCAAGGCGGGGCCAGTGTTTAATCAGAGGGGCACATTAAAAAACAGAAACAAATTATATTTAAACATTAAATACTTTAATTTTGCTTTACATTAAAATCATACAAACGGCTCTGGCTCTCCCTCTTCCAGCTCCTCAGCTCTCTCAATAACTTGATATGTTTCTATTACTTTTTTATTTACTGGTGCAAAAAAGGCTGAAATGTCCCTCCTCGTTTCATGATGACTACTAGAAGAAGAAAAACGTGTGAATTTTTGTATTTTTTGTATTCAGTCAGCTCAGGGGGGGCCACAGGGGGGGCCAGGGACATTTTTACAGGCCAGCCTGCTGCCTCGTCCGTGGCGAGCTAAACACGTGTTCACGAGGGAGTCGGTCGAGTCTGTGTCAGAGAACCCCAGATCGAACTCTCGAGAGGGAGGGGAAGGAAGGGGAAGTTGTTATCTGTGAAAAGCTTTCAAAGACAGGACATTCAAATGGCCACCATAAACCCAATGCACAAATAATGTGTTTTGTCATGTGGCATGATGTTAGAAGGACAGTGGACCAACATAGCTGCAACAGGTGTAACGGCTGTGTTCTGGAACAAACCTTGTTTGTGCTACCGCTTTGAATAGTAGTCTAGTAAGAAGGTGTGTGGTCTAGTAAGAAGGTGTGTGGTCTAGTAAGAAGGTGTGTGGTCTAGTATGAGGTAGTTTGGTACCAAGTCGTTTTGTAATAAAGCTGAGATGACCGTCCAGGGTGGGACCATGAAGCACCCTGACAGAGCGGCGGGGAGCCCGACGGCACGCTGTGCTCCACCACCTGACTGTCCAGTGAGCCCCAGATGAGAGCCAGGCTCGTACCTGCTGCATTATTTACCCCACAGCCAGCGATGGCCCCAGCTCTGCTTGCTCCCCACAGAAGTAGCTTTGCATGCAGGCATGAATAATTTAGGAGACCTGCACGGTGCGTGGGAACAGAGGAAGGGAAAGAGCCAAAAGAGGAGGAGAGGAGAGGAGGGAGAGGGGAAGAGAAGGGAGGAGAAGGAGGAGGAAGAGGGAAGAGAAGGGAGGAGGAAGGAGAGGGGGAGGAGGGAGAGGGGAAGAGAGGAGGAGGAAGGAGGGAGAGGGGAAGAGAAGGGAGAAGGGAGGAGGGAGAGGGGAAGAGAAGGGAGGAGGAAGGAGAGGGAAGAGGGGAAGAGAAGGGAGGAGGGAGAGGGGAAGAGAAGGGAGGAGAAGGGAGGAGGAAGAGGGAAGAGAAGGAGGAGGGAGAGGGGAAGAGAAGGGAGGAGAAGGAGAGGGAAGAGGGGAAGAGAAGGGAGGAGGGAGAGGGGAAGAGAAGGGAGGAGAAGGGAGGAGAAGAGGGGAAGAGAAGGGAGGAGGGAGAGGGAAGAGAAGGGAGGAGAAAGGAGAGGGGAAGAGGGAGGAGGAAGAGGGGAAGAGAAGGAGGAGGGAGAGGGGAAGAGAAGGGAGGAGAAAGGAGAGGGGAAGAGAAGGGAGGAGAAGGAGAGGAAGGGGAAGAGAAGGGAGGAGGAAGGGGAAGAGAAGGGAGGAGAAGGGAGGAGGAAGGAGGAGGGTGAGGGAAGAGAAGGGAGGAGGGTGAGGGAAGAGAAGGGAGAGAAGGGAGGAGGAAGGAGAGGGGAGGAGGGTGACAAGGGGGGGGGGGGCGAGGCAGTAGAAGGAGAAGGGAGGGAGGAGAGGAAGAGAAGGAGGGAGGAGGGTGATGAGGGAGAAGGAGGGTGAGGGAGAAAGGAGAGGGGAAGAGAAAGAGGGGGAGAGAGGTGGAAGAGGAGGGATGAGAGCGCCAATTGCACAGAACGTTAGTAGAAAAGGGGCAGAGCAAGCTAATCTTGGTGAAACTCTGCTCACATCAGCAGGCAAGTCGCCCTGTGAACAACTGCTACACGACGAAAAACACACAGACCAATAAAAAAGAGGTTTGGGGTCGCAGAGGAAGATACAACCAAACTTAGCATCCGCCTGATTGGGCGCTGTGCCACGTCGCTGCTATGAGAACATGACTGACCAGGAGGCCCCGACTCCGACCACCGAAACACTGTTAGAAACAAAAATGATCCGGATGTTTTTTTTTTGGGGGGGGGGTCAAGCCAAATACATCTCAGCCCCCCTTGAGCTAGGGTATACTGGAAGTGTGGGCTTAGTGGTTAGAGCATTTATCTGTAGATCAAGAGGTGACTGGTTCGAATCCCCCCTGTACGTGTCTTTGGGTAACAGCGTCTGGAAAATGACAACGTGCATGACTCTCATGCATAGGACGTTGGGGGTGGAGCTGGGAGACGTTAGCAAAAATCTACCAATCAAAGGAATTCTTAAATTATTGCAAAAACCAATCAGTGAGGTTTAGCCACTGGTTTAGTCATTGCTCACCATCTACTGAAGTCGTGTTGTTTGTAGTATTAAAATAATAAAAAATATTTTCTTAATTTTCCTACTGTGAGGGATTTAACACAAGCTGTTAAAGAGCGAGGCCTTTGAGGACAGCTCAGAGGTAATTGGATGTCTAATTGAGTTCCCAGACATGTTTGGACAGTCTTGATTCTCAGAGCAATTTTGACGGTTTAATTTGACTCATTACAAGCAGTGAGTCGTGTGTTCTCCCCGCTCAGGGAACGCAAAAGACCAATCCAACACAAAGGAAAGACATGGCTTTTAACTCCTATTGGAGTCTAGTCTGTCTGTGTGAGTTGACAAAACCATCTATTGTGTTAAGTGTTTCAGCGAAAAAAATACAAAAACATGAAAATATTTTCAGACTCATCCGTTACCAAGACAACACCCGATCGTGAGCTGGAAGTCCCTAATTAGAGCTGAAAGAAGATCAGTGGGTCATCTGTTTATTTTTTATAAGAGGTGCAAAAATTCTCTCTGTGTGAAGTTATCCCTTTTTGTCCCTCTCGCTCTCTCTTTTTCTTTTCTCGTTTGTGCCTTAAGACGCAAAGTGAGCCGCTGTTTGGCTGCTGCTTGGCAGGCCCTGGTGCATTCTGGGGACCTGAAGCAGTCAGGCAGCAAGAACGAAGCTAAAATAATCTTTTTCAACCCAAAGCCAGTTACATTTTTTGACATGCCTGCTTAATTCCCTTCTAAAGTTCCTTCAAGAGACTGTGTTCTGCCCCAGTCCTTTGTGTGTCCCACCGGGAAAGCAAGTCATGTTGTTGTTTACAGGACACTCTCCTGCCCGTTAACTCCCGTTAATTTAAAGCGTAAATGAGGGCACGTTTTTTGGGTGAGTGTGCACACAGGTGCAAGAGGGAATTGAGTTGAATGTTTATTCATCTGGGCCTGTAGCCAGTTAGGTTAGGCCTTATCCCCTGACTCCTTAAGAATATGCTGCTGCATATAATCACAGACATCTAGGAGGTATTATGAGAAAATCCATATCTTATAAGACACCTAAAGGGGTGCGCATGCAGAAGATGCTTTTAAACGAGAATATATTTTCATCATCCAAACACCCGCACTGTCTTAGTTTAAGACAAGCAGATCCACAGCTACATGAAACTATCAAAGCATTTAACAGCTATGTGGTTCCACATAACAGTCCATCTTCATCAATTATGTGAGACACCTTGTGTGCATCTGGGACAAAAGGTCAAGAGTCCATCAGAGATGGGACTTCAACCGGTGTGAAAGCTGGAAGGGTATAGCTAAGCGGTTAGAGCCATTGACTGCAGATCAAGAGGCCGCAGGTCCAAATCTCCCCGGCTACTGTAATAAATGGATAAAAGCAAATATATTATTATTTGAAGATGAACAGTAGAACAGGGTGGAATCGGGACTGGCTCTGCTGATGCCAGTGGCTCCACAGTTCTGGCTACCATGTTCACTGGGCGTCACTTGAAAGCCTGCCTCTTTCTGGATTGTTCTGTGAAGTCGGTGTGATTGATGCTCGGTAAAACTCGAGTTCCAGTCTCCATGTGTGCAGTGGTGTATTTACAGTCATGTAACATTTACATTATTAGTCATTTAGCAGACGCTCTTATCCATTGCGACGCCCGTCCTCCATGTTGCATATATATATATAAAAAACATTGCCCTTTGACCTTAGTGACGTCCCAGCCTGGTGTTAGAGACAGCATGACAGGGCCATGTGAACCATCAGCCCTGTAGCAGGGACAAGGGGAACAGCCTGAAGGCCGACCAGATGGTGTTTGTGTTTAAATGTATTTGCGTGTGCGCGTGTGAATGGTTTATGTGGTTTTGGTGTTAGTGTGTGTGTGTGTGCAAGCAAAGGGGTGTCTTGAAGGGCTACACGTGTTGGTGTGCGGGATTGCATGAGGGTGCGCAAGTGTGCAAAATGCCAGCACAGCACTGGTTCTCAGGTTATCCTAGCCAACATCAGGACGACGTTCATGCTTGCTTCGTTATTAATACAACTCTTCCTCTGAAGGCGTTTCCCCTGAGCTGCTCTGCGTTCAAATGAAAACCTTAATCTCGGCGGACAAAACGCTGAACAAGGCATCTTACTTTCAGACGAGGATTGCAGGCAGATAAGGCATTTCAAATGAATGTGCTGACATACAGATGTTCTGAGTCGTGTTTCTCCTATGACCTTGGTCATGGAGTTGGTCAGCCCCCCATGCAGGAGAGATTATTGTTGTGGCAGTAATCCCATGTAAGGACACTTTTTTTAGTCATTTAGCAGACGCTCTTATCCAGAGCGACTTACAGTAAGTACAGGGACATTCCCCCGAAGCAAGTAGGGTGAAGTGCCTTGCCCAAGGACACAACGTCATTTTTGCACGGCCGGGAATCGAACTGGCAACCTTCAGATTACTAGCCCGATTCCCTAACCGCTCAGCCACCTGACTTCCTTAGGCTCATGACATTGTTGAACTACTAATTATAGGAAGATTCACAAAATAATGCAATGGAAACGTAGCCGGCTAACTGGGAGCTGCTCTGTCACACGTCACACATCGTCACAAGTGCTGTTTGAGGCTCCTAGGCCCCCTTAGCACCGAGGCTGTGAGCTAAGAAATACTCTCCTCGTGAGAAGTACAAGAGAGGCTCTGGGGAGGGAGGGAGGGAGGGAGGGAGGAGGGAGGGAGGGAGGGAGGGAGGGAGGGAGGGAGGGAGGAGGGAGGGAGGGAGGGAGGGAGGGGAAGAGAGAGGAAGTGAAGGGCTTGTGCTGTGAACGGTTTTTAGAGCACAGCGTTAGTGCAGCGTGTATCTGCTGCCAATCCACAACATTGCAATACTTCTAGATAGAGATATATAGAGATGGAGAGAGATATATATAGATAGATAGAACAGAGAGAGAGAGAGCGAGAGAGAGAGAGTCAATCAACGCACAGGCGGTCAGATTGAAACCTACCATTTGCTGAACGTGAAAGAGTGTGGGGGGGGGGGGGGGGGGGGACTTTTTCTCACAAATTACACACCGTTGGAGAATTGCGCTGAAAGTCAGTTGTGTGAGTGACAGGAGCCAGGTAGCGCCTCAGCAAAGCCGGAGCTTAGAGAGACGGAGCAGGGCAGCACCTGTGTGAACTGGTGCCCACCACTCATTAAAGTATTACTTTCCAGGGCATGACCGTGGTCCTGGAGCGGATCTCTCTCTAGTCCAAGTCCCCTGGTCTCTTCCGTCCGCTTTCACCACACTTAACAGTGTTTCCCGCGTAGCACTGCTCATATTCAGCAGGCCCGCGGGACGAGCCGCGCACATGTGCTGGGAGCTCAGGCTATTAAAGAAATACACATTCACAAATTTAATCTGTGAGGTTTGGCATGGCTCTGTGCTCTCTCTCTCCCTCCAACTCTCTCTCTTATTTCCTCTCTTACCATTCTACCTCCCCCTCGTTCTCTCTGGCTCTCTCTCTTACTCTCTCTATCATTCTCTCCCCCTCCGTCTTTTTTCTGTCATCCTTTCTCTGTCTCTATCCCTTTCTCTCTCACTCTCCCTCTCTTTCCCTCTCTATGCATCTCTCTCCCTCTCCGTCTCTCCCTCCCTCTCCCCACCTCTCTCTGTAATCACTGCTGTTATGGCAGTGTGGGCGAGGCCTGTTCTGGTGGGTGTGCTGGTGGGTGAGGCCTGTTCTGATGGGTGAGGCCTGTGCTGGTGGGTGTGCTGGTGGGTGCGGCCTGTTCTGGTGGGTGAGGACACTGACCCCTGTTCCACGCCTGCTCTTTTAAACATAATCCGCAGGATTAAACACAGCTCTGGGGATGGGTGATGCACTCGCACACGGCCTGATTGGCCCAACAGATGGGTTTTAGAAGGGAAAAGTATCTTTAATCAATCCAGTTTAGGCCTTGTTTACAGGGTCCTGCTGAACATGGAGCTCAGTCAGCAGATGGAAGGGAGGATGAGGGGGGATGAGGGAAGGAGAGAGATATGAGCGAGGCTGGATGAGGCAGGGAGAGGGGGCTGGATGAAAGAGGGTTGGATGAGAGAGAGAGGGAGAGAGATTAGGTTGGTGTTGGAATGAGAGAGAAAGGGTTGGATGAGAGAGAGAGAGAGAGAGAGAGAGAGAGAGAGAGGGTTGGATGAGAGAGAGAGGGTTGGATGAGAGAGAGAGGGTTGGATGAGAGAGAGAGAGGGTTGAATGAGAGAGAGAGAGAGGGTTGGATGAGAGAGAGAGAGAGGATTGAATGAGAGAGAGAGAGGGTTGGATGAGAGAGAGAGAGAGAGAGAGAGAGAGAGAGAGAGAGAGAGAGAGAGAGAGGCTGGAATGAGAGAGAGAGAGAGAGAGGGTTGGATGAATGAGGCCAGGGCAGGGAGCCTGAGGACAGACATTACATAAAAGTCTGCAACTCTAATTGATTTACTTGTCCTGGTCTCTGCTCCTCTATTGACCACATCATCGCACAGAAAACAAGGTTATTTGGGGTTTGAATTCATTTAGGCTACAGAGAAAACAACCCCTGTCCAGTTTATCTGTGTTTGCGAAGCC
This sequence comes from Thaleichthys pacificus, assembly GCA_023658055.1. NCBI lineage: Eukaryota > Metazoa > Chordata > Actinopteri > Osmeriformes > Osmeridae > Thaleichthys > Thaleichthys pacificus. The sequence continues at coordinate 2,812,045 of CM042868.1, read as the reverse complement.
TCAGGGAAGCAGTCTAGGATGTCTGCTCTGGCATCGTGGAGTACAGCAACGAGACAACAGGTCAAGCCTGGTCAGGTCAGGAACACAGGAGGACAGCATCGTCCATCTGTCCAAAACAGGAGGACAGCATCGTCCATCTGTCCAACACAGGAGGACAGCATCGTCCATCTGTCCAACACAGGAGGACAGCATCGTCCATCTGTCCAAAACAGGAGGACAGCATCGTCCATCTGTCCAACACAGGAGGACAGCATCGTCCATCTGTCCAACACAGGAGGACAGCATCGTCCATCTGTCCATCACCACGGAGCAGCACAGCACACTGTTCCATGACAAAACAACATTGTTTCGCAGAAACAGAACTGACAGGAACATTTTTCATAGGGAGAGTCGCTAATGGTTATCTCGTTACTGTGGCGATACACGGAGGTCTCCGCCTCGTTGCCTTGGCCTTTTGACTGCTCTCTCTTCTATTCTATTTAAAAAAATAACATAATTATTCATAAGTATGCAGTGGCATACCGACATCTCTGACGTTGATAACAAACCAAACCGTTTCAAAATCGGTTGAAAATTTAGCAAGTTATGGTCATTTAAAAAGTACATGTAGCATCAACACAATGTTATGGGTGAGCGAGTTGACTGTAGCAAGATGGCCGCCATGTGCGGACGTTCTAGATTCCGCCGTAAGACATCTAGTCTTTATATATATCTATGCCCAAACCTACCTGATGTTTTTATCCTTCTTTCATCAAAGTGGTTTTCTGTGCCTCTGCTTTGTTCCTAACTTCACAGCGAGCCATCAACACACCGACAAGGATTCTCACAAACAGATTGATGACCAAGGACACCGCAGAACACACCTGTCAGCATGCACACTCAACCTTGAAAAAACTGAAAACACGTATTAAAATACCGAACCTCTGCTATGGAGAGAAGAGAGAAAAAAAAAAAAAAAGGTGCCATCTTTCTCTACAAAATAAAATGCAAAACAATAGACTCCCCTCTGGCTGAAGAGGCTTCATATGTAAATACTGACAGGGCTTAAGGGCTCAGGTATTCTGTCTCAAAGCCCTCCACACCTTCGAAGATGATCTGCTACATAATGCAACGGCGGTCGATTGGAGACTCCATGCATGTCTGGTAGCCATCTCGCAGGAGCGTGGGGGGGGGGGGGGGAGCGAGGGGGGGGGAGCGAGGGGGGGCTTACAGCCAATCTCAGACGGACATCACACTGCAAGCTGAGAGCCTTGTCATATTGAACTGAGCTCAGCTCTGTCATGTTAGATTGTACGTCCGCGGCGAGAAGTGTCATATACCACACGGACGGACACATCCTCAACACACTTTCACACACACACACACACACACAGATGCACACCCTCAATGCACTTTCACACACACACACACTGATACACACACCATCACACTCACCACCACCCTCACACACACACACACACACCTTACGCAACGTATCATACACACTCCCACACCCTCACACACACACTCCATAACACGCCCACACCAACATACCCTCCCTAACACGTACACAACCTTCCTAACACCCTCATACACACACACACTAAAATTCCAGTTTTTAGTCTCCAGATCTTTCAGCATCTTACACTCTTGACTTCACTTACTGACTGACACAACTTGTAATAGGTTTCTTTCATTGTTTCGTTTTCTCTTTAAAATGTAGTAATGTATCAACACTGTGGCGTGGTGTAATTAAATTAAAGATTGTGTTGCTAGGGTGTGTTTTCACCTAAGACCTAAGAGTCATATTGTTGAACAAATCTATCAACAGATGATCCAAAGAGCGTTCTGCAGGTCCCCCCCCCCCAGCCCTCCAAGGACACGCAAACACAGGGTGTAGCCAGCAGACTAACCCCCTCTGCTGGCTGTCTGGGGAGGGGTGGAGCTCAGTGGTTAGAGCATTTTGACTGACAAAAGGTTGCAGGTTCAAATGTCTAAATTACTTTAGATAGATGTGTCTGCTGGATTAATGCCATAATGTCATTGCTGGTCACTACACACAGGCCGGAGGGCCAGCTTATCATCATTTTACCTCCTCCTCTACAATGTCCAGTTAATACACCCTCCTCCACAATGTCCCCAGGTTTGGGGGGTGAGGAGAGGGGGGTGAGGAGAGGGGGGTGATGTGTGTGGTATCAGCATGGTTTCTGGGGGCACACTGGTACTGGGAGTGGTTCAGTGTCAATCACCACAACCAATCACACGCATGACTCAAACTGAGGCTCGAGGCAATCTAACGTGTTGAGCCGAAGGCATGTGATGGGTTGTGATGTCATCGACAACGTCCAATTCACACAGACACACATACTGAGACAGAACCCCCCCCCCCTTCTATCAACACCCAAACATAGCGTGAGAACAGCAAACGTTTTCAGTGCGGCTCCAGAAAGTGAGAATGACTCCTTGCAGAAATGCTTAATGATTTTTACAGTCTCACCATGTCCCTCTACCAGACAGTGTCTCTATGTCCCTCTTCCAGACATTGTCTCTATGTCCCTCTTCCAGACAGTGTCTCTATGTCCCTCTACCAGACAGTGTCTCTATGTCCCTCTACCAGACAGTGTCTCTATGTCCCTCTACCAGACAGTGTCTCTATGTCCCTCCATGTCTCTTTGCCTGACAACAGTCTCTCCAGAGCAGCCAAGAGACCCCATCTTATTCTCCTCTGGTTTTCATCTGTCATCAATTTTTCTCTATCCGTTTCTCCCCTCTTCCCCAGCTCGTACACTGCGTTTCTAATTACCTCAGGCTATTCATTACAAACACTCCACACACACACACCCAACCACACACACACACACACCCAACCACACGCACACACATTTTCACCACAGAAAGAAAAGAAATAACTAAATTGAGTCCGCCACCATGCCGTGTTCAGTGCCGATACAAAAGGAAGACAAGACAAAATAAATACTACAGAGGGAGACCAGCTATGTTCTTGGATTGTTATGACTCGAGTCTGAGGCTGCGGTATCTCGGAGGAGTCAGACCAGGTTTGGGAGAAGGTGCAGTTTGATCTGCATTCCACCAGAGGATCTGAAACCTCTTCAGATCCTGTGGATCTCCATCAGACAGGAGAACAGCGCTCTCCTTCTCTAATAGTTCTAAGCAACAGGAAAAGCAGTAATTTCAAACACACACACACACCTCCACATCAAACACACTTCTCTCTATATTCAAAACTTCACAGCAATGGTATCATACAGTTCCCATGGCTCCATGGATGTGTGACCTCTGACCCCTGACCCTCCCTACTGGTGGTGAACTCACCTGGCATCACTCTATCCCTGACCATGAAGCCAGATGGAGTCATTCTGAAGCTCATTTTGTCATCAGTTAATCAGTGGACTGTTCTTGAATCTCCTTTATGGCCATACTTGATGTTTGTAGAAAAATTAATACTCAGCAACTGAACGTGATTGCCTCTTGGCTTTGGTCCTGCTGTAGCCAATGTGAAGTGGTTTCATGCTAGTTATTTGGGGGGCAAGGGGAAGTGTATAAACTGTAGAAAGTACAGCTGTAAAAACCACGGTCACAAGTGCGTGTAAAGAGTGTTCATAGTTTGAACAGTATTTCTGTGGTCAGAGACAAAGCACGGTGTGAAAACAATCACTTTAGTACGGTGTCATCTCAACTACATAACCCAGCTTTGTGTTTCCCTTTCTGGGTGCTCTTTAGCCTAGCGACAACGAGTGTGGAACCTGAAGAGGAGCTGTTTAACGACTGATAGCAGAGCCTTGCACCAGTACAGCCAGTACAATACACGTACAGAACCAGTACAGAACTAGTACAGTGCAGTTAGTACAGAACTAGTACAGAACTAGTACAGCCAGTACCTCAGTACCTCACTGTAGACAGCCCAAAACAGTAGGGAGGACGAACAACAGGGGGAGTGGAGGACGGAGAGAGAGAAGAAGAAAGGAGAGATACAGAGAATCAGAGAGAATGATAGAGGGGGGAGAAGAAGGGAGCGAGAGATGAAGAAAGAATTCAGACAGAGGGAGAGAGAAAGAGAGAGGGACAGAGAGAGAGAGAGAGAGAGGGTGACAGATTAGAAGAAAGAGAGAAAAACAAAGAGAAAGTGCGACAGAGATAGAGAGGGGGGGGGCACAGCGGGGGCTCAATTAGCCCAAATTCCAGCTGATTCTCTGGGTAGCCCTGATTGGAGAGTTAGAGGACCTCACCTCTAGCAACGAGCTCATTAGAGTCGATTTGCGCATCCTTTTAAACAAAGTACCATTTGCTACCATAATCACATGGAGTTTTATGCCGGTTGGAAACGGTAAACATTTGATAATCACTCATTAAAACAAGGACTTTAAACTATGACATAAACTAGGACTGCCATGAAAACAGATTGAAACAACACAAGATCCGGCAGATCGTTGGAAACGTTATTGGGGTTGAAGACAGACGACAGAACTAATAATAACCTCTCTTACGTTCTCCTTCACTCACCCCTCCATCTCCAATCTTTCATTTATAGACTCACACAAACAAAAGAGAAAGCCTTCCAACAGACAGTCATGAATGCAGGACGACCATGGACGGATCAATAGGCCTTTGGATATTTAATAAACAGAAAAATCACCGCAGAGCTGGGATTGCGCAGTCAGTCAGCCTGTGTGTATTTAGAGAGCTATTCCTGGGGGTGGGGCAAAGAGCAGCCCAGCTCAAACAGTGGTACTGAGTCATTATTTTTAGTCCTGTTTGCTGTGGGCTTGTTCCGACGCCCCTCTTTTCCCTCGAAATGAACAGCAGCTTAGGAGTGAGAGGGGAGGGAGGGAGGGAGGGAGGGAGGCAGGGAGGGAGGGAGGGAGGCAGGGAGGGAGAAAGAGAAGGAGACAGAGAGGTGGAGAGAGCCAAAGGGAACAGGCCCTTAAGACTGCATACATCATTATAAAATCACATGCATCATAATTATAATCACTACAGTTTCTCTTTTTCGCGGCCCCGGCCAGCGAGGGCTGTGTTTAAAGCAGGCTGGTGGCGGCGAATTAGACCAAACGGAGCGCTGCGGAGCTCAGTTGCAAACTTGTAGATTTGAAGACCTTAGTTCAGATGGAAGTCAGATTGTACACCAACACATTTACATTTTACATTTAGTCATTTAGCAGAAGCTCTTATCCAGAGCGACTTACAGTAAGTACAGGGACATTCCCCCCGAGGCAAGTAGGGTGAAGTGCCTTGCCCAAGGACACAACTCGTTTTGCACGGCCAGGAATCGAACTGGCAACCTTCAGATTACTAGCCCGATTCCTTAACCGCTCAGCCACCTGACTCCCCACATTCTTCCTCCCACATGAGCTGAAGTAGATATACGTGGACATGACTCTGGTCTCCTTCCCTGCTAATCATGCATCCCCATCAACTCCCTATGGGGAGTCAGGTGGCTGAGAATCAGAATCAGGTTTATTCGCCATTTATGTTATACAAACACGGAATTTACTGTGGCAGGGAGGTGCAAACACTAAACATATACGAATCTTAACTTAAGTAAAGGTACAGAAGTTAACTATTCATAAAAACGAAACAATATAAGAATAAAACAATATAAATATTAAATAAAATATATATAAAAATAAGAATAAGGTCTATCAAGCCTGGTGACCTCAACAGGGAGTTAAAGGCAGAATGATCTTCAGATCCTTGATCTTCTGCTGTGCTTTCTACTGTACCATATGTGCCTCCCTATGGATAATGCTCAATGAATAAAATGTCAAATGTAACTGTAGAAGATCAAGCCCAGTGATACCACAGGGTTTTAGGCTAAATCTCTTTTCCTGCTCCCCGGAGTCTCCAAGACATGGCGAAACAGAAGCATGATCAATGACATACCCCAACACACACACACACACACACTCACTCTCTTCTCCTGGTCCAGATCGTACCAAGCAGAGCCGAGATCTGACATCTATGATCTATCACACCCGGCCACCTGCCCCCTTGCAGAGAAGCAGGCCATTTACACACAGACATCTGCTGCCTCCGTCCACGGAGGTGGAGGAGCGCAGAGAGGTGGAGGAGCACAGAGTGGTGGAGGAGCACAGAGTGGTGGAGGAGCACAGAGAGGTGGAGGAGCACAGAGAGGTGGAGGAGCACAGAGAGGTGGAGGAGCACAGAGTGGTGGAGGAGCACAGAGGTGGAGGAGCACAGAGTGGTGGAGGAGCACAGAGAGGTGGAGGAGCGCAGAGGTGGAGGAGCACAGAGAGGTGGAGGAGCACAGAGAGGTGGAGGAGCACAGAGCACAGGAGAAGAGAAACCTCATGAACCCTGTCTCACGTTTATCTGTTCACTTCAGGTACAGTATATTGGACTCAGCCTGGACATGTGGGTGTGACTGGGTGTGTGGGCTGGGCTGGGCGGTCTGGTGTGGCTGGGCTGGGACTGGGTCTTGGTCTAAACCTGAACATGTGGTCGGGGCTGGTCTGGGCTGGTGTGGGCTGGGACTGGGTCTTGGTCTAAACCTGGACATGTGGTCTGGTCTGGTCTGGTCTGGGCTGGTGTGGGCTGGGACTGGGTCTTGGTCTAAACCTGGACATGTGGTCTGGGCTGGGCTGGGCTGGGCTGTAGTGCTAGAGGTCTCCCAGAAGGTGTTGAGGAGGTGGTTATTTTAATCAGCTGTCTTCCAGGTTTCAGAGTGATGAATTGGGTGTCTGAGCTCTGGATCTGCCAAGCCTTCTGAGGCTCCACCAGCCCATCTAATGAGCCCCAAACTACACACACACACACCAAACCACACTACACACACCAAACCACACTACACACACACACACACCAAACCACACCACACACACACCCTACCAAGACTACAGTCATACACAAACACACACATCCTAACCCAAACTACACACACCCTACCAAGACTACAGTCATACACAAACACACACACCTTAACCCAAACTACAGTCACAACACACACTGCACTGAGGAGTAACTAGAGTCACATCTCTCGCACACAGATACGCACACTTAAGCACACACACACTTTGACCTGCTAGAACAGGCACACACATACACACACACACAGACGTGTTAGAACAGGCACACACATACACAGACGTGTTAGAACAGGCACACACATACACACACACATACGTGTTAGAACAGGCACACACATACACACACACATACACAGACGTGTTAGAACAGGCACACACACACACACAGTGGGCTACTGTATGGTAAGTAATGCTGTAGCAGTGGGGACAGGAGTGTACATCTGGGGAGTGCAACAGCTGATGCTACACACAATTACACAATAAACTACTGAGGGATATAGAACCATGGCATGAAAACTACATCAGTGCAGTATGCTGGCCCCTATGGTTCTGCACACGATACAAACACCATGTTTAATAGACTGCCAGTCCCATCAGATCTCAGCCTGTTTTATAAGTATTTCGTCATTATATAGCCAGCAGTGTGAAATGCCTGCGGTCGGAGAGATAGAAAGAGAGAGGGGCGGGCAGGGAGGAGAGATATTGAGAGAGGAAGGTAGAGGGATAGAAAGAGAGAGGGGCGGGCGGGCGGGGTGGAGAGATATTGAGAGAGGAAGGTAGAGGGATAGAAAGAGAGAGGGGCGGGCGGGGTGGAGAGATATTGAGAGAGGAAGGCAGAGGGATAGAGAAATAGATAAAGAGAGAGAGGCAGAGAAAGAAATTGATTGATAAAAAAGGTGGACAGAAATAAAGGTAGAGAGAAGTTAAGAAGGGGGAGAGAGAGAGAGAGAGAGAGAGAGAGAGAGAGAGAGAGAGAGAGAGGCAGAGATAAAGAGAGACAGAAAGAGAGAAATGATTAGATCTAATAGAGAATGGACATAAAGAGAGAGAAAGAAAGGAACAAGACGGAGGGCAGGGTTCAGGCATCCAGTAAAAGGGCTCCTGAGCCTGTCAGAGGGAGAGGAGAGAGAGAAGAGGGAAGAGGGGGAGAGGGAGGAGGAGAGGGAGAGAGGAGAGGAGGAGCAGAGGGAGAGAGGAAAGAGAGAGGAGGGAGAGCAGGGAGACAGGAGGGGGAGGAGAGGGAGAGAGGAAGGATACAATACAATCCTGTCTGCTGGTTGAATGCCCGGTTACGTGAAAAAGTAAAATGTCTCAATTGTCTGCATACCGCATCCAACAGAGCATGGTTTACAAGAGCTGCTGCAGCAAGTATCAAAAGTAAAAACATATTAAGTATTTCCACCAAGGCTGCGACTGCTCCGGAGCGCAAACACTGTCTGCCTGCCATGAAGTAGACCTCATTCTGCTTCTCCACAGTTTCCTTAGGCTGTCTCATTTCCCACAATAAATAAAAAAAACACTCCTTCGATGAATCTCAGCAGAATCATATGCTTGGGGGCGTGCGCATTGATTATAGGTAGGCTGTGTATCTCTGCATGACGATGACTCCATTAAACATCCATCTGGCCGGTGGTCAGCAGGGATTAGATCCTTTCCACTCTTCCCACTTCATCTGGTGAAATCATCTGATGAGAAATGAACAACTGGAGGCTATGTGAGCAGAGAGCCCAAGCGAAAACATTTTTACGAAAAGTATACTTACAATTAAGTACGAGTGTGTCAGTGTGTGTTTATGTGAATATACAGAAGCAGTACATTTTAAGTACATTTCCAACTGTTTAGAAAAAGATGAGAACGAAAATGTACTTTATTACAAAAAATGTAGCTGTAAAACGGTTGGTTTCCAAAAAGTCACCGAACTGACGTCTGGTGTAGAGGTGAGGCCGGGGCAGAGAGGTGAGGCCGGGGCAGAGAGGTGAGGCCGGGGCAGAGAGGTGAGGCCGGGGCAGAGAGGTGAGGCCGGGGCAGAGAGGTGAGGCCGGGGCAAAGATGTCCAGAGCAGATACTGGACCATGTGGCTTCTCTACAGTCCAGCTCTTAGACCCAGAGCTAGCCCCAGACCTAGCCCTAACCCCAGACCTAGCCCTAACCCTAGCCCCAGACCTAGCCCTAACCCTAGCCCCAGACCTAGCCCTAACCCAAAACTGGCCTGGTTTTGCTATTGCCATAGCTCTGACACTGGCCCTAGCAGAAGCTATGATGACACCCAGTGCCTTTCAGAAATGTGCAAAAGATATTTACGTTTTCAATTCATCATGTTGGAGGTGTGCGTGTGCCTGTATTGAAAGCCAGTTTTTTTTATTCTTTAACCCGACACGCTGTGAAAAAATTTCCAACTTTTCAAGGACTCTGTCACAAAGTAGAGGAGTTAATGCGCTCAGGAAGTATTACTGAAGCTTAAAATCTGACAGACAGGGAAGAAAAGACTAAAAATAAAGTCTTCACCGCTACCGTGCACCATTTCTTACATTTCCTAATGAAGTCACCTTTGGCACTACCTTTCCCGTTTCATTTCCCTTGGAGAGAGGGAGCAGGCAGAGGGTTCCCAGAACCCTCTCCTCCTTCAAACCGGCAAACCTTTAAATTGCGAAAAAAAAAAAAAAAAAAACCTGAAGAGACCATAACCCGCCCTACACCCCCCTTCCAAACCCCCTCCTCCCACCATCCTCCTCCCACCACCCTCCCACCCACCCACGCCAGTCTGACAGAGGCGAGAATCTAGGGCCGGGCTCAGGAGAGCAGAAACGAGGACAGAGGCAGACCAGCAGAGGAGGAAAACTAAGAAGAGAAAAAAGGATAACTGTCTTCTCAACGTTCCTCCCTCCTGTAGTCTGACCATAGCCCGTCTTCCTCCTCACCCCTCCTTTTATATCTCCTCCTCATCCCTTCACCCCTCCTCCTCACCCCTCCTTCTTACTCCCCCTCACCCCTCCTCCTCACCCCTCCTTCTTACTCCTCATCCCTTCACCCCTCCTTCTTACTCCCCCTCACCCCTCCTCCTCACCCCTCCTTCTTACTCCTCACCCCTTCACCCCTCCTCCTCACCCCTCACCCCTCCTTTTATATCTCCTCCTCACCCCTTCACCCCTCCTCCTCACCCCTCACCCCTCCTTTTATATCTCCTCCTCACCCCTTCACCCCTCCTCCTCACCTCTCCTTACTCCCCCTCACCCCTCCCCCTCACCCCTCCTCCTCGCCCCTCCTCCTCGCCCCTCCTCCTCACCCCTCCTCCTCGCCCCTCCTCCTCGCCCCTCCTTCTTACTCCCACACTGACACCAAGACATCCCACGTCGCCCTGCAAACCAGGGTCCTGCTGTCCGAGAGGTCATACATGGCAGAGAAGGAGCAGGGGAACAAGCAGAGAGAGAGTGCATTACGCCCGCTGGCACGGACAGACTCATCAATTAATGAGCTGGCTGGCAGCGCGGGCATCCAGACACACTCCTGCAAGTGTGGCCAGGGGACGCCAGGGAACATGAATAATGAAGGAGCCTTCTTTAAATGTTTAAATGAATTAAAACCAAACGTGTGAGTTATGGTGGTGGAGAGGTCATGGTAAGAGGCCATGGACTTAAAATATCTCTGTTATGTAATAAAAGTAGATATTCTGATAATAATGATCTGACTAAGACGAGACCCAGGCGGTGTTAAGGGCCAGATATTCAGTTTTAGCAGAAGGAGAAGCAATGATAGGTGAAAGCTAGTATGCTTCCGATTCTGCTAAGCCAGTGTGCTAAGGTAGTATGTTAGTTAGTGTGCTACACTAGTGTGGTAAGCTAGTGTGCTAAACTAGTGTGCTAAGCCAGTATGTTAGTTAGTCTGCTAAGCTAGTGTGCTCCCAAGTGTGCTAACCTACTGTGCTACACAAGTGTGCTACAGTACATAAGTGTGCTAAGCTAGCGTGCTATACTGGTGTGCTTAACTAATGTGCTAAGTGTTGAGCTAAGTGAGTGCTAAGCTTTATGCTAAGATAGTGGGCTAAGCTTTGTCTTAAGTATGGATCAGGATGTTGTTTGATGATGTTAAATAGTAGTTGGATGTTTACACAAGGGAGAATCTTCTGACACAGCGAGGACTCTGGCTTGTGAAATTGACAACTGCTGCCGCTCTATAAACGCATCAAACTCAGAGCTCCAAATGACAGTGCTGACTGACAGTCAGGGTTAGTGACGGTGAGGAAGCGGTTGTGCGTTGCCGTGACAGCAAAGTCTGGTCACGGCAAACTGTCAACAGACGAGGGAAGTACGCTTCCCGCTGACAGACAGGTGTGTAAACTGCAGTGACATCCAAAGAAGACAACTGAAATCGGACGCACACAAAGAGAAACACACACGCACACAAACACACAAGAGGAAAACACACGCACACGCACAGAAACACAAGACCTGAGGATCAGACAGGTTTTTCTTCAGAAACACAGAGTTGCCTGTGATTTGTCCACACTGCCTTCAACTCCAGAGTAAACACTGCTCAAATAGGCACACACACACGTTGACACACACACACACACACAAACCTTCACTGTTACAAACACACTTGCACACAACTGAAAACAAACACACACAGACGCGAAAACGCACACACACACACACACATCTCAGAGTAGTTACCACCCGGTTCGACACGCTGGGCTCGCAGAGCTGACAAAAGATGAGAGGGGGCTGTGAGAAGATGAGAGGAGATATCAGATCCCTGCCATGTGGGCGGCCTCCTCTTCTAAGCTGCCACAGCTCTGGATCTCTCTCTCTGTATATCTCTCTCTCTGTTTCTCTCTCTCTCTGTATCTCTCTCTCTCTGTATCTCTCTCTCTCTGTATCTCTCTCTCTCTGTATCTCTCTCTCTGTTCTCTCTCTCTGTTTCTCTCTCGTTCTATCTGCACCTTTCTCTCTCTCTGTATCTCTCTCTCTCTGTATATCTCTCTCTGTATCTCTCTCTGTCTGTATCTCTCTCTCTCTGTATATATCTCTCTCTGTATCTCTCTCTGTCTGTATCTCTCTCTCTCTGTATATCTCTCTCTGTCTGTATATCTCTCACACTCCCTCACTTTCTGTATTTATTTCTCTCTCTCTCGCTCCATCGCTGCCTCTCTCTCGGCCTCTCTTTATCCTCCATGTTCTCCCTTCCACCCTCTCTCACTCCCAAAGTCCAAAGCCCAAGAGAAATTAGTCACCCACTCACCCGCAGCTGCTGAGGGGGAGAATCAGATCGTTTTCCCCGGCCAGGGTTATAATCCTGCCCCGGATCTGAAAACGGATGTGTCACTACACAGAGACATGTATCGGTCTAAGGGCTAGGCAGGACTCAGACGAGGGGGGGGGGACGAGGGGGGGGGGGGACGAGGGGTAATATTGATAATCACGAGGAGAGCTTGATTTCATTTCAACAGAGGGAGAAGTTACAGGAACTGTGTTTACAGGTGATCCTGTGCTTTCAGGTTGAGCTAAACTAGTGTGCTAAATTAGGGTGCTAAGCTGGAGTTCAAAGCTAGTGTACTAATTTGGTGTTAAACTGGTGTGCCTATCAGAGTAAGAGGAACATGTAGAGCAAGTGGCAGGAAGTATACAGTAGCATGGAGAAAACCACATTTCAACTAAGGTTCAGGACTGAACACGGACAGAGGCCTGTTCTCTTCACTGGAACATCGTGTTTGAACTCATTTTCTACTTCTACTGTAACTGCAGATCTATGGTCATCAGTGAAGCGATCAGACATTGCTCAAAAAAAAAAAAAAAAAAAAAAAAAAAAAAGGCTTAACAAAAATATATATAATTTGATACTTTGACGTTGATCCAGGGAAGATTCTCAGATTTACTCTGAAGATGTTCATTAGCCCTGACAGGAGACTTGACGGAAGGAATAAAATGTTTTGTTGTTGGTAGACAACTACTCACGATCACATCATACAGTCAAAGCACTGCCTCGTCATCGCCTGCTTTACACTCAAGTGAACTTGTTTTTGTAAAAGATTTCTCCAGAGCTGTGTTTCATGATACTGACGTTTCTCAACGTTTAGGGCCACGAATATAGTCAACAGACAAAACACACACACACACATACACACACACACACACACCAGAACAAAACTAGACCGGAACAGCAGAACCAACTTGGGTGCCAGACGCCTGCAGTAACATCAATCCACCACCGAGGTGGACATCAGCACTGTGTGATACTGTAACGTTCAGAACATGTCCAAGCAGAGAGGAAATGACATCACGCAGATGGAGCTGATCAAAGCAGAGACGGGGCTGATGCCATCCTCCGGATGATTCCATCAGAGGAGAACACAGAGCTGCCGTTCCCCAATCCCGGTTCTCATTCTAGCGTGGTCCAGACCTGAACAAGCCTGCTAGTCGAGGCCACTCAGAGCGTTTTAACGACACGTGAGCTTTCGTTTGATACCGGCCTCTGTTTGAAGTCCGCTCTCTTCCGTAAAGAGATCCGACGAGGAGAAACTCGAACGGTCTGTGTGTTTGGTCAGGAAATCCACACCGTAATCTGTTGTGCGCTGCGCCAACGTGGGGGTCAAGGGAGAGTAATGTGATGTCAGCGAGACTGAACGAGGCCCTGTAGAGGCTGAACGAGGCCCTGGAGAGCCATGTGATGTCAGCGAGGCTGAACGAGGCCCTGGAGAGCAATGTGATGTCAGAGAGGCTGAACGAGGCCCTGTAGAGGCTCAACGAGGCCCTGGACAGGCTGAACGAGGCCCTGTAGAGGCTGAACGAGGCCCTGGAGAGGCTGAACGAGGCCCTGTAGAGGCTGAACGAGGCTGAACGTGGCCCTGTAGAGGCTGAACGAGGCCCTGTAGAGGCCTGGAGAGCCTGGAGAGGCTGAACGAGGGCCTGGAGAGGCTGAACGAGGCCCTGGAGAGGCTGAACGTGGCCCTGTAAAGGCTGACACACAGCGGGTCCTTTAGACTTTCTGCAAAAACACCCAAACTGCCAAACACACCCACTTTGACTCTGGTAATAATGACCTGACTTCATCGAGTCCTACTCCCTTAATTATAATCAGAGTGAGATCACCTTGTCCCTCTGATTTTTCAACAGAGTAATAACAAGCATAGAAAATCACAGGCCCATTTTTAAACCCCCTAATTGCAATTTTCTGCCCAAATTGCAGCCTAATGATTGCAAGCATGAGGTGGAGACTGCAGGAAGAAGAGAGAAAAAAAACTAAAGAAAGAAAATAAAACAACCCCAAAAAAACACACCGGTGATCCCAGAGTGGCACAACAACAAGGGTTATTACTTTCCCTTGTGGGATGCAGGGTTGTAAAATGGTCTTCTGAAGATCCATCTCTCCCATGGCAACACAGCAGGCATGATGGCAGAGGCCTGAGAAGAAGAGCTCTTTCCTTTGGTGAGATAATTCAATGGTAAGTGAGGGCACTGGGAGTAGGCTGGCAAACCTTAGAGACATGCTTAGATGAGTAGGAAGGAGGGAGGGTGGAGGGAGGGAGGGAGGAGGGCTGAGCTGAAGTGCTGGAGGAGGAGAGCTAGAGAGTGGCAATACTGGCATCCAGCTGGGAACCAACTTTTTGGGCTCCAAATCAATTTGGTCAAATTGTGCGTACAGGAAAGTTATCTGGACTGGACAGCAGCCTCAACCTCCCATAAACGTTAACCTCCCTGTGTCTCCCCCTCCCTGTCTCCCCCTCCCTGTCTCCCCCTCCCTGTCTCCCCCTCCCTGCGTCTCCCGCTCCCTGCGTCTCCCGCTCCCTGCGTCTCCCGCTCCCTGCGTCTCCCGCTCCCTGCCTCCCCCCTCCCTGTCTCCCCCTCCCTGTGTCTCCCCCCTCCTGGAGGGAGGAGTACAGTAGGACGGGGGAGTCTTCCTCCCCCGCTTCACCGGGCTGACGTCAGACCAAGCCGAGCGTGCAGTGAACAGATGTGACAGGGCCAGCGCGGACGCCGTTCCACGCTGCTGAGGATGGAGAAGAGGAGCTAACAGCCTCGCTGCAGCCGCCGCCGCAACTGGGAAACACGCATGGGTGGACTAGGTAAACTGCACTGCACTGCAAACGGAGAAAACCCAGGACGTTCATTTACCGCTTGTGTGCGAAGGGGTTTACATGATTTAGTTAGTACGAAGGTAGGGGAGGGGAGGGAGGGAGGGAGGGAGGGAGGGAGGGAGGGAGGGAGGGAGGGAGGGAGGGAGGGAGGGAGGGAGGGAGGGAGGGGAGGGGAGATACTCACTAACAAATTCATGTTTGGGGTGGGAGCACATTAGAGCTTGCATCATTTCCCAAGTTCGGAGTGGCTTAAAAAAGAATAAACTGTGAAGTTCTGGCTTCGGGCCATGAGAAAGCTGTTTACCTTCTGTTTCCCAACAACATTGCCTGATCTGTGACGGGCCCCTGGAGGTCCACGGCCTGCGGCCCCCCAGTCACCCCGCCAGGACAGTACATTTACATTTAGTCATTTAGCAGACGTTCTTATCCAGAGCGACTTACAGTAAGTACAGGGACATTCCCCCTGAGGCAAGTAGGGTGAAGTGCCTTGCCCAAGGACACAACGTCAGTTGGCATGACCGGGAATCGAACTAGCAACCTTTGGATTACCAGCCCGACTCCCTCACCGCTCAGCCACCTGACTCCCTCAGTAGCATCTCGGGTCGCATCGTGTTTTCACTAACCAACATGGCAGCAAGCAGGGAAGAGCACACAGATTCACCTCCTCCACTTTCACACAGTGACACAATGCAGACACACACAGAGGGGATTGACACACACACACAGATCAGATGGATCTCATACTGTCGACACACACACACACACACACTCAATCTCTCTCTTAGGCTCATGAACACACACCCACACACACTCTCTCTCATACACATTCACACCCGGCAAATCATCCTATACAAATAAGAGAAAAAGTAGTGTTCACAGCCTAATCTCTGAGGAGCAGTCAGCCTGCCTTTCCGGAAGATCTGCCCGGCGACTGAGTGGGACACTGCTGGCTCCAAGGCAACCAATTTGTTTGTTTATTGTCTTGGTGTTTTGTCACGGTTACAGTTCATTGCAGCCAGCCTGGCTCCAGCATGCTCCTTTAAACGGCATCTATAAAACATGGGATGCTCTCTCTCTCTCCCTCCTCCTCACACGACGGAGAGCACAGTGTCATCACGACACTGACGATCACCAACCTCCTCTCCCTCTCTCCCTCTCTCCCTCTCTCTCCTCTCTCTCCCTCTCCTTCTCCTCTCTCTCCCTCTCCTTCTCCTCTCTCTCCCTCTCCTTCTCCTCTCTCTCCATCTCTCTCACTGTTATGAAGCTCAGATGTTCTCAACACCTCAACAGATTCTCCTCTGCAGCTGAGAGCTTTGAGGGTTGGTTGAGAGACAGAACGGGTGCAGTCTGCTCTCTCTCCTTCTCTGCACTCTTGCTCTCTGCTCTGATCCCTCTGCTTGCTCTCTCTCTCTGCTCTGTCCCTCTCTCTCTCTGCTCTGTCCCTCTCTCTCTGCTCCCCCTCTCTCTCTCTCTCTCTCTCTATCTCTCTCTCTCTCTCCATCTCTAAATCACCCGGTGGTTCTTGCATATCAAGAGCCTTAAGCAGCTTCAGTCAATCCCAGATGTTCACCTCAGTCCTTCTGTCCTGTGCTTGGCTCTCTGAAGGGGTGCTGCCCTGGTATCTCCTCTGGAACAGACTATGGGAAGACTGTTCCCCTTGTTCTCATTCACATGGCCATAGGGGCCTGCTGTACACAGATTGCTGTGCGCAGCAACTAAAAGTGTTCTTTCCTTAGTATTAGGGGGGGGGAAATGTAACAAAAAACTTTTGCTCTGGCTGGTTTTCAGGACATAATTGGTCCCAAATTGGCAATGGGAGAATGCAAAATGACAGTGCAGGCTGGCCAAGGAGACAAGGTGTGATCTTTCCCTGAGGTAACTTGATCATCACATTCATTAATGAACATCTCTAGACACCATTAACCCAGTGGGATGTTGTTATCTTCAATCAGTCGTAGGATCTAAAATGTCCCTGGCTGTCAGACGGTGAACCAGCAGCTGAATAATCAACAACAGTACAGTTTTCCTTGGTGTTCAAGGACGAATCAGGAGCAGCTGAGAATGCAAAATACATCTTATGCTTGTCTCAAGCATTCTCGACACAAACCCATGGGTTCTTAATGCATTGATCTGACAGGAGAGACAGAAAGAGAGAGACAGAAAAAGAGAGAAAGAGAGAGAGAGACTCCCAATCTCTCTTTTTCTCTCTTTTTCTGTCTCTCCTGTCAGATCAACAGACAGAGGTAGAGAGAGACGGAGAGAGAAAGAGGGGGGAGAAAGAGAGGGATAAAGAGAGAGAGAGGGGAGAGAGAAAGAAAGAGAGGGAGAAAGAGAGAGAGAGAGAGAGGGGAGAGAGAAAGAAAGAGAGGGAGAAAGAGAGGCACACAGGAGAGGCAGTAATCGAAGGAGAGAGAAAGAAAGAGAGGGAGAAAGAGAGAGGAGAGAGAAAGAAAGAGAGGGAGAAAGAGAGAGAGAGAGGGGAGAGAGAAAGAAAGAGAGGGAGGGAGAAAGAGAGGCACACAGGAGAGGCAGTAATCGAAGGAGAGAGAAAGAGAGGAGATAGTGAAAGAACACATGCCTGGGGTGGCTCCTTAAAACGAGAGACAAACCTTTTCTCCCTCATGTTGTCTTTCTGTCTCAATCACCTGGTGACTCTCCCCTATCTCTCTCTCTCTCTTTCTCTTTCCTCTCTCTCCCTCTTCTCTGCTGTCTCTCCCCTATCTCTCTCTCTCTCTCTCTCTACTCTCTCTCCCTCTTCTCTGCTGTCTCTCCCCTATCTCTCTCTCTCTCTACTCTCTCTCCCTCTTCTCTGCTGTCTCTCTCCCTCTCTAGATCACCTGCTGTCTCTCCCCTATCTCTCTCTCTCTCTACTCTCTCTCTACTCTCTCTCCCTCTTCTCTGCTGTCTCTCCCTCTCTAGATCACCTGGTGGCTCTTGCATATCATGATCCTTGAGCAGCTTTAGTCAATCACACATGTTCACCTTACTGTGGGAACAGGAAGCAGGACTTGTTAGTGAATAAAAAAAATTAAAAAAGACTCATGAATATCAACGAGCATTAGTTACTCATTTAATATTCATTGTCATGGAGTGATGGAGGCTTCTGTCATTGTTAGACAGGGAAATGGGTCTAAGCAACAATTTATCGTTCCCACCTGTTAAAGAACAATCCGAACCACACATTCATTTTTGAATGTTGGTGCTACTGGTGTCATTGGTGCTATACGGTAAAGGCTGCAAGTACTCTAGTACTAGTGGAGTCAGGTGGCTGAGCGGTTAGGGAATTGGACTAGTAATCCGAAGGTAGCTGGTTCGATTCCTGGCCGTGCAAAATGAGGTTGTGTCCTTGGGCAAGGCACTTCACCCTACTTGCCTCAGGGGGAATGTCCCTGTACTTACTGTAAGTCGCTCTGGATAAGAGCGTCTGCTAAATGACTAAATGTAAATGTACTCATTGCTGACGTCACTGCCGATGACGTCAGAACCACAACGGGAATTCATAACAATGTTATCAAGAGTCACGACATTATGTCTCCAAAGCCCAGCTCGTAGGAGCAACTTCAGACAAGGACTTAAACCCTAAACTGACTTATGAATTATTTTCACTCAGAGCTGCGCTCACGCGGAGCAACTGAAGAGTCACAGCAACGCGGCCTCAATAATCCCAGCCTGGCCTTTGCTCAGCCTGTCAGCAATCCACACCAATAACACAGCATAATAAAAGCCCTCAACAACGGCGGGGCCACAGGCACCTTCGAGGGCTACCGTGGGCGATCTATAAAACACCGTAATGGCCCCGGCTGTCTACTCGCATGAAAGAGAAGACGTACGCCTTCTGCGACTCTCGGGGGGTACTTCAATTAATCACCGCAGAATTGTATCAGCGCGCGAAAGCAGCCTCGAGGTTATTACCATCGCAAGCCTTCCGTCGCGTGACATGTGATGAACACACTAATTGCGGGAAAACAGCTGACCGTGCCATGCACGTCAAGAGGACGAAGGGCAGATTGGATGGGGGGGGAATAATAGGAGATGGAGATGAAAAGGGAAGGTGTAGGAGGAAAGGGGGTGAGGGTCGGAGAGAGAGAAGAAAGAGAAAAAGATAGTGGTGTGTAAGCATAATAATAAAATAATATCCACACAGTCCTGTGGCTTTTTAGGGGGGGGGAAACTGTCAAACACAAGGCACGTTCTAGAATCTAGAGAATTGACACATTTCTTCTGTTATCGTTCTTAAATCAGCTTCTTAGCTGGAGCGCTCTTTGTAAAGAGCAGAACACAAACACTTCCATTGCCTTGTCAAGAGACCAGACATCTTCTGTGGCTGCACACTTGTTTCTACAGTGTCATGAAAAGAAAAACCGAGTTTTCATTTGTTTTTCCATCTCAAGTTTGTCTAAAACGGTATATCCAATCAATATATCATTTGACCCTCAGGTATCGACTTTTACATTAATATCCGCATTCTAACACTGGGTCTGTGTATATTACATCAGTGTCGTCTCTGTTTTGATCTCGACAAACAACTCAGAGCAGACTCAGGCCTAGAGCGAGATTATGGGCCACGTCTTCATGTGATTACAATTGATTTTGTGATTACAGGTTATGCTGCGTTTGAATGATTCATAGATCAGTAATGGTCGCAACAATGGGCTACATTTTTATTAACCTTATTAATAAACCTCAACTAAGATGGAACTGGTTAACGAGATTCAACATGAAGGTGTTTTATGAAAGTGAAGTTTCCCCTCGGAGGCATATGGCGCGCACGCGCGCGCGCTCACACACACAGTGAGAGAAGAGAGAGAGAGAGAGAGAGAGAGAGAGAGAGAGAGAGAGAGAGAGAGAGAGAGAGAGAGAGAGAGAGAGAGAGAGAGAGAAAATAGCTGCTTTATAACTACGCATCAACCGAGGTCTGCTCAAATGTAGCCTACAGGGTCAATTGCCTAGCGCTGATTTTAACTGGCTAGTAAAACAATACTTCACACCACACACAACAATTATCAATGTCACTAAATGAATGTAGACATACTGAAATGAGTCCAATTTCAACTAACGAATTGTAGATTATTTCCAGTTCATGATAAAATAAAGTGTGGGGTTTTTGTGCACCTAGAAAGCAGCATATTTTGCTGACGACTTACTGAATTTGCATATTCTGCTGAGAAAGCGTGTTGTCACCATCAACCAGAATCATTGATTTGAACAACACCGTTGTTAATGAGCTTTAATACTTTTGATTAATAGAAAACATCAGTCAAGCATACATCATCGTTTTTGTGACCATGAACATACAGTAATGATCGTTTTTCCTACCTGTCTTTCTGCTGTCAATTAATCCTGGAAAATGCCCCTCTCATATGGTCTCCATGTTCAACGAGAAAAACCGTAATTCTAAAGAAATACCATTTTCTTGGTGCATCAAGGTGCCCACGACCAAACATAACCTAAGGAAATTGTCCACTCGAGCGTTCCAAAGGCGCAATTCCGGAGTCAAGAAGTCTCGAATGTATTTGCCAAGACTTCCAGCCTCTACCAGCCTCACAGTTTGGAGTCGGTTGATTGTGTAGCAATAGAGAAGTCTGCTGCCAAAGTTCCTGATCATTGAGCTTTCAGAACTTCCACATAGCAAAAGCACTAGCCTGGAAATAACCGCGGACTATCAATCATTGATGCCCACGAACATTTTTAACACAATTCATCTACAGTTGATTACATGGCAGTAACGTAACCCCGTCGAAATATTAGGAGTTGAAGAGGTTGAAGAGACAGCGAAGACGGACTATGAATCGGTTGCACCTGAGATAAGATCGCGCGCAGCCTGTCATCTCAGGCAAGGCTCCAGAGCGCGCGACGCCCCCACAGAAGAGTTTTGGCGCCACTCAGTGGCACTTTGAGTCTCGAGCCATGGCGGATGATGAGGTAGGCAGAGGAACCCTTGCGTCACTGTGGGGAAGTCCATTTATATACAAAGAGGAGGCGGTGTGCCTGGCCTGCTGTACATTTTAATCATGTATTTTGATGAGGAACTAGCTAAATTAACCCCCTCTTATCTTCCTTGATTCGTATTACAGCACTAAGACAAAACACTACAAATGTATATATAGCTGTATCTTAAAGGTCACAGTCAAATGAATGTTGTAGGCCTACAGAATACGTTTGTAGGCTGTATAAGCCTTTATAACCCTCAAAATCTAATTGACAGTTTGGATTTAAATGTTGTCATCGGCCTGCCAATAAGACTGCAGGGTGTGAAATCAAGCAATTTAGAAATGAATATGTGTTGCTAGAAAGTTTGTTGTTGATGGATAAACATGAGAATAGGCTACTCTTAGAAGCTGACATATTGGGAAGTGCATTAGGCTCCAGATAAACTAAAGTCAAGAATGTAGGCTACTACTGTTTTCTTCCCAGGCTATTGCCTGTCACCTCTGTGAGCATTATCGCCTGGTCTAAAAGGCTTTCTCTCCTGTAATTGCATTATCATCTCTCCATTTCTCAAGCGCTGTCTTTCCTCTGCTCCCATAAGACCGGAATTGGCAGAATAATCGATATCATGTTTTGAAATAGCCTGTGGAGAGGGAAAACAAACGTTTGGATTTGGCTTTGATTGCCTTTAGGCACCCTTATGCGTTATCATCATACCAATGAAGTCTTAGCCATAACCCTCTCTTTCTCCCTCTCTCTTACTATCCCTTCTCTCGGTCTTAATTTATCTCTATTTCTATCCCTCTCTCAAACACACACACACACAGATATATTCACTCTGCCTCTCTCACACACATACACAGGCATTCATGTACACACACATCCACGAATATATACACCCACACCCACACACAATCAAAGACTTCAGAGTCCAGAAACAGAAACACACTCTCGGAGGCAGAGACCTAAACTCACAGCAACAGCACACATACACACACACACGCACGCACATCAGGGCCTGACATGACAGAGCTGCCGAAAACCAGGGCTGGTTCATCACTGGTATGGAGGGAAGAAGAGAGAGGGAAGAAGAGAGAGGGAAGAAGAGCGAGAGAGAGCGGGAGTGCTACAGATAGAAGGAGCAGTGTGTGTGTGTGTGTGTGTGTGTGTGTGTGTGTGTGTGTGTGTGTGTGTGTGTGTGTGTGTGTGTGTGTGCGTGTGCGTGTGCGTGTGCGTGTGCGTGTGCGTGTGTGTGTGTGTGCGCGCATCTGTTAACTGAGCTCAGGTCAGTGCAACCTCCAGAGAGAGAACAAGCAGTGTGTGTGTGTATATGCTTGTGTGTGTATGTGACAGATTTACCTAATCTGTGAGGTACAAGGAGCCTGGGGGAGCCTGGGGAAGCCAGGGGGAGCCTGGGGGAGCCTGGTGCCACGCTACGTCACTGCCACGCTGCGTCGCTGTCATGCTACGTCGCTGCCACGCTGCGTCGCTGTCATGCTACGTCGCTGCCACGCTGCGTCGCTGTCACGCTACGTCGCTGCCACGCTGTGTCGCTGTCACGCTACGTCGCTGTCACGCTGCGTCGCTGTCACGCTGCGTCGCTGTCACGCTGCGTCGCTGTCACGCTGCGTCGCTGCCACGCTGCGTCGCTGCCACGCTACGTCGCTGCCACGCTACGTCGCTGCCACGCTGTGTCGCTGTCACGCTGTGTCGCTGTCACGCTACGTCGCTGTCATGCTACGTCGCTGCCACGCTGCGTCGCTGTCATGCTACGTCGCTGCCACGCTGCGTCGCTGTCATGCTACGTCGCTGCCACGCTGTGTCGCTGTCACGCTACGTCGCTGTCATGCTACGTCGCTGTCATGCTACGTCGCTGCCACGCTGCGTCGCTGCCATGTTGTGTTGCCGCTGTTGCTGTGTCGTCTATGTTGTACGGTGATGGGCCCTGTCATTTGTGCTGCACACATGTTGTGTTGTCTTAAGGCTGTCCTCCTGTATGGTGTGTGTGTGTGTGTGTGTGTGGGTGTGTGTGTGTGTGTGATGTTCTATCCTCCTGTATGACAGATACACTACATGTCTGTATATGACAGTCTACCCTCCTGTTTGTAGTTGTGTAAATCATTTTAATTAGAGCTAATCTAATACTGAACTGCGTTAAGGCCTTAGCCTCAGTGGTATTCGCTCAGGGGGCAAATTCACATTTAAATTCTACATGTATAAACAGCACGTGTGCAATACAGCAGGCTCCACATACCAGACACACCATGTTTATTCCAGTTGCAGCAATATGAAGAGCACAATAAATCTGAAAAATATAGCTTTTTAATAAAATACAATATGTAGCGTGGGCATGTTATAAGGGACATGGCTTTAGCTGTGAATACCAGGCTGCTGACTGACAGGAAAAAAACGATTTTGTGGGACATGGACTTATATTTATATTATATATTTTGTCATTTAGCAGACGCTCTTATCCAGAGCGACTTACAGTAAGTACAGGGACATTCCCCCCCGAGGCAAGTAGGGTGAAGTGCCTTGCCCAAGGACACAACGTCATTTGGCACAGCCGGGTAGCGAACCGGTAACCTTCAGATTACTAGCCCGACTCCCTAACCGCTCAGCCACCTGACTCCCTACTGACTTAATAAAGTCGGCCTGTGCCATCTCTAACCTCTACAGGAAGGTGATACCACTGTGCAAAAACTGCAAGGTGGACTCAATTTGGGGTGTTGATCGCGTTGGTCCAGCCTAAAATCCACCCAGCAGGGGGACACAACCTGAACCCCCCGGTGCTCCCCTCCCCCCGGTGCTCCCCCCCCCCCCCCCCCCCCCCCCGGCTGAGCAGGAAGTGAGGGAGACAGTTTGATGTGCTCCAGAGTGGAGCATGAGGTGGAACAGGAAGGCGTAATGGCCTGGGGGATGTGGCTGGGCATCAATAATGCAGGACCAGCTGCAGTTAATGCTCTTTAATTCAACAGGTGCACAGAGCTGCAGACACTTCTGTTGCTACCTGCTTCACTCCTCTGTTGCCACTTAAAAATAGAGAGAGGGGGGTGGGGGGGAGGGAGAGAAATGAAGAAACGTAGAAAGAGGGAGAGAGGGGGGCAGAAGAGAGAGAGATAGAGAGAGGGAGAGAGAGAGAGAGAGGGAGAGAGAGAGAGAGAGAGAGAGAGAGAGAGAGAGAGAGAGAGAGAGAAAGAAAGAAAGAAAGAAAGAAAAAGTGAGAGAAAGACAGACAGATGGACGGAGGGAGGGAGGGAGGGAGGGAGGGAGGGAGGGAGGGAGGGAGGGAGGGAGGGAGGGAGGGATGTGTAAGAAGAGAGGTCACAGACTTGGATTATGATTATTTCCCAGGTTTCTGAAAGCCTTCAGTCTGAATACCACCACAGCCATTAATGGATTTTATCATGAAGAAATCCCTTTAATGTTGTTTCTTCAAGCACTTCCTCCGGGAGAAAAGCAGACATCAAAGGAAAACATGACAGTAGGAAACCCACTTTTATTTGAATTTCCTTATTCAATAATAAAATATGAATACATATTGTTTACTTTGTGTCCCGAGGACCAATATGCAACAACCATTTTTCGACAATATTCAGATTTTGCGCTGTGACGGAACGTATGACCAGGGGGGTCATAGTTCAAGGCTCAAGGTTATGACAAAGTCACATGTCCCAATTGTATTCCTGTTGCATGCAACAGTATGTACTTTGTAAGCACAGCTGCATACTAAAAGTAAAAACAAAAAGTATGCAATCTGAAATGGCTCACTACTCTCCCAGAATGCAGGAATCTCCATCTATTCCTCCCTCACTCCCCCTGATCTTTTCTGCCTCCCTCCATTTTCTCTGCTTCAATATACAACTCAATTTCTCCCTTCCCCTGTCCTACCTCTTTCCCTTTCTCCATCTCACTCACTCACTCACCCTCCCTCCCTCCCTACCCCATCCCCTCCATTCCCTTGTACTCTCCACCCCTCTCTCCCTCACTCTCTCCTCTTCCATATCTTTGATCAGGAAGGCTGATCAAGTCATCTACTCTCCCAGAATGCACTGCTCTCACGCAGGAAGGCTGATCAAAGATTTCATCTCTGCTCTACCTTCACCTTCACCCCCCTGCGCTACACCTGCGGTTGGTATAGCCCAGTGGTTAGAGTGTTTGACTGCAGATTAAGAGACTGCTGGTTCAAATCCTTCTCTGTACATCCTTTTGGATAACAGTGTCTGCTAAATGAACACAGTGTTGAAGACCCCCTGGTGTTTAGGGTTAGTTAGCAGTTCCTTGGTACAACAGTTCCTTTCTTATAGCAAAGCAGAGACTCTGGTAAAAAGGTTGGAGATTGAATCGTAGGGAACAGACAAAAACTTGGTAATGGGGATCACTTTTGATCTTTGGGATGACACCTGGGCATTAAGCAATTGTTGTTTTCACTAACTGTTTCTTTGAACTTTTTTTTTTGAACTGTTTCTTTGAACTTTTCTTTTTGAACTATTTCTTTGAACTATTTGTTGTGTTTTTCCTCAGTAAAAAGACAGCCTTAACACCTGCTTTACTTCGCCTGTGATGATGACCACACAACACTTCATACAGTAGATAAACTGGATTTCTTTTATATCTGCTCCCACGAGGTTTGTGTGTACGTGTATGTCTTTAATGTGTGTCTGTGTGTGTGTTTGTGTGTGTGTCTGTGTCAGGCTGGGTAAGACAACAAACTGATTCATATTCCCTTATGGAAGATGCATTTTTCCTAATCTCTCGTAGACTATGGGTATCACCACACATGAATCAGGCCTGCGTTTCCCGATAACGATGGATGGTAGCAACGATCGAGCAAAATAATGAAACCATCGATATTTCTTACGTGCGTTTCCCAAACATGCTCGTAAGGAGTAGGCTAATCTATACGCTTTCAAGAGCTACGGATTTTCAAGAGACACTTTAGCTACGGTGTCTTTGGGAACGGCCCGTAAAACTAAGATTCGTCGTACGATGGATTCTACGATCAATTTAGGCTTACGATGCTTTCGGGAAACGCAGCCCAGGTCTGTTCAGTGTCTGGTGAGGGCCATCTTTCATCACCTGTGCTATGGCTCTCTCTACTGGTTAAAACTTGAATGACATGACCTGATTCATCTTACTGTGAAGTGTCATCATTGGCATGACAATGACAGTGTCGAAGATATTGTGTGTGTGTGTGTGTGTGTGCGTATAGGATTTGTATAGCTCAGAGGTAGAGCATTTTAACTGCAGATCTAGAGTTTGAAGGTTCAAAATCTCTCTATATACATTGCTTTGGATGAAAGGGTCTGCTAAATGAATACATTACATAATAAACTATGATTGCCTAAGTCAGTTCTTTGAGAAGGTTCTACTACTGGCATGTCCTTGTGTGATGAACCATCCCTGTTGATGTCCTTGGAGAACTGTCACTGTTTTGGTTCTTGTGTGAGGAACCATCACTGCCGAGGTCCTTGTGTGGATCCTAAGAGATCGGGTGACTGATATGGTGACCTCTCGACCTCTCTCACATTCCTCCACGTGGACTAATAGTGATGATGATTTTACCTCAAGTTCAAGTCTTTTATTGTCAGATGCACAGAACAACACAGGGTCAGACTGCAACGCAAAGCAACCTGACTTTACATTTACATTTATTTATTTAGCAGACGCTTTTATCCAAAGCGACTTCCAAGAGAGAGCTTTACAAAAGTGCATAGGTCACTGATCATAACAACGAGATAGCCCCAAACATCGCGGGTAGCCAAAACATGAAGCATACATTGTGAAAAACCAAATAAGTGCCAAAGGCAAGAACCATAAGAGCATGTAGTTAAACAAGTTACAATTAAACAACATGAACCTCAAAAGCGCGAGAGTGTACCTGTAGAAAGCAAGCAACAATAATATATTTCACAGCGAGTACAATCATTTTAAATCAGTTACAACTAACCAACAAGAGCAACAATTCTCTCAATAAGTCATTGTGATCCTGGAGGAAACTAGCATCAGGTCCAGCAAATAATTCCTAAGTACCGTTATACTCCCGGAACAAGTGCGTCTTGAGCCTTTTCTTGAAGGTGGGGAGACAGTCAGTGTCTCTGATGGAGGTGGGGAGTTGATTCCACCATTGGGGGGCCATAACATACATGCACACAGAACATAGATTACATCTATGATGTGATAGTGATGATGATTTTACCTGGGGGGTTCCTGGCCTCCAATTCAACTGTATGGGTTCAGAAACAGGCGGGAAAAAACTTGTCAGCTATTTTGAATTCACGGATATTCAAATCCAGTGCGTTTTTATCGTTTTGGGGGGCTATAGTATGCGTTACGTGTTGCAGCATAGCAGGGGCGATTCTAGGATCAGACCTTTAGGGGGGCTCAGCCCCCAATGAGAATGTGACATGGATATAGTGCCTTGCAAAAGTGTTAAACCCCCTTGTTAATAAATCACTAATTTCACTGGATAACAATTAATGCATTTATTTATTATTATGAAAAATATTAAATGAATGAAAAAAATAAGAAAGTCCCTTTCCTCATGAACCACCAGCATCAAATGAAACGATATTGATGTGTCAACAATAAATAAACGTTGTTTTAAGACGTTATAGCACTAAAACTTATTTAAGATAATAATTCATAATAATTCAATTACACATTTTAATATTATTATTTTAGGGGTGCTGAGACTAAATGTAGGTGTGCTTGAGCACCCCTAAAAAGTCTAAAATCGCCACTGCAGCATAGCCTACGGTTGACCCTGTTGCTTAAACCGCGGTACTTAGATCCTCGTCACTGAGGAGGGGGGGCATGAACCCGCCTTATGTGAACCCAGCCTGTTTCATCCCAACCTACTGACCGTCGACGATTTGCGATGCGTCCCTATCCTGAGCCAACGAAATCCCCGCCCGCGCGGAAGAACCGATTTCTTTGCTTCAAGCGCTGCTGACTGGTGGTGGTGAACGAGGGTTCTGTTTTGAATGTGGAAAACACTGTCTATCAAGCGTCACATGCTGGGGCCGCGGAATATCGCTTCCTGAAATGATCTTCGACGTTGGTTCATCTTATTTTTCCCCTGATGTTTTTGCAACGATAGATTCTGTCATTTAACATTCATACCGCAATGATAAGCAAAGTTAAAAACGCGATGTCCACGCTGGTGGGAGGAATGATGCCACACGGCCACCACCATCAGCACGGCTCTGGGAACGTTCAGAACTGCGGTCCGGACGGTCTACCTCCACGGTTTCCCTACGGTCGACCCGACTTTCTAGACCTAACCCAGGAGCTCCTCCAATACTCGACGGAACATGCTACGCGACCGGTGCTCACGTTAAAAACGGACAGCAGGCTTCCTTGGCGGACGGGATACGCAGAGTGAGTTGATCGACATGACATCATTCATTGAATAAAAGCGATGGAACAGACAGTAGCCGATATAGCTTTATATTATAAACCTATCATGTACGAGCACGCTGGGCAGCTGGGCATCCGCTGCTATGGCGAATGTATTGAATGGCCTGTTGCTAAATTGAAATGAACATTTCCCTGTGTAACTAAACCGCTGTAGAGGCGGCAGCTGGCTTCTCTGCAGCGGAACACAGAATGCTGTAATCCTGCTTGGTTACGTCGTAACATTACGACCCGACGGTCGGCCTCCTCTCTGCCTGTGCAATCTCGTCAAAATATTTCACTGCATTGCACAGGTTCATTCTTCTGGTACAGTTCAGTCGGTTTTCTCGTTGTAGTGGTTTGTCAGGAAGAGAAGGTAGGATATGCAGGCTAAAACGTACACGAGGAACTCAAGGTCCTGCTGAAGGGGAATTGTTGAATGTCTTTGGTTGATCATTAAAAAAAGATCAGAATGTTCAACTGATTACGTTTAATTAATTAATGTCCTCAATCTTAATGCGATGCTCGCGCGTGTATGTAGGATATATGAGATTGAGAGAGAGAGAGAGAGAGAGAGAGAGAGATTACGAAATTCGGATTACCTTTAGACGTGAACATAGGCTACATGGTCATGTTATATATATATATTTTTTAGGACTGAAATCTGGTCAGGGGGAGGGGGGGGTAGTGGTGAGGGGGGGGGGGGAGTACTGGTGGTTGGGGTCTGGCCAGGGTGAGGGGGCTCTGGGGGGCAGCAGAGCTGAAGCCCATGCTTGGGAGAAATGGCTCTGCGTGAAGACCATCCCTCTCTGGTTGTGGAGTAACAGATGACCAACTGCTGAGTCATAGAGTCTGTCACAAGGGACTGGTCAGGGGGAGGCAGGACTTGAACTGGTGGGGGGAGGGATGGGAAGAGGAACAGGAGAGAGTGAGGGAGAGAGGGATGGAGAGTACAAGGGAATGGAGGGGATGGGGTAGGGAGGGAGGGAGGGGTGAGTGAGTGAGTGAGTGAGATGGAGAAAGGGAAAGAGGTAGGACAGGGGAAGGGAGAAATTGAGTTGTATATTGAAGCAGAGAAAATGGAGGGAGGCAGAAAGGATCAGGGGGAGTGAGGGAGGAATAGATGGAGATGCTCATCTCCTGGCATCCATCCTTCCCAAGGGCTTATCTGTCATGCAATATACTGCACAGTTATGAGTGGGTTATCATGTATACTGCTCAGTTATGAGTGGGTTATCATGTATACTGCTCAGTTATGAGTGGGTTATCATGTATACTGCTCAGTTGAGAGTGGGTTATCATGTATACTGCTCAGTTATGAGTGGGTTATCATGTATACTGCTCAGTTATGAGTGGGTTATCATGTATACTGCTCAGTTGAGAGTGGGTTATCATGTATACTGCTCAGTTGAGAGTGGGTTATCATGTATACTGCTCAGTTGAGAGTGGGTTATCATGTATACTGCTCAGTTATGAGTGGGTTATCATGTATACTGCTCAGTTATGAGTGGGTTATCATGTATACTGCTCAGTTGAGAGTGGGTTATCATGTATACTGCTCAGTTGAGAGTGGGTTATCATGTATACTGCTCAGTTGAGAGTGGGTTATCATGTATACTGCTCAGTTGAGAGTGGGTTATCATGTATACTGCTCAGTTATGAGTGGGTTATCATGTATACTGCTCAGTTGAGAGTGGGTTATCATGTATACTGCTCAGTTGAGAGTGGGTTATCATGTATACTGCTCAGTTGAGAGTGGGTTATCATACAGTAAAATGGGCCAGTAATGAGTGAGTTATTCAACCTGTGACATCAGTGTATGCTGGACTCCTCTATTAACTGACAATAAAGAAGAATATAACCTACTTGAGATCATTTTGTAAAACATTTGAGATTGTATTCATTTAGAAGACTCTTTGTGACTTAATAACTCTGATTGTGGATGACATGTTCTCCCTGTTGTTGACTGCGCCTTCAGGTCTTTGTGCTGCTAGCTCCTGCAAATCATTGTCTGGAGTAACTAAGCCAGCTGTATACCTGTTCCATAACAATACGTGATATTAGCATTTACAGTGCTTTGGCTGAATCACCTACGATATATCTCTCTCTTTTTCATTCCTTTTTTTTTTCCTGCTTTCTGTCTTTTGTTAGTTTTTTCTTTGTTGTCCCTCTCTCAATCCCTCTCTCTCTCCCCACACTGTCTCTCTCTCTCTCTCTCTCTCTCTCTCTCTCTCTCTCTCTCTCTCTCTCTCTCTCTCTCCCACACACATAGACACTCACTCACTGCCCAAGATTATTTGCGGTCAAGCACTTAACAACAGGACCGCTGACCCAGTAATAGAGGCCCGGTTGCTGTTGTATAACCCAGCATCTGACTCCCCCACTCTCCAGAAGCACAGTGACTCACAGGGAATAGAAGTTCTCAGGAAGATCTGTCCTGCTATCATTGTTCAGCGCTTCGTTTTCCAAATTGCACAGCAGTTAACTGATTTCAGATGTTGTTTTTGCACTGTAGTATTATTTTGTTCTAGTCTGGGTTCCAGCCGAACTTAGCCCCGCCCATAAACAATTTTGGGCGGGAAGTTGGGTCTGGGGTCGCTCGGTTGGGGAAAAACTATGTCCGAACAAGAGCTGTTCGGACCAATCAAATTGTCAGGGCGGGCTTTATACGATGATGGACAGATGATCAACAGTAACGTAATCAACCACGTCACCAAAGAGCGCTTGGGTTGAATTTGTTTTACGTTGCTCTGATTGGTTGTAGGTCTATCCAATTGAGCGAAGAGGCTTTTTTTTTCCGGGTTCGGTTGAAACACGCCCCATAGTCACAGCCCAACGGAGCGGTATCAGACTCATATTCTGACTAGTATTATGAGTCTGACAATGTCAGGCTAATTTTGTTTACCATGCCTAGTAGGGGTGGGGGAAAAATCGATTCACATTTGAATCACGATTCAGTCTTCTAGCAATTCACAAATGTAAAACATCTTTTTATATATATATATATATATATATATATATATATAAACATTTTGGGATAAAAAAATCTCAACAAATCGTGAATCGATTTTTAATCGAATCGTGACCCCAAAAATCGAATCGTGAGGTACCAAAAGATTCACACCACTACCTATTAATGTTGTTACTTTGCAGACTTTGACCACCGATAAAATAAAACGATAAAATACTATTATAGTTGTATCTTTATCTAAACTGATCTTTGATCTTCTGATGTACTTTCTAAAGGCACTAGACCACACCAACATGTCCACGTTCTCACCCTGTTGTGCTCTGGCGGCCATGTTGTTATTGTTGTTGTTGTTGTTGTTGTTGATGTTGTTTATCTCCTTCACCTTGTTACTGAGGGTTGTACTTGTTGTACCAACATTTGTCTAATCTACCAACATAACCGGTATAACCGTCACAGAGAGGTGGCACATAGTTGAATCAAACACGCCTCAAACGTTCCATCTGTGTTTGGAGAGAAGCATGTGACCCTGTCATGTGACCCTGCCTCAGTCTGGGTACAGTGACAGCCCTCTGCAGAGACTCAGTATCTCACATGCAACACTTTCACTGAGCTTTCTGAATGACACACACCCACACACACTGGTACCACCCTGTCTACACACACACCCACACACACTGGTACCACCCTGTCTACACACACACCCACACACACTGGTACCACCCTGTCTACACACACACCCACACACACTGGTACCACCCTGTCTACACACACAACCACACACACTGGGACCACCCTGTCTACACACACACACACACACACACACTGATACCAACCTACATACATACACAGGTACCATTGTGTCTACCCACACACAAACTGGTTTCAACCCTAGCCACCTGGGCAGGGCATACCAGCCTCAACTAGATACCAGCTCCTTACTAAAAGAGAACTGCCCTGCCCACATTCTCTTATCACATGTCACTTAAGAAGCCTCAGGGCTGTTGGGGAGTGTTCACTACCAGGGCTGTAGACTTACGTACACAGCGTGGGTAGAAACATCTGCAGCATGACTACTGTAGAGTGCGGTCCTCTTGGACAAAAAATGTAGCCTACCTACGTTGCGCTGTCAGGCGTGTCTGGTTTAGTGTCCCTCAATGTCTCCTTAGGTTAACCGGTGACACAGCATGTTGTTGTGTTCCACACCAACAACAACAACAACAACTTTATGATTCAGAGATCAACAATCTCAATCAACAGAGATCAACAATCTCTGAATAGTAAGAGAAACCTGCTGGGCAGTAAAGTTTACCTACAGACCCATGAGTAGGAAACCACAGACACCCAGACAAAGAGAGAGGGGTTCATTGTGGTTGTGAGTCGCTCGTGTCTTATGTGTGACAGGAAATCGAGTGTTGGGTATTTGGTCTCTCAGTCTGGTCACTGAGATGGTTGAGAAAAACCCCCCCGATAAAACATGCTGATGATGTGACATCGTCATTTCAGAAGAAAAGCAACGTTTTGGTCTCAAATTCTCGAAAAAGAGGAAGTGACTTGAGCCAGAAGCATCCTCTTTTTTAATTGTCCTTGCTGTTTGTGTGTGTGTGTGTGAGAGAGAGAGGGGGGGAGAGAGAGAGAGAGAGTGTAAGGGGGAGTCAAACACACACACACAACTCTAACAATGTCTTTCTCTGTTAGTCACATGTTGCCATATGACTGGAGCCACAGCTGAGGGTAGCTTTAACTTCTGAACACAAGTTAGGCACTTTAAAACAAGGCTGATCAGATTTTGTCTATAACTGGTCCAAACTGGCCCTCGGAATCTTGAAAGTTAGATTCAAACAACCTCAGTTGAGATGGGACTAACAGAAAACGTAACCTTGTAACCTTATCCTTCCTGCTTTTGCATTTTAACCCCTCCACCCCTGAACCAACCAGAGATGGACAAAAGAGTTGGTCTTGCTCACGGTGCCCGCAAATATTTGCCAACGTGCTGTAAAGATAACCCTGTGTTGAGCAAGGCCTGAAAGTCCAGAGGATAGCACACTTGTAGTCCTCTCTTATCATCTGCCCTAATACACGGATCTTCTCTCTGGCTTTCACTGCAGCTTTCAACTGATTAGAAACTAGATGGCTTTTTATAATCCAGATTTGGGCAGCCTTGCTAGTGTGTTAACACACTCTGCTAGCAGAGTCTTTAACTGACAAGCAAGTGCAACATATTGTACTGCTAATACATGACACTCTCTGTCTCTCATTCTCTCTGCATCTCAATCTCCCTCCCTCTCTCTTCCTCTCTCTCAGTGCCTTTGCCATCTTTTTATTCTTCCTTCTTCCCACCCTCCCTCTTTTTCTTTCTTTCTACACCGCCCTCCCCCACTCCATCGCAGTGGGATGATGGAGTCTCTAGTAATCCTCTATACACTGCTGTTTCCAGGACGCTTATAAGGACAATGTCTGAAATTGTGCTTTAGATTATTAAAATCCAATGTACGTTTTAAATCCAATAGTTCTATCATTGAGACTCAGAAGTGTTGCGTAACACTCGGACATGGGTTGTCTCCCCAGGTTAGGAGGAAGTGATCGATCGTTGTACAGTAGCAGCCATAGATATATATAAAGGGTAGATGTCTCGTCCGCGTTGCCGGACAACGGAGTCGAACGTCCGCACATGGCGGCCATCATTTAAAAAGTACATGTAGATTCAATGTTATGATGTTATGGGTGAGCGAGTTGACTGTAGCAAGATGGCCACCTTGTGCGGACGTTCTAGACTCCGCCGTAAAACATCTAGTGTTTATATATATCTATGGTAGCAGCTATGTCATCTCAGATCTTACACTTTGAAAGTGTCGGACTGTCAGCACCAAAATACTGTCTGAACTATTGACTCCTGATCCTTGATCCTCTGCATGTTTCTATGATGCTTTGGACAAAAGCAGATGTTGAATGAAGGAAATATTTTCTTAAAAACAAAAGTGGACTGTGTTTAACACAGAGAACTGGACTGTTTAACACAGAGATACATTGACTGTTTAGAGAGAAAGGGATTCTTAAACAGAGAGAAGGAGACTGTTTAACACAGTGAAGGAGACTGTTTAACAAAGAGAGAAGTGTGCTGTTTAACACAGTGAAGGGGGCTGCAGAGAACAGTTTAATGCAGTGCTCTCCCTCCCCACTGCAGTGGCCTGGAGTCACCTCCTCACTGCAGTGTCCTGGAGTCACCTCCTCACTGCAGTGGCCTGGAGTCACCTCCTCACTGCAGTGGCCTGGAGTCACCTCCTCACTGCAGTGGTCTGGAGTCACCTCCTCACTGCAGTGTCCTGGAGTCACCTCCACACTGCAGTGGCCCGGAGTCACCTCCTCACTGCAGTGGCCCGGTGTCACCTCCTCACTGCAGTGGCCCGGTGTCACCTCCTCACTGCAGTGGCCCGGTGTCACCTCCTCACTGCAGTGGCCTGGAGTTACGCAACACTTTTGCGATAATTTGCCATAGCAAATTTACTATGGCAGGAAGGTGCATACTGTGAAGACTGCGTGCGTGTGTGTATGCGTGGACTCCTAGCTAACCCTTGTCCGTCTCCAGGGTGATCAACGCAGGGAAGAGCATGCTGAACGAGGACCAGGCTTGCTGTGAGAAGCTGATGATCAGGAAGACCAGCGGCAAGCAGCGCAACTCCACCATGCTGGAGGACAACGGGGTGAGGAACACGTTCTCCACGGAGAACCCTGAGGAAGCCCAGGGTTCTCTACCTCTGTCGTTCTCTATGGAGAACCGTGAGGAACACAAGGGTTCTCTACCTCTGCGGTTCTCTATGGAGAACCGTGAGGAACACAAGGGTTCTCTACCTCTGTCGTTCTCTATGGAGAACCCTGAGGAAGCCCAGGGTTCTCTACTTCTGTCGTTCTCTATGGAGAACCGTGAGGAACACAAGGGTTCTCTACCTCTGCGGTTCTCTATGGAGAACCGTGAGGAACACAAGGGTTCTCTACCTCTGCGGTTCTCTATGGAGAACCGTGAGGAACACAAGGGTTCTCTACCTCTGCGGTTCTCTATGGAGAACCGTGAGGAACACAAGGGTTCTCTACCTCTGCGGTTCTCTATGGAGAACCGTGAGGAACACAAGGGTTCTCTACCTCTTATCGTTCTATGCCGGCAACACTGAGGAGCCGGGGGTCTCTGTACCGGGGTGAGACGGAGAACGCGGAGGAACGGTTCTGTACCAGACCTGGGGTCTGGTACAGAATAAATCCTCATCACGCAGAAACGAGGGAGGACATTTTTGGAACAACAAATTCGATCAGGAGCCAGATCATGTGTCTGGTGGGCTACACTGTCAGTGGGAGGGTGTACAGCCAGAGGACAGGACAGACCAGAGGATACAACTGAGGGAGGATAGGATTATATTATTCATACAAATATTCACAGACAGACAGATAGATATAATTACAGGCCAGATGGCCATATCACTGTTGCTGTCTCCACAAGATAAAATTCTACGAAAGAACACTCTCCCTCACTACTCCAAATGAATGAGCTCAGCAGTCTGCAGTCCAAGAGCCTGTCAAGCCAGCCCCTCTCAGAGCACAAACACAGCCCCCTCCCCCTCCAGCCCCCTGCCCCTTCCACCACTTCTACCCCTCTGTCCTAAATCAATTACATAATCTCTGAGAGCTCCCCCCTCCCCCAGCCTGGTCAGAGGAGGGATAAACAGATGTCCCAGGCTTGCTCCATGCTGGTAACTGAGCTAGAGTAGCATCAGGGCATCAGTCCCTCCAGCTTAGCTAGCCTAACAGCAGTCCCTTCATGTTAGCGATCTTAGCAGCAGTCCCTCTAGCATAGCTAGCATAGCAGCAGTCCCTTCATGTTAGCGATCTTAGCAGCAGTCCCTCTAGCATAGCTAGCATAGTAGCAGTCCCTTCATGTTAGCGACCTTAGCAGCAGTCCCTCTAGCTTAGCTAGCATAGCAGCAGTCCCTTCATGTTAGCTAGCCTAGCAGCAATCCCTGAACTGTGACCCACTGAAGGGGCACTGGTGTCACTCTGTGCTACACTGCCCTCAAGGTCACTGCTCCCTCTGAAGGCTTTACTGGCATGCCCATTTAGGTCACCGACTCTATAATTCTGCAAGTCGTTGAGAGTTGGATAAACGCCTTCAGCTATATGAGGTAAAAACCTCGTCCACGTAAATGCTTTTCTAGCACACAGGTGAAAGGGCATCTGAATCATCAGCTGGTTCCCAGTTATTATGGGATGTATGAGTATTATGGGTTAACCTGTTTGCTGGGGTTACCGTGGCGCTGCAATGCCTGAACTGGTATCTTCTTTCGTCCTAATCCAGCTTTGTCCTGTACCCCAGGGGCCAGGGGCTGCTGGGACGAGGGGATTAGCTGACTGTAATTACTATGGAGCCACAATGTACAATAATCACTATGAATTACCACTGTGTGGGGCTTTACATCATCAGCTCAAAGAAGATCATTAGTAATGGCTACTTTTTACTGAAGTACATGTCAGAGCCCATACTTCTTTACTTTAACTTGAGTGGAAAAGGGTAGTCAGTACTTCAACTTTTACCAGAGACTTTTTAAACATGAGTATCTGTACTTCTACTTGAGTGAACGAATGTGTGTGCTTTTGCCATTCTTGCAGACAGGCTGAGCCAAACAGAAAGAAAGTATCTCCTCTGCTTAACTGTTGGTCTACCTTCAAAGGATGCCACAGCAGACACACAGAAACACACACACACAGAGACAAACACACACACACACACACACACAGAGACAAACACACACACACACAGAGACAAACACACACACACACAGACAAACACACACACACACAGAGACAAACACACACACACACAGAGACAAACACACACACACAGAGACAAACACACACACACAAGCGTACAGACAGAGTGTCTCAGTCTGACGTGTGCTATCCCTCTGTAGGAAGGAACGGGGATCCCCATGTTCTACTGGGGCGTGTTCGACGGCCACGCGGGCTCCGGCGCAGCCATCGTGGCTTCCAAACTCCTCCACCGCCTGATCAGGGACCGGCTGGGCGACATCGCCCACCTGCTGGAGAACCCCACCGCTGCACCCCCAATCTGCCTGGCCAAGAACGGTAGCCCCTACCAGGCGGACGTGAAGAAGGGTGCGGGCCAGGGCTCGGCGGAGGATGGCGACGGGGTCAGCGACGCCACCATCCGCTTCCACATGGAGAAGACGGTTAGTCTGGAGAGCCTGGTGATGGGAGTCATAGAGAACGCCTTCAAGCAGATGGTGAGTCTGGAGTCATGTCTTTGTTTGCACACGTCCGATAACATGTTGATTCTAACTCCTTTGATCGATGTGTTCATTTAGCTTTTATTCAAAGAAACGTACGAGGGGGGAGGAGAGGGGGGATTTGAACTTGGGATGCCTTGACCTTCACTGAAATGCTCTAACCGCTGAGCTCTTGTGTGTGGAAGCTGTTTGATGACGTAGTGTCGAGTGTGACCTGCTGTGTGTGTGCTGCAGGATGAGCTGATAGAGAAGGAGAAGGCCTCCTATGCCATCTCAGGGGGTTGCTGCGCCCTGGCTGCTGTTCACCTGATGGGGAAGCTGTACGTCGCCAATGCAGGAGACAGCAGGTAGGTCACATACTGGTCACACACTGGTCACATACTGGTCACACACACTGGCCACATACTGGTCACACACACTGGTCACACACACTGGTCACACACTGATCACATACTGGTCACACATACTGGTCACACACACTGGTCACACACACTGGTCACACACACTGGTCACACATACTGGTCACACACACTGGTCACACACTGGTCACACACTGATCACACACTGATCACACACTGGTCACACACACTGGTCACACACAAGAACCAGTATGACAACAGGACTGGTCACACACTGGTCACACTCTAAAACCAGAAGGGTTAGTGTTAATAAGAATCCGATTTCTGCCCTCTGCTGTTTACGTGGTGCAACTGCAGTGTCATTAAGCAGAGGGGCTGGAACCTTCATAAAGTGCTGCTTGTGCATCATTTTAACCCTGAGCTGAACCTTCCTCCTGTGATGTTTCTCTTCCGTTTCTCTCTCTCTTTATTCTCCCTGTTTCTCTCTCTTCATTCTCCCTGTTTCTCTCTTTCCTTCCCATTATCTTCCCCTCTCTCTCCCTCCTTCCCTTATCTTCCCCTCTCTCTCCCTCCTTTCCTTATCTTCCCCTCTCTCTCCCTCCTTCCCTATCTCCCTCCATCCTTCCCTCTCTCTTTCCATCCCCCTCTCTCTGTCCTTCCCTCCCCCTCTCCCTTTACTCCTCTCTCTATCTTCCCACACTCTCTCTTTTCCCACAGAGCCATAATAATCCGCAATGATGAGGTAATCCCGATGTCCAACGAGTTTACTCCAGAATCAGAGAGGCAGCGTCTGCAGTACCTGGTGAGCTCAGAGGCTCCTCCACATTACCTGCTGTGTGTGTGCACGTGTGTGTCTGTGTGTGTGCACCATCCAACCTCTAAGTTAGTTAAATAAGCAACGTAACTAACCCCCCCCCCCCCTTCTCCACGCCCCTGAGTAGCAGAGGAGCCGTCCCTGCGTCCTTACGTCCCTGACACTTCCTACGTCCCTGCGTCCCTACATCCCTATGTCCCTACATCCCTACGTCCCTGCGTTCCTGCGTCCCTGACACTTCCTGCGTCCTTACGTCCCTGCGTCCCTGACACTTCCTGCGTCCCTACATCCCTGCGTCCCTGACACTTCCTACGTCCCTACGTCCCTACGTCCCTACGTCCCTGCGTCCCTGCCACTTCCTGCGTCCTTACGTCCCTGCGTCCCTGCCACTTCCTGCTCTGCCGGAGGGGGAGCGAGCGCTCTGAACAGCCCTGGATCGCCCACAGTCCCCTGCTGCAGCTGCTGGTTCTATTTGAGTCGAGGAGTGGGAGTCGAGCCCTGGGGGAACTCTGAAGAGACTCGCGTATTTCTGTCATTTATATAACGATCCCCCCCCCCCCCCCCCCCGCCATCGTTTTGGTTATACAGCAGTGAAGAAGCCAAACCCAGACCTCCTTCCTGTGCTTGGTGCTGTTTTCTTAGTGTCTCTCCTACTCCTTATATACCAAATTAGCTGTGGTTCTTGAACCCGTTCAGGATTCTTGGAACCTTGCCGCTATCTAGCGAACCGGCTTGTGTTTCCACGGGTTTCGAGCGGGAAGGTTCTAGTCGTCGATGGGAGTGTTTTTTAGTTTGTTTTATTATTTGTTCTTGTGATCGAGTGAACGCAAGCGTGTCCTGGGTCTTCCCCGGGGCCTCTTCCCAGTGGGACGTGCCCAGAACACCTCACCAGGGAGGCGTCCAGGAGGCATCCTTATCAGATGCCCGAGCCACCTCAACTGGCCCCTCTCGACGCGGTTGCTTACTCTTTCTCCCACTACTCTTTAATCTTCAGAATCAGAATCAGAAATCGGTTTATTCGCCATGTATGTTATACAAACACTGAATTTACTGTGGCAGGGAGGTGCAAAACACTAAACATATACGAATCTTAAATTAAGTAATCACCTGCAACTCAGGAGATTATCAAATCGTTTCCAAATCGTTTCCAAGGATTGGGTTTCATCAACAGACCCTGGCACGCTCTTGCCTCCCAGACTATTTCCCGACTCCTCTTTTCTCTTTTTCCAACCTGTCACCACGCAGGCGCGTGTCATGTGTCATGTAAATGAAACGTCATCGTTGTGTTCGTGGTTCTGTGTGTCCCTGCAGGGCTTCCTTAGGCCAGAGCTGCTGGGTAATGACTTCACACACATGGAGTTCCCCAGGAGGATCCAACACAAGGAGCTGGGCAAGAAGATGCTGTTCAGAGACCACACCATGACCGGCTGGTAACACACCCCTCACGCACATTTACATTTAGTCATTTAGCAGACGCTCTTATCCAGAGCGACTTACAGTAAGTACAGGGACATTCCCCCCGAGGCAAGTAGGGTGAAGTGCCTTGCCCAAGGACACAACATCATTTTGCACGGCACGGGAATCGAACTGGCAACCTTCAGATTACTAGCCCGCTTCCCTAAACGCTCAGCCACCTGACTCCCGGTACATGAACTACCATGCATCACCATTAGTGACCTGCCCCTGTTCTGAGACACAGATCTTTACTGTGGCCTAGCAACCATCGCTCCAGTGTAGAGGGAGTGAATGTAAACTGGTATGATGGGTAACTGAGTTTATCGATTGCATAAAGAGATTATGGAAAGATTGGAGTGAGGGTGGGAAAAAATCACTGTCCTATTTTTCAGGCTCCAGTGCTGTGTTAATCCTGGTTATGTGTCCCGCTGTGTTTGCAGGGCCTACAAGACCATCGTGGAAGACGACCTGAAGTTTCCTCTCATATACGGAGAAGGAAAGAAGGTGAAGTTGTTGATCGAGATGAACATGCATTGTGCAAGGCATTTGACTGTGTATGGGCATGCAGGTGTACATTTGTGTGTGTGCAAATGCTTCACATGTGCCTATAGAACTGCACGTAAACCGCCCCAAAACCCTCTAATGTTGGTGTATGTGTTCAGGCTCGTGTCATGGCCACCATCGGAGTTACGCGAGGTCTGGGAGATCATGACCTGAAGGTGTTTAACTCCAACATCCACATCAAGCCCTTCCTCTCCTGCTGTCCTGAGGTGAGACGCTGGTCACTCTGGTCACTCTGGTCACTGTGGTGACATTCTCACATCCTCACATCCTCACCTCCTCACATCCTCACATCCTCACCTCCTCACATCCTCACATCCTCACCTCCTCACATCCTCACATCCTCACCTTGTCACCTCGTCACATCCTCACCTCCTCACCTTCTCACCTCCTCACATCCTCACCTCCTCACCTTGTCACCTTGTCACCTCCTCACCTTCTCACATCCTCACCTTCTCACCTCCTCACCTTCTCCAGGTGAAGGTGTACGACTTGTCTGACTACAAGCATGGTCCCGATGACGTCCTGGTCATGGGCACAGATGGATTGTGGGACGTGACCACTGACAGGGACGCCGCTGATGCCGTGTCTGGCTTCCTGGCCTGCTGCGACCCCACCGACCCCCTGAGGTACAGAGTCCAGAATGTTCTACATGTCTAACCCTGGCCCGTGAGGTAGAACGTCCTAGATGACTAACCCTGACCCGTGAGGTAGAACGTCCTAGATGACTAACCCTGACCCGTGAGGTAGAACGTTCTAGATGACTAACCCTAACCCATGAGGTACAGGTACAAAACATTCTATATGTATAACCTTGACACATGAGGTAAATCATTCTACATGTCTAACCCTAACCCATGGGGTACAGACCCAGAACATTCTAGATGTCACAAATATATCTTCTTGCTGATACCTGCATGTGTATGTGTGTGTGTGTGTCCCCATATGTAAATGCAATCCAAGCCAAGGGTAAAATGTATGCGTAGTACTAGTATCACCACTAGATGTCTAACTTGAACAGTTTCCTGCACTAGTCAAACTAGCTTAGTCGGTAGGAGTTAATATCTCAACAGTATATACAGTGATTCACCAGTGCTATGAGCACTAGAACTACAAAAAAAGATATAGATTCATTAGTATCTCCATGGTGATATGTTAAGGAAATTGTAGGGTCAATTCTATTCCCATGGTGATATGTAAGGTAAATTCCATCTCCATGGGGATATGTAAGGTTAATTCTGTCTCCGTGGTGATTCATGATGTAAACTGTATCTCCACGGCGACAGGTACACACTGGCGGCCCAAGACCTGCTGATGAGGTCACGCGGCGTGCTGAAGGAGCGGGGCTGGAGGCTGCCCAATGACAGACTGGGCTCGGGCGATGACATCACCGTGTTTGTGATCCCGCTGGCGGAACACGAGGTGGCGGAGACATGACAGGCCGTGTCGCCCTGACAACCTAGAGAGGACACACCCGCCGCGCTCGGAGGACGGTGCTCAACGCCGCCCCTCCCGCCCCCCATCACCACCCCGCCCCCCCCCCCGCCCATACCCCCTCCGTAGCGTTGGACAAGCAGGAGTACAGACGACACCTCCCTCATGGGGAAGCCAAACGCTTGGCCCCCAACCTCCTCTGGCCCCCCTCCTCCACCTTCCCCCCCCTCCGGTCTGCCCCCCCAACCTCCTCCCCCCCGGCCTGCCCCCTTCCCCAACCTCCCCCAGGCTCCCTCCAAACATCTTCCTGTTTGAGATTCATGGAACCGGCCCTCCTATGGCATAACCTCTCCCCAGCGTCCAGACCAGCTGGGTGTTGAGAGCAGCTGTACGAGACAAAAGCCCCTGTAGTGTCATAGATCTACCGTGCATCGCCCCCTCAGAGAGATCTCACTTCAGGATCTTTACCTAGTGAGAACGTTTTAGAGGCTGGAACAGGAACTGGAAGAAACCCAGGAGTAAGAATGTGAGAGCAGATGATTATGTTTATTTTATTTATTTATGGATGTGGAGGGAATAGAAAACAAAGATTGTGAGCTTGAAGTTCTACTTTGGCCGTCGTTCAGCAGC
This sequence comes from Thaleichthys pacificus, assembly GCA_023658055.1. Taxonomy (NCBI): domain Eukaryota; kingdom Metazoa; phylum Chordata; class Actinopteri; order Osmeriformes; family Osmeridae; genus Thaleichthys; species Thaleichthys pacificus. The sequence continues at coordinate 2,769,313 of CM042868.1, read as the reverse complement.
TTGGTGTCTGACCGTTGTGAAGAGCTGGAATGTGCTGCATCATGAAACCTCCCCTGTTGGAGACCAAACGGTTCACATTTAACAGGACGAATAACAGAACGCACTTTACTTAACTGTCTAATCGGTTCTTTTTTATGTTTCTTTTTTATGTTTCTTTTTTCTTGTTTCATCATGTTTAAAAAAAAAAGTATGTTACCTTTCTAAAGACTATCTTGTTTCTGTTCCATTTAAAGGTGGATGATTGTGTCTGACAATGTAAACATGCCTGGAATCGGACCCAGAGGTGCATCTCCTGAGGGAGGAGGTGTGCAATCAAATGTTGTTTTTGGATCCCAGAAACATGCTAGAAACTTGGCTTGATCTGTCCGTGTAGCAGAGATCGATCTAACGATAACACTTTGGATATAAGCGCTTGCTAAACGAATACAGAACAGTTTTACCGTATCCTTCCGCTGAGGCCCAGGAAGACTGTTCTCCGTTTAGTCACGCTTGTTCAGATCAGAGGTGCAGTTTGAGTTCGGGTTGGTGTTCGTTAGTACAGCATGACATGAGCTTCACTCAACTGCCTTAATATGCTTAAGGGATGAATTAAGATCTGCGTGTTTTTGTTTTCGTCTCTCGAAAGCACTCAAGTTTAATCATGTTAGAAGTGACCTCAACTGTGTACCTCGAGATGTTTTAGGTTTCCCTTGTTAAGACGAGGCCTACGTTGTCATGAGTAGCCTAGCTATGGTATCTAGGTCGTCTGTAGCTTTTAAAGCTTGTTTGATGTTTGAGAAATATTTGTTTATCATTTTATTTTTATTCTAATGTTCATTATCATATCATTGTAAGTTTTAGATAACGACTGACCCGATTAGGGTAGAGGAATGTGTACCAAATTTGAAATAAATATAACTGTCCCTTTTATTAGATTTAATGTCTACTCTGTGACTGTCGATTGATTGATTCTTTTATTTGCGTGTCAAGCACAAAAGTGCCAACTGCTGTGAGGATAGGTAAGTAGACCGTCCATTCATCCCATTAGGCCCGAGCGCCATGATTGTCGTGTTTATTACAGTCCTCCTACGACCACGGATATCTGATTCATTTTATTGTCAGAACATTTGATTTATTGATTGTTTTCAAGATATGCAAATATGACAAAAGGTGCTTCTCAAAACATCATCTACCCCTGCCTTAAAACTTCACATAAGGTTCTACACAAGCTATCCTTTGAGACAATACATCTGTAATTTTGGTTAGACCCCATAAATCAACAGAGGATTTTCTCTGTAGCCTACATGACAAACCTTTAGCTCCCAATTTTATGAATAACACAAAGTAACCTATTCAGGAAGATGGATGACAAGTCAATCAAGTAAAATAACTTGTTTGCCCAGGGATGACCATGTTAAGTGTCTAAATAAAACATTATTTTAGTGAGTGTCTGATCATCTTAATATCTATTCAAACTTCACACAGCTTAATCCATGTTGTTGGTTACATGCTGGAGGTGTTGAATATGGTTAGGTGAATTCGTTGAGTGAACTTGTGTCCCTCGATTATTGAAACAAAGCGAGGACTTGTTCACGGCTTTAGATTTAAATGTTGCGTAACTGTCACCAACACAATCTTTCCTCAGGAAATTAGTCGTTTGCGGGGGAGGGGTGTTCTCCGTGGAAATAACATTGGGTAATTAAAGAATAATGTCCACGGGTTAGGCTACTCTTTTCACGATCATATTCCAATTTGTGGAGACGTGTGTTTATTCCACATAATAGGCCACCTCTACGGCCTGTGAACACGCGACCAGTACCCACTAGTTGCCCTCTGCAGATGATGTCATTGGGCTTCTGAAGGGGGGGGGGGGAGGGGGGGGGGAGGGGAGGAGAGTGGGGTCTCCGCGATTCCAACGGCTGCACCGCCACAGTCGTTCTACCGATCAGTGGGAGGATCCTATGTTTGTCTGCCCCGTTACTTAGCACCCTCTTCGTAATTTACCGATTACTGCAGCAAGGGTGTCACGGTCCAGAGGAGAAGCAAGTCGGGACTAAAATCTAATCAGGCGGCTGACTGAAGGTACGTTTCGTCTTGAAATGTCTTACTCCTAAAGTAGCGTATGCTTGGTGTTTTCCCCCAACATTCTTGGGGAATAAGTGAGCGGAATGTACAGTACTCCCGTTTCCCAGAAATAGGTGGTGGCCTTGTCGAGATCACAGTTTGACAGCCGATAAGTTTTTCGAGTTATATTCTCTCGGTCTTTCCGTGATTTTGAGGTCTGTCGAACCATTTATTTGATTTGACAACTGTTAGCCCACAGCCACAACTGTTGATACACTTGTTTCTGAAGAGAAAACCTACTTAGTTCATACCCAAGGCTGCAATGAAACGAACAGTCGGTAGCCTACTCGCTTCTTGATCAGGCATAGGATACTGGATTAGTCGTAATTCTCTGTCGTGATCATTGATTTGCCCTTCCAGAGCTGATTCGACAATGAGTTCTTACTCGCTTTTGGACTACATGTTCATGTCGACTACTGCCATGGGACCAAAACAAGACAGAAATCGGATTAACTAAAACAAGGATAGGGCGTTGTTTTGGTAGGAATGGCAATTACTCCGCGCATAGTGCAACAGTGCAAAGTGCAAGATAAGAGGAAACTAAACAAGTCAATCATTCACGACTAATCAGAAACAATCATGGGCTACCATTCGCTAAATAGTTAGCCTAATATCTGTAAACTGAGAAAAGAACGGTGAGTTGCGCCTGTTGAGCGCTGCTGTTCTGTGATTTGGAAAGGAATGCGGTTTGCGGGTGCCCCCTTCCCGGTAGAGAACATAGGCGGGACTGCCAACCCGTCGGCCCTGCTCGGCCGCTTAGCGTGAGCTTCCCATGAGCTTCCCGTGAGATACTAAACTGAAGTGACTGGTCTGGTTACTCTGGTATCTTAACATGACTCATCATGACACATACTCAGGTCCTCGCCACCTCGTCAAAAAAAGCCAATAGAACAGGCCTACCTCTCAGGTCAAATAAGCATCTACCGCAGGGGCGAGTCTAGGTTCCCACTTTTGGGGGGGCTAAGTCCCTAGATAAAACCTATTATTTTTCCTGTGACCCAGCAAAACTAGGGGGAACTGGGGGCATGTTCCCCTCAGAAGAAATTTTTGAAAATATCCTTTTAAATAGTGTCCTCTAGTCGGTTTTAGGAAGAAAAATTAACACATTTAGATTTAAAATATGGAAAAAAAAGCCTACAAAGTCAAGCTGTCGTGCATTTCAATGGCGTCAAATGCACGCCAGCGTGACTTTGTAGGCTTTCCCTTTCCCTTGTATTATCGACCATAAAACGCAAATCCTCTTGTGTGTTCTGACTTGTCGCAAATATTTGTTTACAGCCAAGCTGCTGCGTCTTAAAGCGGCAACGTAACTGCTCTTTGAAAGGGACCACTGATAGCTCTCTCCCTTTGAGAAATGTAGCGTATTCACACAGGAAAATACAGTATATTAAATTAACCTGAATTTGAAGAAGAACAGTTTGCAGCCGCAAACTTCTTTTCTGAGGAGTGTCTGCCAGTATCAAGGTGGTGGTGGAGATACCTACTTGAGTCATGCATGGTAAACCAGCCAGCCAGTAAACCAGCCAGCCAGTAAACCAGCCAGCCAGTAAACCAGCCAGCCAGTAAACCAGCCAGCCAGTAAACCAGCCAGCCAGAAGTTGTCCAGGGCGTGAACTTTGACCCATTTCTGAGCTCGGCGGCTCAGAGAGGTGGAGTAAATTCTTGAGCCTTCTAAAAGACCTGCAATGTTTCTGAGTCTCAGGATTACCGTTACTGACCAACCTGCCCCTCAACCCCATGTGGTCCAGCTAACAGTATTACTGTGCAGACTGTGCCATATATCTACCTCTCTGAGAACGCTCTAGAGAAGTCAGCAGGGTTGTTGGTGAGACAGGAACTCACATTTCACATCTACATGTGAAATGTACAAATTACAGATCCAAATCGTAAAAACTACATCATTCAAATATTACTGTTATAACTGTCCCTGCAGACAACATTTAGAAATCAGATTTGTCTCGGCTAGTCTCGCTTACTGTAAGTTAAAACCAGACACTTGTTTTGTTAAGGTACTTCCTGTTAAGGTACATTGCAGGTCTTTTAGAAGGCTCAAGAACATTTCACATCTACATGTGAAATGTAAGTTCAAAAGTTCCATTCCAAGTTAATGTTCTTGTTGTTTAAAACTTCACCCTGCTTTCTAACTGGTGGAATTTTCCATTGTACACTCATCATTGGTGTGTGAGTTTGACCAATTGCGCCTTCAAGTCTTCATTACTGTCCAATCAGGAAGCGATCTCAGCATTAACGTCAGTTGACCTATCAGTTCTGGCCTTCAGATATGCTGAATGTATGAGCAAAACAGGAAGTACCTTAACAAAACAAGTGTCTGGTTTTAACTTACAGTAAGCAAGACTAGCCGAGACAAATCTGATTTCTAAATGTTGTCTGCAGGGACAGTTATAACAGTACTATTTGAATGATGTAGTTTTTACGATTTGGATCTGTAGTTTGTACTGTTGGGATATGTAGTTTATATGTTCTGGATCAGAAGTTTGTACTGCTGGGATCTGTAGTTTGTACTGTTGGGATCAATACTGTTGGGATATGTAGTTTATATGTTCTGGATCAGTAGTTTGTACTGTTGGGATCTGTAGTTTGTATTGTTCTATTTTCTAGCTTGTGAAAGCTCACCAAGTTTCTTCCCTCATGCTCAGTCTCGTCATATCTGTCTCTCCCTCTTTCCACCTCTGTCTTTATTTTTACATTTAGCAGACGCTCTTATCCAGAGCGACTTACAGTAAGTACAGGGAGCAAGTAGCAAGTAGGGTGAAGTGCCTTGCCCAAGGACACAACGTCATTTTGCACAGCCAGGAATCGATCCGGCAACCTTCTGGTTGATAGCCCGATTCTCTAACCACTCAGCCATCTGACCCCACCTTATCTGTGAATATCTGTCCTGTTTTTCTCTCCTCTCTCTTTGTCTTCATCTGTGTGTCTCTTTCCCTCTCTGTCTGTCTCTCTCACTTTTCCTGTCTCTTCTCTTTCTCATTCCTTTCTCCTCTGCCCCCCCCCCCCCCCCCTGTTGATAGGATACTTGGCTCTAAGACTTGTGTTTAGGGAAGGAAATTGAATCCCTTTTACTGTAGTCAAACAAGCCAGAATGCACTCATGATACCCATGTAGGTAAAGTACATATTTATGGGAGAAATAGTTTCAATAGTTTCAGTACATGCTCTAGAGAAATGAGGCTTTTTACATTTGGCATTCCCTGTTTTAGTACTAACATCAATTAATTCAGCCATGCTGCAATAGGGCCGAATTAATAACCAAAATCCTAAAGTTTTTTAATCCAGGCCACAATAAAGGATTGTGTCAAGAATAATATGCTAAACTTGAATTGAGCGTTTCACTAAAATGTTTACTGAAATGTATATTGTACATCATTGACCTATGCACTTTTAGCGTCTGCTAAATGAATACATGTAAATGTACTTATCTTTTTGTATCCACCTTAATGAAACTCTGAGTGTGCTGGTTAAACTCGGTGTAGAAGATTGCTGACTTGCGATGTAGCGACCAATCATTCGTCATCTCAATCTCCAGGAGCGCTAGCAAGGAGGTCTACCTATGAGCGCTAGCTATCTGGACGTGCTATCTTATCATGTTGGCTCTGTGAGGAGAGCAGCTGTGTGTGTGTGTGTTTAGGTGGGGGTGGGCGGCTGTTTGTCCAGGCTCTGCCCAGGCCTGCACAAACAGAGCTGGACAGACCCCCAGCCTCTGCTTAGCCTCTATCATAGCCCCAGTCCTAGCCCCAGCCCTACCCACAGCCCTAGCCCCAGCCCTATGGCCCTGCTCCAGCCCCAAGCCCTATGGCCCTGCTCCAGCCCCTAGCCCCAGCCCTATGGCCCTGCTCCAGCCCCTAGCCCCAGCCCTATGGCCCTGCTCCAGCCCCTAGCCCCAGCCCTATGGCCCTGCTCCAGCCCCAGTCCTATGGCCCTGCTCCAGCCCCTAGCCCCAGCCCTATGGCCCTGCTCCAGCCCCTAGCCCCAGCCCTATGGCCCTGCTCCAGCCCCTAGCCCCAGCCCTATGGCCCTGCTCCAGACCCTAGCCCCAGCCCTATGGCCCTGCTCCAGCCCCAAGCCCTATGGCCCTGCTCCAGCCCCAAGCCCCAGGTCAAACCTTAGCCCTAGCTCCAACCTCATAACTATTAGCTTTGCACAGGAAGTGGCATGTTTGTGTTTCACAGCGTGGGTCTTCTGTATAGCTTCTCTCAATCTTCCTCCCTGTGCAGATCAAGGACTAACCCATCTCTAAATATTTGGACAGTCCCTGCACTCAGCCAGCACCCCTTCAACCCCTGGGTGTTACATAATGTACAGAACATAATACTCTCTCTTCTGGTCTTGGTTTAATGTGTTCACAATCTACAATATTGTAATATAATATACTTTTGTAGCAGACACTTTTATCCAAAGATACAAATATACATACCTGTGACTTCTTGATCTGTTGTAAAATACTCTAACCACTAAGCTATGTATAAATCCCTATGCTCTTTTTCAATGGCTCTGCACCGAGCTAAACCCATCCCCATGCATGATTCATAAACAATTCTTCGCTTCTTTCTCTCTGACTCTCTGTCTCCATCCGTCCACAGAGGCTGGTGCTCTGGGCCCAGGCTGCTCTGGGGAGGGTTAGGGTCTGAGGCTGGGTCTGTGAGGGATGCTGATGGAGGGTCTCTGCAGGACCTGCTGAAGCAGCCTGTTTTCTGAGCCTCAGGCCTGGGGTGGAGAAGGAGGCAGACTCATGACTTCATCCACAGCTGCTCAGACACCACGCCTCATCCATCATCCACTTTGGCAGACTCATCCCATCCATCCCTCCCTTTTCCTTTTCTCTAACCCCCTTCTCCCTCTTCTCCCTTCTCCCCCATCTCCTCCATCCACCCCCCCCCCTCTCTTCCCCACTCTCCTCCCTCCCTCCTCCCCCTCATCCCTCCCTGTCCTGTCCCTCCCCCCTCCTCCTCTCTCCCCATGGGTCTCAGTAATCTAGATTTAGCATTGAGGATTCAACGTCTGTCACTGCAGCTGTCTCTCTCTTCCTCTCTCTGTCTCTCCCTCTTTCGATCTCTGTCTCTCCCTCTCTCTCTGTTCCTCTCTCTTTCTCTCTCCCTCTCTCTCTGTTCCTCTCTCTTTCTCTCTCCCTCTCTCTCTGTTCCTCTCTCTTTCTCTCTCTTTCTCTCTCTGTCTCTCCCTCTTTCTCTGTTCCTCTCTCTTTCTCTCTCCCTCTCTCTCTGTTCCTCTCTCTTTCTCTCTCCCTCTCTCTCTGTTCCTCTCTCTCCCTCTCTCTCTGTTCCTCTCTCTTTCTCTCTCCTGCTGGGCTTGTGAGAACCTCCCTCCAGAGAGGGTGTTGAGACAGCCAGGTGTTCACCTTGAGTTTTTCACCTTGTCTCTCAGAGTTCAGAGTCGACCACACAGCTCAGTCGACTAGACGGTTCAGTCCTCACCTGTACAGGGCCTCTGAACGTTCCGGAGCTTTCTTTGTAGAACACACACGAGTAGAACACGCTTACAATTCGACAGTTTGTTGTTGTTAAACCGATTTGTGTGAAGACCCTTTCGGTCTTCCTGTCTGCTAACCCAGGTGGTCTGAGGTGAGTCTATCACCAAAGCTGACTGGATGTGTCCCTGTGTTCCACAGTGATGGCGGCCATTCGGAAGAAGCTGGTGATCGTCGGGGACGGAGCGTGTGGGAAGACCTGTCTGCTCATCGTCTTCAGTAAAGACCAGTTCCCCGAGGTCTACGTGCCCACCGTGTTCGAGAATTACATCGCCGACATCGAGGTCGATGGAAAACAGGTGTGTGCTGTGGCCTCGAAGCGGGGCATGTAGGGAAACGATCGATTGATCAATCAAGTTTGTTGCTAGAAATGACGTTAAAAAACAATATATATATATATATATCCCTACAGCACAGTTGAAGCTAAGATGAGATTGGTAAACTAAGATAAATAAAATGTATATACAGTGTAGAAAATGGGATGTGGGGGGGGGGGGGGGTCTCAGGTAGAAGAAGACAAGGGAGCAAGGTTTCCAGAACGTACCTGGTGATTTAAAGACTCCCCCAGATGTGAAAGATGTTGATCTGGCTACGTGTTATTTTGAACTTGTTTGGTTTTGTTTGAGGGGGGGGGGGGGGAGTGTTTGTGCACTGACGAGCGGTGAGTCAGAGGGTGTTGGCGTGCTCAACAAGACTCAGGGGTCAGAGGTCAGACAGTTCTGTTCTCCTGCTCTGACCATCACAGGATCCCACTCAGCAAAACAGGAAACAGGAAATGACTGTTCTCACTGGCTTCCTGTTCAGACCAGGAACCCCCCTACCCCCCCGCCCCCCTTCTCCCGTCTCTCTCTCTCTCCCTCCTTCTACCTCCCTTGCTCCGACAAATGCCTCTCATTTCCTGCGGGAGGGACTTGGGGGGCGATAGGGCCTCTCATTTGGAAAGGAAATGCGCTGACCCCGGCCTAACTGTTGTGTCCCTCTGCAGCCTCTCAGAACAAACCCCTTTTTTTTACCACTGACCATAAGATCAGTGTTCTCACAACACGGCCTGCCAATCCTCTTCCTCAGAGGAAGTGGTGCTCGCTCTCGCTCTCTCTCTCTCTCTCTCTCTCTCTCTCTCTCATGCTGTTTTTTCATCCCCAAAGTATTTTCTCACTCTCCTCATCAAAGCTTTGGCTCCTGGATGCTGTTCTATAGCCGCCAGCATCCCTCCTCACTCCACCATCGCACCAGCCTGGTGACATAACTACTCAATTAACTGCACATTAAGTTAATAGCTCTTTTTTAGTGTTACTTGAGAATCCATCAAACTTCAGACCACTCACAGAAGAGGTTGTAATGGAGAGTGATTCACTGGAAAGCTTTACTCTAGTAAACACAGACACATACGCATACACACACGCACAGGAGAGAACAGAAGGTATCTAGTTTTATAACCTCTAATCGCCTGATTTCCCTAATTGAATTAATCAGCAGTGTGATTGGATAAAGCCAGACCTCATCCTGTCTCTGAGTGGCTGAAGAGGTAACGAGACGTTCAGCTAACGAACCTCTCAGCTGGATAGACACACTAGGCTTGCACACACACACACACCAGGCCTGCACACACACGCCAGACCCGCCCACACTCTCTTACACACACACACACACACACACACACTAGGCTTGCACACACACACACACCAGGCCTGCACACACGTGCACACCAGGCCTGCACACACACACACGCCAGGCCTGCACACACACACACACCAGGCCTGCACACACACACACACCAGGCCTGCACACACACACACGCCAGGCCTGCACACACACACACACCAGGCCTGCACACACACACACACCAGGCCTGCACACACACACACACCAGGCCTGCACACACACACACACCAGGCCTGCACACACACACACACCAGGCCTGCACACACACACACACCAGGCCTGCACACACACACACGCCAGGCCTGCACACACACACACGCCAGGCCTGCACACACACACACACCAGGCCTTCACACTCTCTCTCACACACACACACCAGGCTTGCACACACACATACCAGACCCACACAAACATTATACCTCCAGAAACAGACAGAGGACCAGTCAGGGTGCAGCTCTCACATGCTTCTCACCCTCTCAGATGACCGCAAGCAGGTGGAATGTGTCGGGCTTTGTTTAGCCTGCATGGTTCGCTGCGCTGTTGACTTCCTGGTTCCTGGGGGGGAGATGTAGAGGGAGAGGAACCTACACAATGCTCTGTAAACATCTGCTGTTTGATGTTCATTCTGTTTTTGAAAGATGTATTGTTCTGATGTACGATCAATTCTATTAAATATATATTTTTTTACATACTGTACATTATAACTTTCCAAAAATATCTTGTTTTAACGTACAGTACATAACGCTCTAAGCAGTTCTCTCATTCTGGATTGTAGTACTTTATAAATATCAGCTGTTTCCACGTAATGTACATAAATGCTCTATAAACATCTCCCGTTTTAAAGTACAGAACATTATGGGTTTCTAAAAGACATCTTGTTCTGCTGTACAGTACACCATGTGCCTGGGGCGAACACTAGCAGCATTAACAGTTCATTCTGTCACATTCCTCCTGGGTTAACTTATCTGAGAGAAGAAGCCTCAGGATCAATATCAAACAGTAACTCTGGTGAAGTTGAAATGTGTTCATTTGTTTTGTGTATGTCTTCTAAAATGAGTGTGTGTGTAGTTCTGTCAGGGGTTAGAGTTATAGTTCTGCCGTAGGGCATGGGATCGCAGATCAAGAGATTGCAGGTTAAATTCCTGGCCTGTAACATATATATATATATATATATATATATATATATATATATATATATATTAGTTTGCTGACTTCTCTCTGCCTGGTGGTCTTGCTTGCCCTCACACGTCTTCTTCTTCTGTGGTGTGAGTTCAGGTGGAGCTGGCACTGTGGGACACAGCAGGCCAGGAGGACTACGACAGGCTGAGGCCTCTGTCCTACCCTGACACAGATGTCATCCTCATGTGCTTCTCCATCGACAGCCCTGACAGCTTAGGTAGGTGTCCAGGATACAGCCATCCACACTTGAAGCGCTGCTTCACAAACTATTTCTGTCTGCCAAACCTCGTTTGAAAATGGAAAACAGTGTCTCATTGTAATCTTATCCTCTTTCCATAACTATATATTGCTACTTGATTTATCTCCTTATCCCCATCGCCCCCACATCAGTAGAAATCTAAAATTATATAATTTTCGTCTTGGTGGGGTTTTCTGTTTCCCAAAGCATATGTGACTCAAAGATAACAATGGACTTGATGATCCCTTTCCTGGAACAGGAAGCGTTATGAATTATGACGGTGTTAGCAGCCGAGGGGAATTATTTACCTCACTCCTCCTCATTATAAAAACAGCCCATCCAGCGCTAGCGAAAAGCTAGCTTGTTGGTGACGTAGCTTGTCAGTAGTCTCGCTCGGAGGTCAGAGGGCCGGACTTGGAAGCCCGGTGTGGGTAAAGATCAGAAGGAAGTCAGGGAGCTGTCACGTAGTTTCCCTCCTGGCTCTCCAGCTGCCTGAGGTCTCCTGAACTGTGTCCTAACTTCCTGTGTCCTACCTCCCTGTGTCCTAACCTCCTGTGTCCTAACCTCCTGTGTCCTAACCTCCTGTGTTCTAACTTCTTCCTTGTGTTCTAACCTCCTGTGTTCTAACTTCCTGTGTTCTAACTTCTTCCTTGTGTTCTAACCTCCTGTGTTCTAACTTCTTCCTTGTGTTCTAACCTCCTGTGTTCTAACTTCTTCCTTGTGTTCTAACCTCCTGTGTTCTAACCTCCTGTGTTCTAACCTCCTGTGTTCTAACTTCTTCCTTGTGTTCTAACCTCCTGTGTTCTAACCTCCTGTGTTCTAACCTCCTGTGTTCTAACCTCCTGTGTTCTAACTTCCTGTGTTCTAACCTCCTGTGTCCTAACCTCCTGTGTTCTAACCTCCTGTGTTCTAACTTCCTGTGTTCTAACCTCCTGTGTTCTAACCTCCTGTGTTCTAACTTCTTCCTTGTGTTCTAACCTCCCTGTGTTCCTGTGTTCCGCCAGAGAACATTCCGGAGAAGTGGACTCCTGAGGTGAAGCACTTCTGTCCCAACGTTCCCATCATCCTGGTGGGAAACAAGAAGGACCTGAGGAACGATGAGCACACCAGGAGAGAGCTGGCCAAGATGAAGCAGGTACACACACACACGCCTACAGTATCACACACACACACTTACAGTATCAGACACACACTTACAGTATCATACACACCTACAGTATCCCACACACACTTACAGTATCACACACACGCCTACAGTATCACACACACACACTTACAGAATCACACACACACAGTATAACACACGCACCTTCAGTATCACACACACACACACAGTATAACACACACCTACAGTATAACACACACACCTACAGTATTACACACACACTTACAGTATCACACACACACCTACAGTATTACACACACACTTACAGTATCACACACACACAGTATAACACACACACCTACAGTATTACACACACACTTACAGTATCACACACACACAGTATAACACACACACACCTACAGTATCACACACACTTGGATTAGCCACTTGCTTTTCCACGACCACGGTTTGTCTGTCAGGGTGTTGAAGGGTGACCAGACTAGACTAAAGGTTAGGTCAGTAAACCTTTAGATAGACAATATGCTGAAAACATGATCATGGACTTAAGATAATATATGGACTGATAACATGTACTCAGATAAGATCAAGGATAAAGTATCTTCATGGAACTTAACGTCCAAAAACCATGGCTGTGGACTTTTCTGATTAGTAGCTAATGTTATGTAAGGTACGGCTTTATAGACCGATATTACCGCATACCAAGGATATGTTTTGTGGTAGTCCTTATAGTTCTGTTTAATGGGTGGTGTTTATGGCACTATATTGTTCTAAAACATGGATGTTGGTTCACAAAGTTTCAAGAGCTGATTGTGTGTGCATGTTTGCTTGCGTGTTTGTGCGTGTGTGTGTGTGTGTGTGTAGGAGCCAGTGAAGCCTGAGGAGGGCAGGGACATGGCCAACCGCATCAGTGCCTTCGGCTACCTGGAGTGCTCCGCCAAGACCAAGGACGGCGTGCGCGAGGTGTTTGAGATGGCCACTAGGGCGGCGCTGCAGGTCCGCAAACGCAAGAAGAGATCCGGCTGTCTGCTGCTATGAGCTGTCAGCACAGCTCATAAACAACAACATCAACATCAACACACAAGAGTGACTGAGCAGTACCACACAGCTTCGTACTGTATGACGTATCTCACATTTTACGCCAAGCGGATGAACGTGCTGAATCCTGGACGGAACAGTGGGAGGATGGGTTTTAGGACGACGCAGGTTCAAAATGGCTGTTTCAACTGCTTGTGTTTAGCTTGTTTCCTTCAATGACACGATCTGTCCTTTTCCTAACGATTTTCCTGTCCAGTTTTTCCTCCACTTGTCCACTGAGAGTTTGTGTTTGTCTGCAACGTTAGCTTGTTTTTCCCAGAGACCATTTTCCCTCTTTAATCTTTGGTTGAATCTTTCTGAATGACACCTTGTTTCTTGGGGTGATCCAGGAAACCAGACTTGCTGAGGTGAAGAGGCTCTCGTTTCCTGCTAGATGACCACCATTAAGGCCAGAGCCTTCTCTCCTCTTCAGAACCAGTGCTCCTGACATCTCTGTAAGGCTTGTAGGACAAGCATTGTGGACCTCACCTCACGCACACTGCTGAAATCTCTGAGTAACACACTCTGGTGTTAAACCTTTGGCTCTGTTCTTGGTTAGCACATTGTATCATTTATTAAAAGGTTAGTCCACACCCCGAACACGACAGCGGTATTGTGATGCCTCAGACGCTTGAAAGCAGAGAGCCGTGCTACACTCAAACTGTACGCTAGTACCAGCCTCCTGGGCCTGAGAACAGCCAGACAGGGCCATCCAGACAGACAGGGCCGTCCAGACAGACAGGGCCGTCCAGACAGACAGGGCCGTCCAGACAGACAGGGCCGTCCAGACTGTCCCTCGCTAGATGACTCACCTCTGCACGCAGGCTGGGGGCCAGGGAGGAGACGTGTTGAAAGTGCTGTCACATGGCCAATTTATCTTTTCTGGGAAACCACCCCTGTTTGTTTGTGTCTGCAGGTTTCTGTTGAGTACTTCTCCCCCTCTCTCCTAGAGTGACGACTTTCTTTTGTGTTCTAGAACAAGAATCTGTTTTTAGAATGAGAACCACATGTGTTTCTGTTGTTTTTTTAATGAGAACTTCAAGTGTGTTAGAACTATAACCTACGTTTGTGTTCTTGAATGCAGGTGTGGGTGTACAGTACTAGACTGTTAACCGACCTGTTCTAGAAGGAGAATGTCTTTGTGTGGTATCACGGTTGCCACGGTTACATCATTGTGGCACTGCGTGGCCATGTCGGAGCTGATCCTTGGTTCTAGATCCCAGATCCTGGGTTCTAGCTCCTAGATCATGGGTTCTAGGTCCTGGGTTCTAGGTCCTGGGTTCGGGTCTGACTGCATTCCAGAACAGAAACGACTGGAAAGTTTGTTAGGGTTTGTTAGTCTTCTTCCAGTGCCTTCTCTTACCAGGCCAGACGTGTGCCTTTGGCGTTCCCGTGGAGACGAGGGGCTGGTGGCGTTAGGGAGGGAGGGGGGGGGCGACCTGATGACACAGTCCCGTCAGACACCTCGCATGGCCCGCAGGCCACGTCCTGCTGGGGGTCAGGATCAGGGTTATTAGGGTCAAAGTCGGGGTCAGGGTTACTAACTAGCGGGCTGAGACACCAGGACAGCGACAGGCTCTGGCCTCTAGGGATCCTCTCAACACAGAGGTTGTGACAGTACTGGGCTTAGTGTTGCACAAATGTTAAGGTATCATTTAAACTGTCAGTTGAGCACAAAATGTAGGAGCTAGTTTGTCGGTTGGTTTTGCTCTGAGTTGTCGTCTAGCAACATATACTCTTGATAAGGAATCTCTCCTGCTTTATTTTTACGACCACGTGGACCAAGGCTATTAAAGGACCAGACCCAGGTATTTACATTGAATACAAACGCCACTGTAGACTTAGCGATCTCTCTCTCTCTCTCTACTCTCTCACTAAAACCCAGCATCTTAGAGGGCCTCCAGGTCTGAGTTGGTGACCTGGGGCAGCTAGCGCGGACGCAGACATGACAACACTTCAACTGTGTTCATTCCTATCTGAGTTACGATGTTAAGCAGCTTTCCACAAATCCCAGAGAGCCTTTTTGTTAGAATTCATCAAAGCGCCCTCATAATCCCGTGTGTCTGATCCTCTCAGTTCCAACATGGCCGCCGCTTCATGGCGTGTTGGTCAGACTTGACGGGTCACCTGCTGTGTGACGCTGGAGGAGGCAGGGGAAGAGCAGTGGGTAGATGGGCAGAAGCAGCTCTGGGATCAATACATAAAAGGACACAACGCGTCGACTGACTGACTGACCTTAACTACAAGCCTTTGCGCATCCATGAATCATTTACTTCAAAAATTCACAAAGGCTCTTGGGCGCTCAATCGACGTGTGTGACGCGTGAAATAGTGATCCGAGGTTGTGACGATGTTGGCAAATTCCAATCTTCAGTTTCGTGTGTTAACCACCGTGGAGAAGAGATCAGTGGCTCCCCCTGCTGGCTGGCAGACAAACTGCAACAGAACAGCATGTTGGACTGCCTTTGGTTGGTCTTAAGTTGATGATTGTCCACACAGAGAAGCAGAATTTCAGTTCAAGTTAATGATAAATTGTGGATATATTAAAGTACAACGTCACAAAAAGCGTAACTAAACTACGCATATAACTCTCCTTGTCCCTAACAAGCACACCTGAAAACTGCAACTGCTTAGTAACCATGGGGATTTGCTTCTACGTGTTTGTGTGTGTATAACATGATGGTCACAAACTGCAGCGTCATGCCAGTGTGAATGATGCCAAGGGTTTGTTGTGAAGGCAGAGAAGGACAAGATGTCGTGAGAGCACCCATACTATGAGAGAGCAGCATGAGATGCTGGGTCAGTCTGATCACAGAAGGCTTCACCTGGAGATGTGAAGCTCCGCGCTATGTATGCTAACTACGCTAAAGCTAACCTTATCTTTATAATGCTGCATGAGCAACCCTGGTTTCTGCAACACAAACTCACTCTCGCTCTCTTTCTCTCTCTCACACACACACACCTACACACCTAACCACACACTCACCTTACATACAAACACTCACTCACACTGTACATCACACACGCACTAACACACATAACTTTGGGAACCTGTTTATGCTCTGTGTAGGTGTAACATCTCTTTTCTGAAAGTATTTAAGATGATATAGTATATCAATCCAGATTCATAGTAAAGCTCATTGTAAGACGGCTTTGTAAACTTACAGTGTTGTATTGAATGTTTTAAGTGAACATGAACAATGTTAATAAACTATTTTTGAGACAAGAATAACCAGACCTGGTCGGAGCCTATCCTTCAGTTTAATGTTTGTAGAAGCACATAATGCAGATTATCGTTGCTGGTCGTTATCATGTGTCGTCCCAATTTGACGTCACAGACAGGAAGCTGATCTCTCCAGCAGAGGGCAGTACTGACAGAAAAGTGGCACTACAAGTGCTTATGTGAACACTTTCCTCTTTAAATCGAAATAAGACAAGTAATGGAATAATTTGTGTCTGGTATTAGTGTGTGGATGTCCGTTAACTGCGTGTTTACTCATCCCAATAAGTTACATGACTTAAAACCTCTGGATAAGAGCGTCTGCTAAATGACTAAATGTAAAACCAAAGATAGGTGCGTCGTTTTCATGATCACAAAAGGAACATACACGTCATATGCGTCTTTAATTAATACGTGTTTTCAGCAAACACACGTATTAAAGGTAAACATACCTTAATTACAGTCTATGGTTCTCAGTGTAACACAAGGTCATCCTGATCAATTAGCCTATTCGGAGGACATACAACCCATCATGCCACACTGCATCCAGATGTTTCAGGCATAGCGAATACAATATAGTATCGTTTATAGTTATCGTTGTTCATAACTGTGTGTAGGTTTGTGTAGCTTCTATAAAATGAAATTAAAAACTAAATAAAACACAGTAATGGGAAATGATGGAGTCAAATACTATGTCCACATGCGGGAGAGGATGTTTATGATAATCCATCAGGAAAAAAATAGTTTTTGTTTGTATTAGCCTACTTTAGAGGCGTAGCCGACACGATAAGTGAAAGTGAAATTCATTTGGGGACAATTCGATGGTTGTCTCTGAAAGGTAGGCGATAACTGCTATTATTATTAGTATTAAAATATCTATTGTGCTGTGTTTATTAGGTTGCGTAAACTTAACAACTTTTTATAGATTTGGGCCGTTCAAAGTGATGTAAAATTACTTCAAACTGATTTTATCTTAGTGTTGTGTCTGCGCATTACAGTAGCCAATGTAGCCCAAGTCTGAAGTGCGTCACATGATAGGCTAACTTAAAATAAGGTCGGTAAGCCATCGCCCTCCATTTGACATGGTAGCCTATAAAGAATGTTTGTGAAATGTAAATTTGCAGGCATAAATCGTGATTCGGTGCTTCTTGGGTCAGAAGGTTTAACTAGAGTTTGTTTGGAAGCAATCGAAACAAACATGGCGGGAACTCCGGTAGAACATACCATGGAGCACGTGCACTCTTCTGTAAAAAGGTAAGAATGAGATAAATTCGTTAATGTTCAGTCAGCTGTCCAATTTTGGTAAGTTTTGTAATGACTGGCTCAGGACAGATAAAGTAGGATCCTAACTCTAGCGACTGTGATCTGGGAATGATGGGAGCCCAACTGTCACAATATGGTTTATTTAATATTTTGTTTTATCAGATCCATCTTTTTGAACTGTTTATCTTAATGAATGATAGTTCAGTGGAGGATGGAGGAGGATGCCAGTCAGCTATACCTGTCCCACCAGTGAAAAAGGCAAATCTGTCCCCCACGCTTTGTTATTAAACATCACAACGAGAAAGTATATGCAAGGAAGTAGCCTATATGCAAATCCTTGCAAAACCATGGTAACCCAGTCTGTGGGATAGCATCTCAGTTTGCTGACAGTGGGTTGGCACCTTTACTGACATTCAGAGAAGAAAACCACTAGTTGATATCCCTTATGTTTTAACCAGGCCCGCAACCAGAATCAAAGTTTCAGCTAGGTCCAAATTCAGACATAAATCATAGCTCAGGGGAAATGTTTATATTTGGAGAAGGGCAATATTCAAATAAATAATTACTTGTTTTGTGTGTGTGCGTGTTTTTATTTTTATTTTTTAC
Organism: Thaleichthys pacificus; assembly: GCA_023658055.1. Lineage (NCBI taxonomy): Eukaryota > Metazoa > Chordata > Actinopteri > Osmeriformes > Osmeridae > Thaleichthys > Thaleichthys pacificus. The sequence continues at coordinate 2,751,341 of CM042868.1, read as the reverse complement.
AAAGTCTGAATCTTAATGGACTCATGGCACTGCTCTTTTAAGATTTACCCTTTTATCCAAAGCAATTTTTTGAAAAGTTCATATAGAAAGTACTGCAGACTGTGAATTTGTGAACTGAAAATATGAAATAAGAACTTTCATCAGAAACATAAACTGGTATCTCTACATGATGGTTGTGTATGAAGAGAAATCTAGGTAGTATTCTATCTAGATATTCAGAGAGATGACTAGTGGACTAGGACAGCTAGTTCTGAAATCAAGGAAAAACCTATTCAATCCTCCCTTAGATAAATTGAGTTGATCATGTGTTTGCATGTGACTGCATTATCAATAATTGTTTTTGAATGTTTTTGTTAATTCTTGAGACTATATTGCTGCATTGTTTTAGGATGGATGAAGAGAGACCGGAATCTACCAGTTATATGTCCATGAAGAGTGACTGGTCAATCGAGGAACCCATTAACTTCAAAGAGGGAGGGGTGATCCAAGAAAGGTAAATAAAAGTTTAATTACAATCTCAGGATATTCACTGGAGTTTTTCCCTCGTCTTTATTAAGAGTAATGTTGGTTTAGGTGCAGTTCTATCGGCATATATGAAACCCTCTGTAACAGTGCTTGTAAAAAGGACTATACAAATAAGATTTTATTTTATTTGGATGTAAGAATTGATTGATGGGTTTATTTGTCACTATCAGTACTCAGATCTGCAGAGACCGTCTTGCCAGACCAGAATCACCAACTACCAGTACAGCACAGAGTGACAAATCCATTGACCGTCACATTCACTTTAAGTAAGGAATCTTAAAATAGATGTGATAAATGGTCTTCAGTTGTAATGAACACACTCAGGACTCTAACTGAATCCAAGTACAGGCTTTTTATGAATCAGACAGGCAGACAAGTAGGGTCATGCAGGGGTAATCAGAGCAATACAGGTCATAAGATGAGGTAGAACTTCATAAAGGAAATTGTTGTAACATAAATTACAACAACATAAGAATAAATAAATGATAGTAAAAAGTGAAGAAAGAAAAATCCAAGTTGTTTTGGCCAGGTACAAACAGGTTGTTTAAGGCAAAGACAAGTTCAGTTCCAGGTAAAACAATTCATAATGTCTGAGTGCTTTTCAATGCACTCTGATGTATACAGGAAGGGTTTGTGTATAATAATTGGCCATGTTCATGTATCACTTTGAGTGTTTGGCTGAAATATTGGCAGGGTATTTACTCTTATTTTAGCTTAATTCTGAGTCAGTGTAGGAATCAATAAGTCAAAACAAGTGACTGTATGCTCATTTCTTCTTCTTAACGATAGATCAGGAAATGTGCTCTGTGACTCCTGCTCTGAGTTTTTGAACATTGAGAGACGAGCTGTGAAGTCCTGCCTGACCTGCAGTAACTCCTACTGTGAGGCTCACGTCAGGAAGCACTACACTGAAGCACGCTACAAGAAACACAAGCTAGTGGACGTGCCAGGAGGTCTGGAGGTCTGTGAGGAACATCACAAACCTCTGGAGGTGTTCTGCTTGACTGACCAGGTGTTTGTCTGCAGTCAGTGTTCAGTAACACGGCATCAAGGACACATCATCCGCCATGAGACAGAATTACCTGGGGGAAAGGTAGTTGGTTTTTGTTCTTATTCCATTGAACAGGAAACTCTGTTAAGATTATAAAGGATTTTGCAATAAAATGTATTTAGTTAGCAGGCACTTATCCAAAGCGTCGTACATGGGGAGATTTGAACCTGCGAGTCCAACCCTCTACCTCTGAACTAGACCTTTTGCAATACAGGAAATATGAGATTAGAAACATTGGATTAATACATTTGTAAACAACAAAAGTCATTAAGTGATTAATTTATCAGGTGTACAGTATAACGCAATGTCATTTTTAACAAAGGCATATTTTGAACATGGCAAGCAACTGCTACTTGGTAAGCACAAAGGTCAAACAGACCTGAGATCAGATTTATTATTACTATTAGGGAGTCAGATGGCTGAGCGGTTAGAGAATCGGGCTATTAATCAGAAGGTTGCCGGTTCAATTCTGGCCATGCGAAATGATGTTGTGTCCTTGGGCAAGGCACTTCACCCTAAATGACTAAATGTACTTGCCTCAGGGAGAATGTCCCTGTACTTACTGTAAGTCGCTCTGGATAAGAGCGTCTGCTAAATGACTAAATGTAATGTAAATGTATTACTCACTACAGGCAAATCCTTCGCACTGTTGTTGACACAGGTCGGATTAAGAGTTCTAAAAACTAAAGCGAGCAATGTAGTGTGTTGAGTCTTTTGATGGATTCAAAAACCTTTCGGTTTATGTATCTACAGGGCAAGGGAGCAGAGGAACCAGCCTCAAATAATTGTAGGTTTGTGTCCTGAGAAATTGAACGTCAAGTACTATTTCTTAAAATCACACATTTATCACCTAAAATAATGACAAAGTGTGCAGTTGTGTTGCCTTTAGTTCTGTTGTTCTTCATGCTGTGTTCCTCTGAACCTATCCCTCTCTGTCCCTTCTCAGTACTGCCCCCTCCTGGAGAGATCAGCTTCCTGTCTGTTAAGGCCAACTCAGTGACTCTGAGGTGGGGGCATCCAGAGGGCCTGGAAGGACCCAGGACATTTAAAGTGGCCTGGGAGAGTGATGGAGAACCAAAGAGTCTTGAAGTAATTGACATGTACAAAGTGGAAATAACTGGACTCCAACCTGGTCAGAAGTATGAGTTCAGAGTGGCCACAAAAGGGGACCAAGGCAAACACAGTAAATATGTAATAGCAGCTACTCACACAGGTAAAGTGAACTATGCTTGTCTTTGACTTTCATATGTTTTATCAATTCTTTCTGCCTTAAAAGTCTTTAAACAAATGTACATTTCTCTCAGTGGTCCCGCCTCCCAGGGACGTTGCAGTTGGCAGTTCTGAAGCAACTTCCTTTGATGTTCGCTGGTCCAAAGCTCCAGAAATTGAATATGTTCCTCACCACTTCATCATAACCTGCACCAGTCCAGGGACAGAACCTCTGGCAATACACACTGAGGTCTGCAACACGACACTGACCGACCTGCAGCCTGTCAAGCAGTACACTGTTGGAGTCTCAGCTGTGATGAACAATGGAAGACAAAGTGAACCTGTCTCTACAACCATATATACTAGTAAGATGCACAATACCCATTTTACAGATCTCAAAATGTACCTTTGGAAACATGTACATGTACACATTGTTTGAGCCTTCTTGAAATTGTTGTAACTTAGGTATCCCTGCACCTGTCAAGCTGACTGTTGTCTCAGTTGTCTCCTGGCTCGGACTCATTCCGAACCAGGAATGAGTGTTACTTGTGTGTTGAGATCTTTAAAAAAATCAAATTGACCTGATTGGTCTGGATGTCCATAGACCAGTTGTAACCATTCAGGGACCTGTCACTTTTACACTGCAAATTTAAGCTTCTATCCATCTACTTTTGTTTGAAGAGTAACTACACAACCCAATTTCAGACTCTGTCTCAAATAACTTATTTCCAGTGAAAAGTTGTGGTTCAGGCAAATAATTATTTTAGGGCTTCCTCAAACACTCATGAACATCCAATTATCATACACAACCCCTCTCTTATTGCCTTATTGAGTACCTCAATAAGGCATGTTTCACACATTTCTTCAAAAAAGATTTGCCACTTGGGGCAAAGATTTAACATTGTTCTTACTTGCAAATCACATTTACATTTAGTCATTTAGCAGACGCTCTTATCCAGAGCGACGTACAGTAAGTACAGGTACATTCCCCCGAGGCAAGTAGGGTGAAGTGCCTTGCCCAAGGGCACAACGTCATTTTGCACGCCAGGAATCGAACCGGCAACTAACTGCTAATCATTGTTTGTGTTTCAGGTATTGAGTCCCCAAGATACATAACTGTTCACTCAGTAACAACATCCTCAATATCACTGAGCTGGCCACCACCTGATTGTCCAGAAGAACAACCACAAACGTTCAGAGTTGAATGGGCTTCTTGTGGACATTCTGGCCACAATATTGTTGATGAGGCATCCTATGACATAACTAACCTCATGCCTGGCAGAGAGTATGACATTAGAGTTGCAACCATTGGAGACAATAAACAAATTAGCAAGTTTGTTCAAACAAAACAGTATACAGGTGAGAGCAAAGATTGTATTGCAAACGTTGGCTTTCTGTCTGTGTGGTTTTGTAAGAGTTGTTTTACCTCCCTCACCTCAGCGATATGTTGTTATTGATGGTTTACTTAATGTCCTTTTTTTTAGAACCAACTTCTCCTGAAAACTTGAGGGTGGAGAAGGTTGACCACAAATCTGTCAAATTGTCTTGGTACAAACCAGTTGACATGGACAATGTGTCATATTCATTCACCATTAAGTATTCCTGCAACGCAGAGCAAAAAGAGCAAGAAGAACAGAAAACTAACAACAGTGCTGTTATTTCTGGCCTCAAATCAGGAACATTATACACCTTTTATGTAGTCACCATGCTACAAAATGGCAGTACAAGCTTGAGAGAAACCTCAACACAACAACGCACAAGTAAGTCCGCTTTTCAAACCTGAAGAAAATACCAATTGTGACTTTAAAAAACAAAATAATGGACCATTTGACAACTTTGAACAGTATCTTATTTAATTGTGTCTATTTTATTGCAGACTTGAGTCTGCAGAGTGTACTAGACAACTTGGGACTTACAGATCATCGTACGAACAAACTCACAATGGAAGGAGTTAAACAGATTGGTGAGAATGTTTGGCCTGAAAAAGTTCGAACACACCTTCCATCACAACTACAGCTCTTTTTAAAGAAGCTGTTAATGGCGAACATGACTGCTAGAAATCTCAAATGTTGCACTAGCCAACACTTATCAGAATGCAGGCTTGCATCAAGGAATGAGGAGATGCCATTTAGTCTAAAGGACATTAACCCTCTGGACCTCATAACTGCTCTGTTTCTTTGCTCGGATGGTATCTTACAGCAGGAGCTCAGTCAGAAAATGTCCTTGTGTCAGTTTGCTGTTCCTCTCCTGCTGCCCAACCCTGAAACACAGCAAAGCACTTTGATGCTGTGGGCCATGAGGGATATAGTTAAGCAGTGTAGACCTCACTGTCCTGGTGACCAACAAGAATTTGTGGAGAAAGGTATTGTAGATACTGCCCTCCCAATGATTTCTTTTGTTAGATGTGGAGCCAGCAGCTTGTCAAAGTCAAAGTTTCTCAATGAAGTTCTCAGCAATTCCCAACAGAGCCACAACACATTTGTGCACCATAACATGAGAGGTGGAAACATCCCAAAGATGATCTCTAATGGATTGGTGGAAATGAGTTGGTATCTGCCAAGTGGAAATGCAAACATAGATGTGTTCCCTGAGGCTTTAGCTCTGGCTAATCTTCGTGGAGATCTCAAGGATTTTCCAACACAGTTTACGTTTCTCTGCCAAGCCTCAGCTGCCCTTTTTGTGTTTTGTGATGATCTGGACTTGAATAAAAGTATTCCAGACATGAAACTCAAAAAGAAAACTAAACTCTTCATTGTGTCTAACTCTCAGTCTATGAGCAATGATAAAGACGATTTCAAGAAACAAACTGCCGAGTTCCAGAAATACAGTGCTCAATTTATAAATAGGAACCAAACCATGAACGATGCAGATCTTGTGGAAAAGCTTTTGCTTGGAATCACAGAGCTTTTGAAGGCAAAACCCCTCAAAATTAAAGTACACAGTATCGCAAAATTTGCAAGAAATGTTGACATCCTCGTGGATGAAGACAAAGGTCCATGCAAGGCAGCAAAGGCTAATGCAGCCAAAATCACAAATAATGTATCTGACATACCCAACTACAAGAGCATCCAGCTACCTCTACAGGGAGAAACCTGGAAAAAACTCACTGAACTAGAGAAGGAAGAGTGTAAGAGAAAAAAAGCAGGTTCCAAAAACATTGAGGTGTACTTAAGAGAACTCAAACAAGAGAAAGATGAACTGAGAAAGAAGCAAATGGAAATTGGAATGAGTAAAGACATCAGAGAATTCGTCAAGGGTTTGAAAAGTTCAACAGAGGAGCGCACGTATTTCCTCAAGTGGATGAAGATCACTCTAGACCACAAGTCGAGGAGTCAGCAGTATGAACTCAGGAAGCAGTATAGAGAGCAAAGCCTGAAAGCCACTGAGAATAAAGAACTTCGATCCAATTTACAAAAGATGATCTTGACCAGCTCCTTGGGTACGGAACATTTCATAAGAGAACTTGCCCAGCTGTATGAGGCATCCCTGGTCCATGCAGAAACCACTTCAGAGAGGAAACAGGATCTTCAAGAACTTCCAAGAATCTGTGCTGAATTAATGTTGGCAGGTTTTCCACTAGAACTCATGGATGGAGATGCATCTAACATCCCAATAAAATGGATAAGAGATGTTCTTAAAGAGCTTGACTCTCTCATCAAACCCAACAACAAGATCAGAGTAGTTTCAGTTCTAGGATCACAAAGCTCAGGGAAGTCCACTCTTCTTAACACCATGTTTGGTGTTCAGTTTGCTGTAAGCAGTGGAAGATGCACCAGAGGTGCCTTCATGCTGCTCATCAAGGTCAAAGATGAATTCAGACATGTGATCAAGTGTGACTTTATCATGGTCATCGATACAGAGGGCTTGAAGGCTCTGCATTTATCACAGATAACCAACAACTATGAACATGATAATGAGCTGGCCACACTTGTGGTTGGACTGAGTGACATCTCCATCGTCAACATTGCTATGGAAAACAACGCAGACATGAAAGACACTCTGCAGATCGTAGCTCATGCTTTCCTCCGGATGAAAGAGTCCAGGAAGATACCCTGTTGTCAGTTTGTGTACCAGAATGTAACCGATATCTCTGCTCCTGACAAAAACCTCAGGGAACAGAATCTCCTGTTGGAAGAGCTGAATGAAATGACAAAAGTTGCAAGCAGGATGGAAAATATTGATGAATGTGCTTTCACTGATATCATCACCAACAAACCTGAAGAGAACTGCAACATTCCTGGTTTATGGCATGGTAGTCCACCCATGGCACCAGTCAATGAGGGTTACAGTGCAGCTGTAGACCAACTTAAACAGCAATTAAGCAATACGTTCAAAAAGCAAACTGTGGACGCAGAAACCATCCCCGATTTCTGTGAGTGGTTACAACATTTGTGGACAGCTATAAAGCATGAGAAATTCATCTTCAGCTTCCGCAATAGCCTTGTGGCTCAGGCATACAACAAGCTGTGTGTGGAGTTCAACCAATGGGAGTGGACCTTTGAAAAACACATGTACAACTGGCTGGAAAAGGCAGAGATTGTGGTAGCAAACTACGGCTTGAAAAGTTCTGAGGAAATATCTGGCCTGGACAGTGTCCTACATCAGTTGAAAACTGATTTAGACAAAGAGTTAGAAAAGGCAGGTACAGAGTTTCTCGACAAAGTGACAAAATATTACAAAAGTGAGCAAGGAAATGTTGCTCTGATTGAGAAATACAGAGAAGAATTTGAGATTAGTGCAAAGCACCAAAAGAAGCCGATGAACAGAACTCTTGAGAGAAAACTGCAAGTGGCTGTGGATATGAGAAGATGCACATTAGGGATCAACAACAAAAACAATAGAGATACTGTGGAGAAAAAAGTGTCTGACCTTGTTAAGAAATGCAGTAAAGAAAACCACCAAATGTCCAATGAGGAAGTAGAAGAAGAATTCGAAAATATGTGGAACGAAACCATAAGGGAGTTGTCATTTGGCGGTTTGGAGCGTCACAATGTTTCCGAAAATGTCTGTAGGACTCTAGAAAAAAACTTGAGAAACACAGGTTCAAATATTTGGAAGATGCTAACTGAGGCAAATCCTATTGACAAATGTGGGAAGGAGGAATTCGAATTAAAGAAAGATGGAAATGTTTTGACAAAGTCTATCAAGAAGACAGTGGACAGAGAAGGATATGTAAATAAAAAGATGAAAAGAAAAAATAAACAACAGTTCGCTGATGAAATCATACGCAAGTCCAAGACCTTGATTGAGAAAAAGGTGAAAGAAAGAATGGACTATCACTACACTCACACTAAAGAATTACTTGAATTAATAGATGAGAACCTTGCTAGGCACAGTGAGTTGCACATCAGTGCTGAGATATCTGCGGCTCTGAAAATACACATCTGTGGGCATGCAGCGAGGGAATTCCAGAGCATGCATGAGGCTTTCATCAGAAGTAATGACCCACGACAAAATCTGGAAGAACTGAAGCCTCAGTATTTGGCTGACTTTAAGGACCTTTACCAGAGGAAAGATCTGTGCAAACGAAAGGCTGATGAGTTCACTGAGCTCTGTTTTAAACCTGCTGTTAGAGAATACATCTACAAACATTTGGGACAAGACATTCTGGAAGTACTTCAGTCGATCGATGGTGATGTGAATATTAGTACACGGAAACACTTTCAGTTTAGCATTTTTAAGCAGCTGATATCAGCAGACTTCTGTGCATTTACAAAGTACATTGATTATTATGAGGGATTTGCTTTTGAGAGCATACTTAATGCAGCAGTGGCACACTTTTCAGATGGAAACCTCCTTGTAAACATGGAGGTTGAACGCTTGGAGAACATCTGTAGAAAGATTAACCACGCTGTTGACAAGTCCTTGAAGAGCGAAAGTGAAGATGACATGAAGGATCAGAATTTAAACATGCTAATTCAGGATTTACGTCGACAACTGTCAGCCTGGCTGGTCATTCCCGATGGTACAACAGGGTTGACTTCAGGGGTTGTCAAGAAAGAAGACTTCCTCAAAATGTTGACATTGTCTGTCAAAGAAATGGAGGATTCTCTAAGAGAAGAGTTCTATACAGATTCAGATGTGAAGAAGAAGTTGAGCAAATTAAAGCAATGTCCTTTGGAAAAACTGATGAGGAAGATGTTTGGCTGTGGTAAGATGTGTCCATTCTGCATGACCCCATGTGATGTAGAGGGAGAGGGTCATTCAACACATTCCTCTGTAGTCCACCGACCTGTGGGACTTGGCGGGTATCAAACAAACGAGTCAGGAAAACTTTGTGGAGATATATGCACAAATCTCATCAAGGATAAAGAGGAATTCCATTGTGCTGAAACAAAAGGGAATTTCTCTTTGTTCTCAAAATATAAAGAATATTTCAAAGATTGGACCATAAACCCAGACAACACCGTCACGAACTACTGGAATTACCTCTTTGCGAAGCATAGCGAGGAGTATTCAGGAATACATGATGCCTTACCAGCTGATATACCAGAAGACTGGAAAGCAATCACAAGTGATCAGGCTTTGAAGAACTTGACAGAGTATTTTGATTCTCAAATCTAACATTGCCACTATGCAGACTGTGTGCCAAAGGTTATGAAGATCCACACTTGTCTGGTTTCACCACAAGATAGGACTTCAACATTTAGGGTTCCATGTTCTCACTTTGTCTTGCTAAGATGAATGAGTCCTGTCCTGCCTCTGTCTTTTGAGTTATTTTAGCAGTGTTTTAGCACCTCCTAGGTGGATTGTTTGAACAGGAAGTGATTGTTTGAACAGGAAGTCACCTGTCTGTACAGAAAGTAGCTCTTGGGTCCTTAAAGCAGCAATTTCTTCTCAAGCAGACCAATGAGCTGACATGTATTTCATTTACTGCTGTCCTTTTTTTAACATTTCATCTGTACTGTCATTGTCAGTGTTATGTAACTTCATATTCTAATCGTTGGTCCTATTTGTGTGGATGCTTGTATAAACATTGTAAAATACAGCATATGCTGTAATTTCGGATGTATAGGGTGCTTACCTAGTGTGAAGCTTATGTTAGCTAAAATAGAGTGAAATCTATGATGTATGTGCAAGTGCTGTATTATAATCGTATATTCAACTATTGTAGAAATGCCTAAATTTTGGTTTATTCAAAGTATACATTGGTTTCTACAAAGTGTACAAACTGCTGCATGTAGTATTAATCAGTAAGCCCTAGCTACTGGACCTTGTCATTTCACCAGCAACAGTATTGAATTGCTAATGTATTATTATTTATTTTTTTACAGTTTCACTCATGATTCATGAATGCATCTATAACAGTTTTTTATTAAAGGCACAGCTAAGAGGATCCTTGACTCTTATGTCTTTATTAGACAGAGTTTCGTTGTCACATTGGGTTGCCGCATACTGACAACTGAGTACAACTCCAGCAAGTAAATGACTGACGGATTGGAATAAAGAACATGATAACAAATCAATATGTCAGTCATCATTTCTTTATCATATGTAGGCCTTTGCAAATATTATAACAATGTTTTCATTTAGCAGACCTAAAAGGGGAGGGGGGATTTGAACCTGTGATTTCTTGGTCTGCTGTGAAATGCTCTACCACTGAGCTTCACCCATCCAGTCATTCCAACACATGTTCACATCCAATGTTTATTGCTTATTTTCCAGTTCATCAACATCAACAACCTACCTTTCCACAGGATCGATTTATACGAGTCTGAAAAACATGATGGTGTCAGAGTGTGCAGGCCCAGCATGATGATGTCAGAGTGTGCAGGCCCAGCATGATGATGTCAGAGTGTGCAGGCCCAGCATGATGGTGTCAGAGTGTGCAGGCCCAGCATGATGATGTCAGAGTGTGCAGGCCCAGCATGATGGTGTCAGAGTGTGCAGGCAGAGCATGATGATGTCAGAGGGTGCAGGCCCAGCATGATGGTGTCAGAGTGTGCAGGCAGAGCATGATGATGTCAGAGTGTGCAGGCCAGCATGATGATGTCAGAGTGTGCAGGCCCAGCATGATGGTGTCAGAGTGTGCAGGCAGAGCATGATGATGTCAGAGGGTGCAGGCCCAGCATGATGGTGTCAGAGTGTGCAGGCAGAGCATGATGATGTCAGAGTGTGCAGGCCCAGCATGATGATGTCAGAGTGTGCAGGCCCAGCATGATGATGTCAGAGTGTGCAGGCCCAGCATGATGATGTCAGAGTGTGCAGGCCCAGCATGATGGTGTCAGAGTGTGCAGGCAGAGCATGATGATGTCAGAGTGTGCAGACCCAGCATGATGATGTCAGAGTGTGCAGGCAGAGCATGATGATGTCAGAGTGTGCAGACCCAACCCAGTCATTGCTTCAGTTTGGGAGGTTGTTGGACAAACGTAGTTGTGCATGTACTTGAATAAGGAGTAAACATTCTTTTGTATGAAAGATAAGGCAGAGATAGTCGAATTCCTGAGAAACAGACTTCCTGTGTATAAAAGTCCCACATGTCAGATCTTCACCCTAGTAAACACAACAAGTGAGCAGCATGTTGCTGCATTATATGTTGTCTCATTCTTAAAAATAAAAAAAAACTGGCAAAAAATCACAGAAACCCCAAAACTACATAAAAACGTATTTGATAGAAAATAGATGATCTATTCCAGTAATAGGATATTCTGGCATGGCCTGTTGGAGAACATCTCATTAAAAAGGCTTTTGACATATTTCAGATAGTTCCATCACTGGTGGCAGTTTATTTAACTGCTTGCTGGGGTCAGAGTTCATCAACAGTCTTCTGTTGTGAAGCAAGCAGGTGGAACAGTTACATCTGTTGCCCACAGCAACCACAATGATGCTCTCACTCTGGTGTCACTTTTGGTGATGTCACCAGGAGGCTAGTGTTCATTTCTCCATTCTGGATGGATGAACTGTTGCAAGGGGCTCTCATCTGACTCACCTGGGGAAACACACAACAGACATGCAAACATATGAACACACAGACACACACACAGGTAGACACACACAGACAGTAAAGGGAAAGGAGAGAGGAGCAGAGAAGCTTAAAACTGAGTAGATTACTCTTGTTAATGTTAGCAGACTGGATGCTGTAGCTAACTCTAACAGTGTTAGCAGGCTGGATGCTGTAGCTAACTCTAACAGTGCTAGCAGGCTGGATGCTGTAGCTAACTCTAACAGTGCTAGCAGGCTGGATGCTGTAGCTAACTCTAACAGTGTTTGCAGGCTGGATGCTGTAGTTAACTCTAACAGTGTTTGCAGGTTGGATGCTGTAGCTAACTCTAACAGTGTTAGCAGGCTGGAGGCTAACTCTAACAGTGTTAGCAGGCCGGATGCTGTAGCTAACTCTAACAGTGTTAGCAGGCTGGATGCTGTAGCTAACTCTAACAGTGTTAGCAGGCTAGATGCTAACTCTAACAGTGTTAGCAGGCTGGATGCTAACACTCACAGGCTGGCTGCTCACTCTCAGACTGCACGTGGATCTTCAGGGACGCCAGGCGTGAGACCACGTCGTCCTCTCCCTCTGCGTCCGCGTGGTTGAACCCCGTGTACCCCTCGTTATCCACGCAGTACCTGATAAACCTGAAAACACAGTGGTTAGAACAGTTTAGAATCACGTGGAACCACATGGAACCACGTGGAATCACTTGTAACACTGGGGAACACTTTGGAATGAATATGGAACACTGAGAAACATTTCATCTGTGTGTTATACACATTCTAAAAAGAAGTTCCAGTTCCATTTTATTGTATTGACTTATTTTCTACTGTAAGGTATCTTCAACCAGACCAAAACTTCTTATGTCTATGCAGGTGATCTGATGTTCTGAACCGAGGTAGACAGCTGTAGGCTCGTACCTCTCCCAGGTAGGGTCCTTGTTGAGGATAACAGGGTTTCCCACCACAATCAGCAGGGCCTTGGCACGGGTCATAGCCACGTTAAACCTCTAGGGAGATCACATGTCACAGGGGAGACCAGGGATCAGGAGTCTCTCACACACACTAATTTAAACACACACTCACAAACTCGCATACACACACTCTCAAACGCACACATTTACTTTCATATTCACACACATTCACTGACACACGCTCACTTACTCACACAAACTTGTGTCTGTACACACAATTCCACACTCACGTACTTGCATGCAAAGCCATACTGTGGGTTTTAAGGTAGAGGATATCTGAATAACTGACAGACCTTCTCGTTAGCCAGGAAGCCGATGTTGAAATCTTGGTCCATCTTGACGTAGTTGATGCTGCTGCGCACTGTGGTAACCATGACGATCTTCCTCTCCTGGCCCTGGAAACTCCTCCACAGAGCCCACCTGCAGAGACAAGTACACACACATGAACACACAGGTACACCACACAAAGTAACTGATTTGGAACACTGAGGAACCCATATGGAACACTAAGGAACACATATGGAACACCAGAACCTCCCACACAGGCCATGTAGGGCGCGGTAGCCGAACATCAGAAACTGACCTTCAGCTCCTGGATGTCGTTCCACTGGTTCAGTTCCTTCACTGACTTCAGAGCCTTCTGAATTTTCTCTACCTGAATAAACCAAATTATAGTACAGTTTAAATGCTCTACACCAACATACACACCAGCCTACATTATGTATGATACTTAAAATGCAATAAAGATTTCAGAGATCTCAGCACTCTACAGCTGTGAGGCCTGTCTTCTCACCTGCTTCCTGTAGGGGGCGATGATGCCGATGTCTCTGGGAGACAGTTTGGGCAGGCCCTTCTTGCCCTGAGTCTGCATGAGCTTGGTGAGGTAGTCCACCAGCACCTCGATCTCCGAAACGTTGAAGAAGGAAGGGCTGCTGGCTTCTCTCTCGTCCTTCCCCATCACGCCGTGGAAAATGACTGGGAAGCCCTGGGAGGAACAGGAAGTTACACACAGACAGGAAGCACTGGGAGGAACAGGAAGTTACACACAGACAGGAAGCGCTGGGAGGAACAGGAAGGTTACACACAGACAGGAAGCACTGGGAGGAACAGGAAGGTTACACACAGACAGGAAGCACTGGGAATCTGTCCTGCACTCATCTGGGTGTCTAGATACATTAAAGGTCACATGACATGAAAACTTCACTTTAGGAGGTTATTTAACATTAATATGAGTTCCCCTAGCCTGCCTTTGGTCCCCCAGTGGCTAGAATTTTCGATAGGTGTAAACCAAGCCCTGGGTGTTCTTCTCCGCCTTTGAGAAAATGAAGGCTCAAACGCTCGGTTTGAAAATCTCCTCTTATTGACGTAACAAGGAGCCAGGCTACCGCCCTTCTCTCTGCTGTGCCCGCCCAGATAATCTGGCCCGCCAATGAGGAATTGAGCTACGATTGTGCAAGGGCGAGTGTAATATCGTGTTTTCCTGCAGAGACATCATGCCATGGCTAGCAAACGAACGAAGCATAACAGTTGCTCAGTGCTTGGATGTACAAATCAACACACAAGTCTTTTTGTAGTTCCGTCATCCGAGCCTCTAAACAATCAGTATCTTAATTTTATTTTCGCTGAAAATGCGCCTACACAACTTCTGTTGTAGGCGCATTTGTTTTGTATGTCTGCGCCAAACACTTCAGCCACGACTGTTTCCTCAACTTGAGCTAATACAAAACTGGCCTTGCTGAAATTAAATTCTGGATCAGTACTAACTCTCCTTCGTCCAGCTACTAACCTCGGACAAGTAAGTTAACTAACGCTATATCATTTTGTAGCTTTACTGTATATGGTTACCTAGCTTGCTACCCTTAGAATGTGGCTGTAACATTAGCTCTGCAGCTAACAGCTGAGTTACTGTCGTTATGGAAAGGTACATAGCATCAAGTATAAGTGTGAATACATATGCTGTACGTGAGTATTGTACACTTCTTTGTTATTTGGATAAACGTTCTGCTGTTGGTGTTATGGCGCGCGCGATATCCACCTTTCCCCTCATTGAAATGACTGAGTGTGTACCTCTGCAAACCAGGGTTATCAGATGAGAATGGGCAAATTCGAGGTATTTTACAGCAACGGGGTTACAGCCATTGCGATACATCCGTTGTAAACATTAGCGCATGGTGCCGCCCCTCCGCTCCTCATTAGCATTTAAAGCTACAGACACCAAAACAGCGCGTTCTGAGGAAAGCTCCTTGTGGGACTGCTAGTAGTGCCTGTAATTCTGCACCAAGGCTGAATTTCGGGAAAGAGACTTCTGATACAGTATTAGGGGACCACTAAGGCCTATATAAAAGCATCCAAAAACAGCATGTCATGTGACCTTTAAGGTGATCAGGGTGTTTCCACCAGAATGATTCCAAATGCTGTAATACCTTGCTTTGGGTATGTTACAATTTATTCATTCAATGCATCCAATTGAAACTAGTGCCCATTTTTTTCAGATGAAAATAATGACAGAAACATTGTCTGAATTAGTTGTTATATATACCTATACCTTACCTATATACTATATACAACTATATAGTCATAATGATGGATTCTGTCTCAGGGAATAGAGAGTGAAGGACAGCAAAATAAAGTTGATGCTGAATACTGTGATTCATTTGAGGGTAACTTTGTCTTCAATTAGGTCACCTTCTTAGGCAGGTATTCCCAGTTGCGATACGTGTCGCGCTCCCATTGGTCTGCGAACACCTGTAGTTCGTTGTCATAGAAGAGCTGATTGGGTATTTCCAAAATGGCAGGATGGGACCTGAACAGAGACAGATAGACAGGCTGTTTATCAATCAGAAGAACTCTAAGAACGTGCTTGCGTTCTTGAGAAGAACGTTCTTGCCAAGCGTCTTGCGAGAACGGTCTTGCAAGACCGCGAGGACAGGGACCGATTTGAGATGTGTGTGTTCTTGCAATGACTTCTGGGAAATCAGATGGTTTCTCGCTGACCAAGTCACCATCTGATGCATCCTCGATAAAAGGGGCGGATCAAGAACATTTCCGGGTATTTTTGGCGTTCTTGGTGACTTGTGTTCTTTGGATTGGAACCGTACTTGGGCAATGAAAGATGACGTCAAAAGAGTTCACAAGAACGGAAAAAAACGTGGATTGATAAACAGCCAGAGACAGAGACAGAGTAAAACAGAGAGACAGAGGAAAAGACGAGCTCTACAGAACACAATCATACATCGAACAGAAGGAACTGGAAACAAAGTAAAAAGTACTTTGAACGAGGTAAAGAGACATCAGATGTAGAGTAGTGCACCTGTAGTTACGGAGTAGCTTGGTGACGAAGCGTCTGTTGTAGTGTCCCAGCTCTCCAGTCTTCTGGTACAAAGAGTTGTGCTTCATTAGCCTCTCTAGCAGAGACAAGCCTGGGGGAGGGGGGGGGGGGGAGGAGGAGGTTGACATGGAGTTGTGTAACAGGCGTGTGTTGACTACAGGTGTGTTGACAACAGGAAGTGTAACAGGTGTAACGTGTGTTGATGTGTAACCGTGTGTTGAAACGTAACATTGATTGGTTATAGGTCCTACAGGCTAGTATGTGGGGATGTCCAGGAGTATAGGGGAGAAGGCCGAGGTCTGGGTTGCACTGCGTCTGCCCCAGGGCCATCATGTTTTTGACTAGTCTCAGAGAAAAGCGTCACGAGATGGAGACGACACATTCCTGTGGTTTAGAAGAAGAAGAGGATGGGCCAGAAGCCAAGGAGAGGAGCTAGGACTCCTGTTTTACATTTAGTCATTTAGCAGACGCTCTTATCCAGAGCGACTTACACATTATATAGTCAATATGAGGAAGTTTCCCGTCCCTTCCCAGATTCCCAGTGCTACCTGTCCAGGGTACAGGGACATTCCCCCTGAGGCAAGTAGGGTGAAGTGCCTTGCCCAAGGACACAACGTCAGTTGGCACGACCGGGAATCGAACTGGCAACCTTCGGATTACTAGCCCGACTCCCTCACCGCTCAGCCACCAGACTCCTGTTTTGAGTCTCTGTCTTCTCCTCTGGAGAAGAAAGGGAACAGAGAGAGCAGGTCAAGCTGACCGTAGACTTATAATAACCATGGACACAAGGCTGCCTCATGGAAGGGTGAAGAGAACTGGGAGAAAGCGTGGGAGAACACTGGGAAATAGGATTATGAAGGGACGGGAAACTTCCTCATATTGACTATATAATGTGTTCGATTTTAGGAGTTGTCGTTGCGTGAATTGATTGATTGTACGGACTAAAGGTTAGAATGAAGGATGTCCATATGTGACGGGTATGTAACAGACGTGGTCTTGCAAGTTCCGTCAGAGTTTTCCGGACCGTGTTCATCCTTCACCGAGGATCGAACACGCCATCTCTGACTTCCCAAGCTAGCTATTCATTGACGTGGGTGGCCTGTTACATACTTGGGAGTGAGTTTCACTGATTCACACCAGCTACACATAAACAGTGGGTAAGGCCGAGGTCTACGTGAGGGGGTGTAATCTTGTTTACATTTCTCATGAGAAATGTTGCCAGAATTGGGAATCATCCCACTCTCAGGGGACAGGAAAGAGGGGTATTGCCAGAGTTTAGAAGGAGAAACTCATAGAACGAGAGCCAGGAAAAGGAGCTTGTTCTCCTTTTCTGAGTATCTGTGTCCTCCTCCTCCTTCAGAGGGAACATAGAGAGAGGATCGGGCCGACATTAGAGATAGGGAACTGGTACATATGACGAATCATGGAAAAAGAGAACAAACTATGGAAAGATTATGATGCAATATTAGGAAATTAAAGTATGGAGGGAGGGGAATTTCCTCATATTCCCCAAATATCCTGCACGTATTACTGGTTCTGATTGTAAATGTGACAGTGTTACATGCGTTAATGTGTAGATAATAGACAGTGTTACATGCGTTAATGTGTAGATAATAGACAGTGTTACATGCGTTAATGTGTAGATAATAGACAGTGTTACATGCGTTTATGTGTAGATAATAGACAGTGCGGCTGCTCACCCAGTCCGTGCTGGAGAGCGAGGGGCGAGCGGAGGATGGGGCCCAGCTGCTGAGGGTCACCGGCCAGAACCAGCTGACCCCCCCTTGCCCGGAGGAGACCTGGGACACGGAGAGAGGGAGGGAGAGAGATGGGAGGGAGGGAGGGAGAGGGGGAAAGAGGGGGGGAGAGAGAGGGAGGGAGGGGAGGGAGAGGGGGAGAGGGGGAAGGAGAAAGAGAGGGGTGAGAGAGAAAGAGGGGAGGGAGAAGGGGGGGAGAGATGTATGTGTTTTATATAGACAGTGAAGTGTAAGAGGATGAGCTCTGTAGGATACTTTGCTCTGTAGGGAAAGAAGTCAGATTGTCTTAAGGTATTTATGATACCTAACTAAGAAGCCAGAGGCACGGAGGTTGGGGGATTCTTGAGTTCCCGTGGCCTAAAGGGAGCTGACCTTTTGGCCAAGGAGATTGTGTCCTGTGTTCCTGTTTGTGTGTCATTAAAGGTATCTTATACTATCCTCATTTAGAGAGGGAGCTGTGACATCAAAGAACTGTGGGACACTCAGTGTGGAGTCAAACTGTCACTGAGTAGTGCTGGCCAATCACAGAGATCCGCTATATTGATTGATTGAACATCTTGAAGATCCTTTGTTCTAAGTTCATATAAGGCAGTTTATGTGTGATGGTTCTTCACCTCTCTTCCGAACGACCTGTAGTTTACAGCTTACATGTCCTCCGTTATGACGGGTCACAGAGTACTCTGTTAATCTGAAGTGTTGTACAAACTAAATAAATTGTATTTGAACCGCCATCTTCACTTGTCGAATTACACAGTGCCGCTAGGATTTTCCGTCACAGTAGTCAGAGGAGAGGTGGTGGGCCCAAGAGGAGAATCTATGCCTAAGTTGTATGAGCTACACTGTGAGAACAGGATCAGAGCGGAATGCGTGTTAAGGGCTGGGGGGACTCCTGCCCCCCAGGGTAGTCTAGGGGAGGTAACCTGGGAGCTGTCTCTCACCTGCGACTGCGATGACACACTCTGGCTCCACGGCCTGGCCTGCCTCGTCCACGAACACGTGGGAGAAATGACCAGCAGGAATCCCTCCAGACACCAGCCTGGAGCAGAGGGACAGGGCCACAAGAACTTAGAGACAGGACAGGGTCAGAGAAACAGGACAGGGTCAGAGAGACAGGACAGAGTCAGAGAGACAGGACAGGGTCAGAGAGACAGGACAGAGTCAGAGAGACAGGACAGGGTCAGAGAGACAGGACAGGGTCAGAGAAACAGGACAGGGTCAGAGAGACAGGACAGGGTCAGAGAGACAGGACAGGGTAAGAGAGACAGGACAGGGTCAGAGAGACAAAACAGGGTCAGAGAGACAGGACAGAGTCAGAAAGACAGGACAGGGTCAGAGAAACAGGACAGGGTCAGAGAGACAGGACAGGGTCAGAGAGAAAGGACAAGGTCAGAGAGACAGGACAGGGTCAGAGAGACAGGACAGGGTCAGAGAGACCGGACAGAGTCAGAGAGACAGGACAGGATCAGAGAGACAGGACAGGGTCAGAGAGAAAGGACAGAGTCAGAGAGACAGGACAGGGGACAGGGGGACATAAACAAGTGAGAGACAGATATGAAACAGGGACATGAACACACACAGATCCGAGAACCGGACCTTCACCCTGAACACCCAAGGATCTCTGAAATGAGGTTCATCAGGACAAAGCCCATGTCTGCTCCCACCATGGTCAAACTGACACATCTTGTACTTGCACTTCTGTAATGAATGAGTTTACTTAAATGTGATCTATAATAAATAACTAAGGAGTTGACTTATATTTGAAACTTATAAGTCAAACTTAAAAGCGATAAAACTAAACGTAGAGACATTTGGATTTACCGCTTACCACAACACCCCCTTACCCGCTACCCTCCTTCTCCATCCCATCCCACCCCCCTGTTCCCCTCACCCAAGCACTCCCCGTACCTTCCAGCCGTCACCAGCGTGGTCACTAGGACCTTGTACTGCATCAGGACCTTCTTGGCCGGGAGCACAAAGCAGTCCTGGGTGGCGTCCCAGTTGCAGTGCCTCTACAACCACAAAGATCCAGACTATAACCAGAATACGATATCCAGTACACAGTGTAGTGCTGAGGAGTTTACTGCTATAACCAGAATACGATATCCAGTACACAGTGTAGTGCTGAGGAGTTTACTACCATAACCAGAATACGATATCCAGTACACAGTGTAGTGCTGAGGAGTTTACTACTATAACCAGAATACGATATCCAGTACACAGTGAAGTGCTGAGGAGTTTACTAGAGGAGCCACATCATGTACTAATAATGTATTCATCCTCATGTACTAATAATGTATTCATCCTCATGTACTAATAATGTATTCATCCAGCGGATGCTTTTATCCACAGCTGTAAGAGGTGGGGATTCTGACCAGCAACTTCTAGTTCTACAGTTGAATGCTCTAACCACTGAGCTTCACCCCATCCCCCTATTCCACAAGAGTAAGACAGGGTATACCTCATAGAGAAGTCAGAGGTTCAAATCTCCCCTGTACATCGTTTTGGATGAAAGCGTTTGCTAAATGAATACATTATTAGAAGATGATTTTACAGATGAAGATGATGTTGGGGTGGGGGTGAGGGCGGTTCTCACCAGCAGGTGTTTGGGTACGGTACCGGGGCCACGGCTGCTGGCGTACAGCCGGTGGACCCGGTGAGGGTCCAGGTGCCCCAGCAGCCGTTCACACAGCAGGTCTGCGGCGCTGTTGGACGGGGCGCAGGCCAGGATGTGGGCCTTGGGGTTGGCCCGGTCCACCTGGGACACACACGCAGGGGAGGGGAACAACACGCTTTAGTCTGATGTGGTGAGTTAGGGGTTAGGAAGGCACAGGAGAGACAGGATTGTTAAATGATTGTAGTATATTTTCGTTCATCAGAAGGTTTTTGGTCGAGAGAAGTGTGGAATAGTGGAATATCTTTCTAAATCAAGATTTCTCCTGGCAAGGACCCTGGCAATAGCCCTCTGATGGTCGGATGTTCTGTATACATGAGGCTTGTGTGTTCGTGAGGTCAAGAGGTCATACAGGGAGGCCCCTCACTGAGCGAATATAGACGTGGAATGCACTATGTCCAGACTCTTAGGAGACAGTCAGAAGGAAACATGCGCAAATAGGACTTGAGTTTGAGTTACGACTTCTTTACCTGTTTGCCTGTTCTACTGTATCAATGTACTGCTCACTGAGACCCTGGAAGGAAGCGATTCTGTGCATTGTATGTCCAGCTAATGTATATAAATGCCATCTGAGAGACATGTTTCTTACTCATGCTGACCACTCTGCCGTGGACGGTCACGTGATCCGAGCTTGTGCTAAAAAACGGGGGAGACAGGTAGCTGAGCGGTTAGGGAATCGGGCTGGTAATCAGAAGGCTGCCGGTTCGATTCCCGGGCGTGCGAAATGACGTTGTGCCCTTGGGCAAAGCACTTCACCCTACTTGCCTCGGGGGGAATGTCCCTGTACTTACTGTAAGTCGCTCAGGATAAGAGTGTCTGCTAAATGACTAAATGTAAACTAAGTGAAACCTTTTCCAGTGTCGTGCATTCCTCCGGCCTGCCTTCTGACAGAAATCCCTCTGAAATCCCTCTTTTCCCCGCTCTTCTGTACCAGAGGAATGTGTTGTCTCCCAACTTGTGGCGTCCTTCTCTGGGTCCGTTTAAGGACAAGCAACAGACTTTCAGATAATGAAACCCAGACCTCGGCCTATTTCACTACTTATGGGGATTCTTACATGTTAGCCTAGTGTTCATGAAGTCAATCAATTTTAGCCACAACATGATTAAAAGGCCAGGCCAGCCAGCTACATACACTCTATTGTAGTCCTGTCTAGTCTGTCCTTCCTGTGGAGGAAATGGGGATTTCCTGTGTACTTACATTTTCACTATTCAATAGAACTTTCACTAACCAATAGAACTAGTCATTGGAGACTAGTTATTGTGTTCTCATGTAAGTTTGCTATCTAAAAAATCTAGAACCCAACTGAACTTAGTCACTCTGTTAATGAAGAGACGGACAAAACACTTTCTTCATCACTGCCCAGCCCAGATTAGTCCACTCTAGTCCTAATCCAGTCTTGTACCTGGGTCATGGCTTCCACCAGGGTGATGGTCTTGCCGGTGCCTGGTGGTCCGAAGACGAGATAGGGGGCCGGTTTGGAGGCTCCGGCCACGATGTGCTGGATCACAGCAAGCTGCTCAGGGTTGTCCTCCAGCTGGCGGTTAAACATCCTGGATACAAACCCAGAACACACCTCTATCAACACAGCATCACAAACCCAGAACTGAGAGAGAACCAGGAAAGGGAGGGAGAACCATGCAAGGGAGGGAGAACCGGAGATGCTAAGAAGAACCCTGAATGCGAGGGAGAACAGGAGGGAGAACCGGACCTGAGTTTGGGCAGGGGGGTCTCGGTGCTGGCAGAGGCCTTGGGGAAGAGCAGGTCATCCAGCCGGTGTAGGGTCGCGAGGTCCACGGCCCGGTGCTGGAGCTTCAGGGGGTAGCGGTTGAGGGTGAACTCCACGTCGAACTTCATGTTACTGAGGAAGACCTGCAGAAGTCTGGGAGACACAGACATGTTACTGAGGAAGACCTGCAGAAGTCTTACAGACACAGACATGTTACTGAGGAAGACCTCCAGAAGTCTTACAGACACAGACATGTTACTGAGGAAGACTTCCAGAAATCTGGGTTCTGACCAGACAGAGACTGTTCAACAAGTCGGACCCCCATACAGCTCCGAAACAACAGATGATTTATTGTACAGCCATGCAGATAAGGTTGGGTTAGGGCTAAAGCTAGGGTCAAGGTTAGGGTTAGGGTCAAGGTTTAGGGTCAGAGTTAAAGTCAAGAGTCAGGTTCTGGAAGCTAGGGTCCTACCTCTTAGAAAAGCCCATTTTAACTCTGTCCAGCTCTACTCTGTGTACGTAGCCTGTGTAGACGGTGATTGGCTGGACCTTCTCCTCCGACCGAGACACCCTCAGACAGTCTCCTCGGAGGACAGACGGCCTGTTCTCAGCCACACCTGGCACCTGGCAGGGAAAAAACACATGGGGCTGTTGGATTTAAATCTACGTTTATGGATGGGATTGGTTGCACTGCCTGATAGCTTAGCCCGAGGTGATGTAACACATATCAAGTGCACCTCAACTTTTCACAGTGATGCAAACAGTGTTTGACCCTGGTGGGATTATATGTAGAGACAGGATATAGTTTTTTTAATGTATTGTTGCTTGCTTTCCTCCAGGTACACTTTCGGGGATCACGTTGTTTAACTGTAATTTGTTTAATGTCGTGGGAAATTGATTATGGGATAGCAAGGCAAACTAGGAAAGGTTACCCCAGGTCAGGTTCTGGGGCCTAAGATGGCTAAACTCCACTTGAAACTGGATTTAGCCAGAAGTAGAGGAAAATATGAGGGGAGAAGAGATTTGGCAAAACTAAGTATGAGAAAGGAAATGGTATCCTTAGAAACATAGGCTGTTATTGCATAAACAGCCTATGGTGGGGTCGTTAGGCTAAAGAGGGCCTGTCAGGAGAGGATGAAGGAGTGAGATTGGGGGTAGAGAGTAGGCGTGAAGTTACTGAGAGCTCAATCTCAGGGGACCACTTCCATTGCCACTAGTGATCGGTTGTGCTGAACCAGGCCCGAATTAGGAGAGATAGAGAAGAGAAGCAGAGTCTGTTATGATGAGATCCAAGGACAGGCCTGGGACATTGGAGGGGGAGTACTTGAAAGATGGGGAATTCAGCTGTGGAGAAGTTCATCAACATCTTTACTAGCCAAAACAGTGCCTAAAAGGTAAAGATGGGGGGAGGAAGTTAGAATACTAGGAAGTCTAGGGACTTTCTGAGATAGTGCCGTCATATCATGCAGGGCGGGGGATTATGCTCATTTAGCCTATAAAACATGAGTTTTGGGGCATTGGGCTTTGTCTTTTTGTATGCCTTGTGAATGCGCATCTGCGTTGCCGAAATAAACCATCGAGCTACCTTGAGCTGATTGAAAGATATTTTGTCTTCGACTCCTTTTTTCTACTACCTTCAACGAACGTCTTGATATTCTACAACATTAACTACCGGTACATGCTCTTCTGGTTCTACCCACCGCCACTTATTTGCTTTTCACAATGTATGCTTCATATTTTGGCTACCTGCAAGGCTACCTCGTTGTTCATGATCATTGGCCTATGCACTTTTTGTAAAGCTCTTTCTAGTAAGTCGCTTTGGATAAAAGCGTCTGCCAAATGAATAAATGTAATGTAAATGCAGGAATGCTGTGTCTCTTTACCCGGAGGATCAGCAGCTTCTTGTTTGTGTGATCCTGGGTCATGATCTGGCCACGCAGGTCATACCTCCTAATGTCCACCTCCATCTGGATCTCCTCCAGGTGCAGCAGCAGATGGAAGCGCTGGGAGTAGTTCTTCATCCTCACGGGACAGAAGAGGAGGGCTCTGAGGGACAGACGGACACAGGGACAGAGAGGACGGGTAGAGGGACAGGGAGGGAGGGTGGAGAGACAGGGAGGGAGGGTGGAGAGACAGACAGGACAGGGAGGGTAGAGAGACAGGGAGGGAGGGTAGAGAGATAGGGAGGGTGGAGAGACAGGACAGGGAGGGTAGAGAGACAGACAGGAGAGGGAGGGTGGAGAGAGACAGGACAGGGAGGGTAGAGAGACAGACAGGACAGGGAGGGTGGAGAGACAGACAGGACAGGGAGGGTGGAGAGACAGACAGGACAGGGAGGGTGGAGAGACAGACAGGACAGGGAGGGTGGAGAGACAGACAGGACAGGGAGGGTGGAGAGACAGACAGGACAGGGAGGGTGGAGAGACAGACAGGACAGGGAGGGTGGAGAGACAGACAGGACAGGGAGGGTAGAGAGACAGACAGGACAGGGAGGGTGGAGAGACAGACAGGACAGGGAGGGTGGAGAGACAGACAGGACAGGGAGGGTGGAGAGACAGACAGGACAGGGAGGGTGGAGAGACAGACAGGACAGGGAGGGTGGAGAGACAGACAGGACAGGGAGGGTGGAGAGACAGACAGGACAGGGAGGGTGGAGAGACAGACAGGACAGGGAGGGTGGAGAGACAGACAGGACAGGCCAGGGGAAGGGAGTGTTGACAGATGAAAAAAATGCCAAATAATGTGTGATTCACTTTTACTTTCTTAATCCACAAATAAATCATTGTGTCAGATGTCTCTCTTCAATGGGTCAGTGTTCGGTAGAGAGCAATGTGACTAAGCTGAACGTCTTATGAGGGTCTTCTTTCACCTGACAGATGGCAGTTTCTGTCTGGCTGCATCTGACAAGTACTCTGAATCCTCCATATTCTGCCTGGACAAGTCCTTCAGGTAAAGAGGATAAATATAGTCTCCAAGTTTCACGGTCGGTCTGAGATGATGGACCACAGAACTGTGAGGAACACAGGGAAAAGATGAGTTCCTTGAGTCTGACCACCAAAATCCTGTTTGAATTTACTTGGTACTTTTAACATGCACCATTTGCATGTCACTTGGGATAAAAACATCTGTTTGATGACTAAAACATCAACCGTAAACACTTGGCTCATCACCTCTCAGGGGGTTCCCCCTCCACGATCACGGTGTTGACAGGCCTGCGGATGGCCACCTGGTAAGGCCGGTAGGGCTCCACAGGCCCCAGCTCCACCCCCAGTGCGCCCCGAGCCCAGGCCTCCATCTCCCTGAGGATGCAGAAGGGTTTGGACCCGGGCCGGTCAGGGCAGAACTCAAAGTACATGGTGGCAGGGAAGTGTCCGTAATGATGCAGGCGGTACTGCACCTCCACCTGGTAGCTCTCTCCTTGGAGAGGAGGAAGGGAGGGAGAGTGGGGGGGGGGGGAGTGAGGAGGGAGGAGGGAGACACTGTGTAGATGGTTGAGTAGTGTGTGTTAACATGTGTGTGCATTGCTGTGTGTGTGAGTGTGTGTGTGTTTCCTCACCAGGGCTGAGGAGCAGAGGGCTAGTCCGGGTCACCCTCCTCTCGTCCAGCAGGGTGACACAGCTCATGCGATGCAAGGCGGTGTAGAGGGTGAAGTGGACACTGCCCTTCCCCTCGTTCAGGATGTGGAACTTCACCGCAAACAGCTGCCCCAGGCGGCCCACGCTGATGTGGATGTTGCCGTCGGTCACCGCGGGATCTGAGGTTATCACTATCCCCCCCTTGTCAGAGGTCAGCTCCTTCCTGGGAGGCAGACAGACGGAGGGAGGGAGGGATGGAAAGACAGAAAGAAAGGTTGGAGAGGCGGAGACAGACAGACAGGCAGACAGACAGGTAGACAGACAGGTAGACAGACAGGCAGACAGACAGGTAGACAGGTAGACAGGCAGACCGACTACAGACGACCAGACAGACAGGCAGAAAGATTCAAACCAGGAATCAAACCCCCCCTGACACAACTCACCTGTTCATCTTTAGTCTGTTGAGGACCTCTTTAGCCAGCCGCTTCTTGGGAGTCAGCAGCAAGGTGTCTGGGTCGCGGGCGGGGTAGGAGCCAGAGGAGGCGGTCGAGCTCCTTGCCCCTCCAACCACATGGGGTGTGGGGGTCCCTGGGCTCCCCTTCTGGCCTCCCTGTGGCTTCCTCCACTGGTCCCCATAGTAAACCCGAACCTTTCACATTGTTGGAGATATTACAATATCTGTACCTGTGATCATGTCTGCTCAATGCATTCTTCCCTTCATTGTTTTAATATCTATGGAGCCAGGTTAGGAGGTTGTCAGCAAGGCCGAGTCTATTTTGATGTGTGCAAGTGTGTGTGTGTGTGTGTGTGTGTGCGTGTGTGCGTGTGTGTAGTCACTACAGCCTGGGGAAACTTGGCAGAGCTGAACCGTGACTGTGTGGACTGTGAGAAAAACTGAAAAGACTGCCAAGGTTCAGTTCCCCACCAGAAGCAGCTGCGTCGTTGTGATATCAAATTAAGACTGTCTTATGTTGGGGGGGACATTTCTGTAAGCAACATAAACTGTAGAAAGTTGATCATTCTGCGCGCTTTCTGCTTTTGCTATACCCTGCTATCCACAATGCTGTCATATATTATTTATTGAATTGAAGACAACACTCTCCAATGTTTTCTGTACCCTTCAAGAAGTAATTAATCCACTGCACTACATCATCGACAGGAGATTGAGTTTTAGCGGTGGTACCGTACAGTTCGGACATGTCCGTTCCAATGCCAACGTCCCCCGCTATAACCAGCGTTAAAATCCAAACCTATAGGCTTTTAGTTGACGGATTTAATCATATTCCCAATCTGAAGGTTGCCAAATAAATGAATTTATGCTTACTACATGGCGTGTGGATGTACAGCACAGCTTATAAAACGCGTTCCAGTTGTCGTACCTGAGATTCGACGTTTATGTGTACTCTCCCCTTCTTGATATAGGCTTTGTTGAATTTTTGAAGGGCATAGATAACGGTGGAGAAGTTAGGGTATATATATCCATCTCTGGAAAATACAAGATAAACAGTTGAACATATATTTTTTTATAATAGGGGAATAGGCAGTTGGCCCAAATACGCTTCCGTAAGGATCTAAAGATACTTTACCTGTTTTTAAATTCCAAGTTATAAATGTCACGAAGTTCCTTCTTATTCGTTTTCGATGTTCTGTTTCCCAGGAATTCAACGAAGTCCAGTCCGGATTGCAAACAGTCCTTTAATGATGGCATGTTGCGTCTAAATTCAGGTTGTTAAAAAAGCTATGATGTGATTATTTATTGGTAAAGTCCAAAGTATAATGTCCACGGCCCAAATAGTTGACGTCAGTCGGAGGCTAGAGTGGGCATTCTGGCGGCGCTGTTGATGAACGCGTTTTACGTACCTTCGCGCAGTTTACCAAATCTCTATATCCCGCATCACTTCAACGTCGGTTATGGACACCCATCCGTACTTTACACGGTCTGAGCTGGGTTAGGGCTGCTGAAACGATCCAACATGTCACGGGGATAGGGCAGGTCTGAAAGACGCAGCTTACTGCGTAGCCTACTGTCAGAGTTTAAATTATAGTAAAGACACCCAATCTAACAAAACAATAACTGCCATACTCCTTATGACTATCATTTCTTTTAATGTTCTTATTTTTATTGAGTGACGGCTCGTCTTCCTTGATGCGTTAAGAGTTCGTGTCTCACAAAGTCAGGAAGTTATCGACGACCCATACGCTTGTTACATAAGACATGGAGCTACCGCGTGCATGTGGAACGATTCAACAGAAATAACAGGAATGCAATTCTGAAGTGCGTCTATGGTTAATAAGGGACTTTCACTGAGGCAACTGATGCACAATATTCGTTTAATGTCTATAATAACAGTTTAACACACTATAGTACACAGGAAATACAGATGACATGTCTGGTGTGGATACAAACTGCTGTAGGCTATCAGCAATAATCAGTGTGCTGTTTATGAAAAGTCATAAACGATCACTTTATTGAACAGGGTTGCCTCTGAAGTATTCTGCATAATAGGAAGCAGGTGACTGTCGTGTTCCTTCTCACCTGACTAGCAACAAACGTTATCTGAGAACAGTAGCAGGCAACCACAGACTGGTTAAATATATGCAGCATTTACATAAAGTACACATTTGGCACCAACTCACTTCCATCCAACATCAATTCCTTTTTAGATAGATTATTTTTCATACTGTGACAAAACAGCCCTCTGATGATCACAATAATTAAAACATAGTATTTGGTGCAACATTACTTTATTCCATTTGAATAATAAATGTCTGTTCTTACATTTTTTTCGTCATAAAAAAATACAGCCCAAGCTGAAGAAAGGCCAGAGGACTGAGAGAGTGAGCAGGCCTGGATGAGTCCACATCATGTGAGTCTGATATAACACATAAACCAGCCTAACAGTCTGATATAACACATAAACCAGCCTGACAGTCTGATATAACAGATAAACCAGCCTGACATAACAGATAAACCAGCCTGACAGTCTGACATAACAGATAAACCAGCCTGACAGTCTGATATAACACATAAACCAGCCTGACAGTCTGATATAACACATAAACCAGCCTGACAGTCCAATATAACAGATAAACCAGCCTGACAGACTAAGCTCTGAGTCATCTTCCCATGACTGTCAGCCTGTTTTACCAGACTACAAAAAAAAAAAAACGAATCGGGACAGATATTCAGTCATCAAGGGCAAATAAGGGAGGTAGCCGACTTCTCTCTAGCCAAGCCTACAGGTAAACGAGGGCGTTGGGGTAGTTCTGAGCTTCAAGATTCCAGACAGGAACGCACACACATGAGGGGGGGGGGGGGGGGGGGGGGGGGCATGCATAAGTTATAGAGGATAAGTATTCAGGTTGCATATTGTCCTGTTGCTGTAAAAGAATGTTTTGAGTGATGGAAGATGGTGAGAGAGGTGTTTGCAGGATGCTGAGATGGCTGGGGTGATGGGGTGAGGGGATGATGTGGTGAGGGGATGATGGGGTGAGGGGATGATGGGGTGAGGGGATGATGGGGTGAGGGGATGATGGGGTGAGGGGATGATGGGGTGAGGGGATGATGGGGTGAGGGATGATGGGATGATGGGGTGAGGGGATGATGGGATGATGGGGATGAGGGGGTGACAGCGCCGTGACTTCCTGGGTCTGTGTCAGTGTGAGGTGGATGAGCTAGGTGTGAGAGAGTAGGACCCCAACTTTCACAGTGTCTCTGAAGGCATCGTTTGTTCTCAACAAAATAAAAAATAAAAAGTGTAAAATGACCCAGAGCTAAACCGTACAAACATTTCAATGCAAAGCTATCAAAATCCGCCAAAACAAAAACATGGTTTCTTGAGTCAGAAAAAAACCAACAACATTACATCACACGCCAGATCACCTGCTTGATAATATGCCTCCATTCCTCTCTACCTCTCTCTACCTCCCTCTCTCTCCCTCCCTCTCTCTACCTCCCTCCTCTCTACCTCTCTCTACCTCTCTCTCCCCCCCCTCTATCTCCCTCTGTTTGTCAGTTCGTACAGTAACACTAGGTGCAGGGCAGGCCCTAGGCGTTCTGCATCTCCTTGCCGATCTTGTAGCTGAGGATCTTGTTCCAGTCGATCTTGGTGCGTGTGACTGGCAGCTGGCGGCGCAGGGCCTTGAAGGTGGTGTCAGACATGGTCTGGTAGTTCTCACTGATGGCCGTCTGGACAAGACATTCACATTTGACATTTTATTCTTTTATCAGACACTCATTTTGATCAAGTGACTCACTGATGGAACATTTACATTTTGTTAGCAGATGTTTTTATCCAAATCGACATCGAAAAAGAGTTTAGTTCACGTTCTGAGGGGAATTAACTTCTCTTTCCATCAGTTAATCCAGCAAATACCTTTTTTCATGGGTTCTTACAGGCTAAATTCATTTGCATGAAATTCAGTTTAAATCAATTTACTGTTTGGTGGGAATTTGGAGGGTGCCCATTGACCATCTAACAGCAACATACCTGGTATTCATTCTCTGCATCTTCAATGATTTTCACAAACTCCTTTGCATGCTTGAGTCTCATTCTGTGTAACACAGAAAATGCACAGAATCGTCAAAAAATGCACATTTGTCTGATTAGTGTAATGGCATTTTTTTGACATAGTTACAATATCTATGTTTCTTTAAGCGGTAAAAAGTACGTTCCTTTGTTATAGACAGTCGAATGTAAGAAACTGAGGCTCTGTGGTGTGGTTTACTCTGAAGAATGGACACTCAGGTTGTCTTAAGGTATTCATGGTGTTGTTTTATGATACCTAACTAAGAGCCAGAGGGTCTTAGTTGGGTCTGGGGGTTGGGGAGATGGTTATCAGTTGAGCGAGCTGACCTAACCTTTTGGCCAAGGAGATGGCCAAGTCAGACATCCTGTTTGTGTATCATTAACCATCTCCTCATTTAGAGAGGGAGCTGTGACATCAAAGAACTGTGGGACACTTGGTATGGAGTCAAACTGTCACTGAGCAGTGCTGACCAATCACAGAGACCGCTATATTGATGGATTGACCATCGGAAGAACCATTTGTTCTAAGTTTATATAAGGCAGGGTTTTAGGGTTGTTCTTCACCACTCTCTCGAACGACCTGTAGGTTACATCTGCATGTCTTTCCCTAACCCTAACCCTCAGAGCAGAGCCCTCCCTCCCTCCCCTCAGAGCAGAGCCCTCCCTCCCCTCAAAGCAGAGCCCTCCCTCCCTCCCCTCAGAGCAGAGCCCTCCCTCCCTCCCCTCAGAGCAGAGCCCTCCCTCCCCCCGGAGCATAGCCCTCCCTCCCCTCAGAGCAGAGCCCTCCCTCCCTCCCCCCGGAGCATAGCCCTCCCTCCCCTCAGAGCAGAGCCCTCCCTCCCCTCAGAGCAGAGCCCTCCCTCCCTCCCCCCGGAGCATAGCCCTCCCTCCCCTCAGAGCAGAGCCCTCCCTCCCCTCAGAGCAGAGAACTCACATTGACGGTCATGGACTCCTGGATATCTTTGTGACTGACCAGCTGCACGTTTCCATCCTCATAGTAATGCACCTGAACACAGACACACAAACACACAACTGAGACCACAACACAACCTCAGCCTCTTTCTGTACCTGGTAAATACAGATCGCTCCTCGACCACACACACTGTTTAATTCGTTTACTGTACTTTCTACATGTTGCTTTGGATGAAAGTAGCTGTTAAATGACAAACGTTTGTTATCTAATGTAGTTTCACTCCCAGGCGTCAAATGAAAAAAAGGACAAAAAAACAATCCATTCACCTGCCTCCCATTATAAACAACAAAGTCTTTCTAGACCAAAATATGGCCCCTCTCATTGGCCCTCTCCTCCTCTCCTGATGTCCTCTTAGAACCAGGGAGCTGTGGGGTTCTACGCCCCCACTGGAGGAAGATCCAGCCTGGCCAGATTAGCTACCAGACAGGTTGTTACTGCAGGTTACCTGGACTAGGGTTGTAAAACAGGTACCTGTATTTTCAGGACTCCCACAACCTGAGCAGTGGACTGGGAGACGCTGAACTTCCATTCAGACCGACAACGGCCATTCCTGAGAACAGAAACAGGATCGTTTTTGTTTACCTGCTAAATAAATATGGACAGACACCGGCCAATCCTGGGCAATCCTGGTCCTCAGGTGCCACTGTCCTGCATGTTTGAGATGTTTCCCTGCTCTGACACACCTGATTCAAATGAATGGTCATTACCCGGCTTCCACAGAGCTTGATAACGACCCATTCATTTGAAACAGGTGTGCTGGAGCAGGGAAACATCTCAAACATGTAGGACAGCGGCCCTTGAGGACCAGGGTTGCCCACCCCTGCCTGTTTCCCAGACACCCCTAGATTAAGAGAGAATTTAATGAAGATCTCAATTGAAAAGGTTTTTAGTCTACGACTAAATTTAATCCAACCCTGGGGAACTTGGGTTTGTTATTCTATTATTATTATATTTTTGTTAACCCATGCCTATTGAATTAACAATATATGCAAACAATCGTGATGACAGTGCTGAATCATCTGTTGTGAATGTAGTCCACCTACCAGAAGTTTTTGGGTTGAAATTGATGGCCTTCGATGCAGGCAATAATGGTTTTCTGGCCATCGATAGTTTTCCCATAAACCTATGAGAGATGATGCATTTATAGAGCTTCTATCCTCAGCCAGGGATACTTAACTTTTCAGATAATCATCTCGTCTAGATATCCTGTAACATTTACATTTAGTCATTTTAGCAGACACTCTTATCCAGAGCGACTTACAGTAAGTACAGGGACATTCCCCCCGAGGCAAGTAGGGTGAAGTGCCTTGCCCAAGGACACAACTTCATTTGGCACGGCTGGGAATCAAACTGGCAACCTGGGGGAATGTCCCTGTACTTACTGTAAGTCGCTCTGGATAAGAGCGTCTGCTAAATGACTAAATGTAATTCTTTGCTCTCTTGACATTTTCCTAGCGGCCTATCTAAACCTATAATGAATACTCTATACCTATAACAAAACTATCTAAATCTATGCTTGATACTCTAAACCTACAGCAGCCTATCTGACCCTGTGTAGTGGTAGTACGCACGGTGCAGACTCCGCTGGGGTAGTGCTCCTTGACGTAGGCCCTGAGGGCGTCGTCGCACGCGTCTCTCCAGGCCTGCAGGCCAGCCTCGCCCTCGTGAGGCTGGGGATCGCCGGCCTCCTTCCTCAGGTGGTCGAACTTGAAAGACTGCCTGCTGCGGGGGTCGAAGAACCGGCCGTGGCCCAGGTCTCCGTGTTCCGTGATGAGAATCTAGGGGGGGAGGGGGGTGTTGGGTGTTGGAGAGAGTGCGGAAGTGGAGGGGGGTTGAAGAGAGAGTGTGAGAGAGAGTGAGTGTGAGAGAGAGAGAGTATGTGGGAGTGAGAGAGAGAGAACATATAGAAATTGTGAGTGAAGTGTGAAAGAGAGCGAGAGAAAGACAGATTCATTACCACGTGCACCTAATTTGATAACACTAATTCACACATCCCTGCAGTCTCTTCACAGATTAAAGAGGAAAACAAATTTGGACTTGAAAATGTTTCCTCCACAATGACTCACCTGATCCTCCTGACCATCTATTTTGGCCAGAGTGAACTGATCCATGTTGTACTGTGCAAAGGCACTGTTTGAAAGGAAGGAAAAAACATTAACAAAACAACAATGGAACACTTTCATGCACAGAACTACCAACTTCACACAGACCCGAATAAAGGATGATCCAGAACTTACTGTGCTGCACCCTCCCTGAGCAGATTGTCATTGTTGAGGAGTAGTCTAACATCTGAAACAGACAACCAGCATCATTAGCTAGAATAATTCTAACACAAAAACAACAGGGTTTAGGGGCTTGAACCCCTTAATAATGTACTTATTTAGCAGTCACTTATTCGAGGCGGTGTACAGGTGGGATCTAAACCTGCAACCTTGATCTGGAGCCCAATGATCTACCACTGAGCTACACCCATCCCTGAGCTACACCCATCACAGACCTGCACCCATCACAGAGCTGCACCCATCACAGACCTGCACCCATCAAAGAGCTCCACCCATCATAGACCTGCACCCATCACAGAGCTACACCCATCCCTGAGCTACACCCATCCCTGAGCTACACCCATCACAGACCTGCACCCATCACAGACCTGCACCCATCACAGACCTGCACCCATCACAGACCTGCACCCATCACAGACCTGCACCCATCACAGACCTGCACCCATCACAGACCTGCACCTATCACAGACCTGCACCCATCATAGAGCTGCACCCATCATAGAGCTGCACCCATCATAGAGCTGCACCCATCATAGAGCTGCACCCATCACAGACCTGCACCCATCACAGAGCTCCACCCACCCGCAGGCTTTAGGGAGGTATGTCTACTTTGTTTCCAGACAAAGTGAAGGCCTACTGTACCTGCAAGTACACACAGTGCAACAATGACAACTCTCCAGAGCTTTCTATACTGACTCACCATTGAAGACTTCATTGAACTCTCCAGGTGGGGCATGGAGGACAAAGTTAGCCGCAATGCGGACCTGGTTGAAAGGAAACGTGATGGTTAGGTGTTTGGCTTTACAGCACGACAGTCAATAGACACGGTACAATAGGGATTGTGTCCCCCTGACACAATGCAGCCGCGTGTTCTCAGTGTGGCCACTAGAGGGAGACAGAGAGCAGTCATCTGGGTGGTGTGAGGCTGCTGTGTGTGGCCACTCCTTAGATGGCAGGGTGGCAGACCCAAAGCTTTTCTTAGATTCTCTAACGCCTGAGTGATCATGTGGTGTGAGGAAGTCAGCCAGAGACAGCAGAGCTGGGTGGAGACTTCTTCGGTTAGCTAATGTCTCAATTGCTTGATTGTCTAGTCAGCAGACAGTTTGACAGTAAAGGGGAACATCAAGTCTGCACAACATTTACAGTCACAATCCCATTGATCGGTTGTAAACGCTCACAAAAAAAGTACAGCATACGTTGTGTTTCTAACTATCTGGTGCAATCTTCCAATCCATGCACAGCTAGTTTAACATGTACACTGAGTGCTTGACAAAGATTTAAATGAAGAAGCAGTCAGAAAAATTGTTTTTTCCTCTCTGCAAACAATCAGAAATGGCATAGCGTTAAGCACAAAGACGAAGTGCTATCTTTAACCATCCAGATGGTATGAAGTTTTGGGTCTACGGCAGGGGAGGTTAGGAACGCAGAGGGCTGAGGCTAGGAGGCCTGGACGTGTACATGCATGTTGTCTGAAATATCTGGCGTTTGGGAAAACTCCCGAAAGTAGTATTTAGCCATGAACTAACAAGGGAGTGGTTCTCATTCTTGATATATACAACTTTAAAAAACCTCCCCGATTTGCTCTAGGGGCAGGAAACTTGCAAGTTAATTAGTCGAAGTGTTGACATCTGTGTAATTTTTATGTTATTACTACCGGCAGGGTTTGAAAACTGCCGAGGAATGTCTTCATGTAGACTGAAGACTAGCAGGAAGTCAGCTAGAGCTAGCCATCTTGATAGCTGGTAAACTTAGAAATCAATTTTCGTGGAAATAAACCAAAACCACAGGAAGCATTCAGAAAGCGACAGCGAAAGCTGGTTTGTTTAGCAGGGTGCCTAGTTAACGTACATCTCAAAGTTCCAAAACGAACTGATTCCGGAAATAAAAGCCCGAAATAAACTGTCAAAAATAGCTAATGCTAGCTTTAATAGGTTTTAGCTATAGATAGTTGTAGCTAGCTAGGCTAGCTTCTCGAGACACAGCTCGCTAAACATACGCATATGCACAATAAACACACGCAACTAACATTTGCAATTAGGTTCAAATCTCATCGTAATTTCAGTATTGATACCTTTTCCTCCTCGGTGAGTTGTTCTTCAAAATCAGCCATCGTTGAGATGATCTCTAAAGCCTCAAACTAGTCTATTTGTCTGGCTAAGCGCCGCTGCCCTGACAGGACTAGGAAGCGGATGTCTGCTGCATCACGTGTCCCCTCTGTTTACAGACATCCGGAAAATGATGGAGGACGCTACAAACAGTAATCCTCAATCTCTTGGATTTACAGATAAATTAAAATCATGGCTTTCATGGTCATGGACGTACATATGCGGGGTTTGGTTTGTTATGGTTTTGACCATGATATATATTCTGAGGAGCCCTCTGAAACTGCAAGATACGCTCACCTCAGGTTGGTAAATGCAATAAGTACCTGGCTAGCTAAAGCTATGTATCGTTAGCGATGTAGCTCGCTGTACACAATACGTTTGACAGCGTGAGAATGTTTGACAGCTCGGTGGACCTGTCTTCGGAACGAGTCGTGCTACTAGCTGGCTCGCTTAGTTAACCCATCATTTAGCAGCAGGAATATTTTCCTTGTTGTAGTTAATTTATTAACGTCGTCGTGATTGGACATTTGGTGCTTACTGACACTCAGACATGAATTGTTCATTCATTCAGCAACACTATAGTGTAACACTGTATAACTCGATTTATGGAATAGCAGTAGTCTACTATATGTAAACTACTCTACTACAATGGTAATATTATGTAACTTTTTTTTTCATAAAAAGGAAATAATTTTGCACATTTGCTCCTATTATTTTAGCGTCTGTGTTCCTGAATACCCTGACCCCTAAATTCTATGTGGCACTCACTGGAACATCGTCCCTAATTTCGGGTTTAATTCTGGTGAGTTTGTGATCATGAGTGTAGTTTCCACTCTCAGCATATGATTAGTGATCTGATTACACCCATAAAGGCTCACATATAGATCTGTTTATCACTGACTATGGTCCACATCACAGGGATGTAGCTGACTGACAAAACATGCACATAGATTTGACTGTGTCTGGTTCTCTAAAAACAAACACGTGTATTAAGATACAGCAACCTACTGTTTCACCTGCCAGCCTCTCTATATCTGATTTGCTCTCCATCACCCCCCCCCCCCCTCTCTCTCTCTCCTTCTCCCACACACACTCTCCCCCTTTCATTTCATCTTCTCATTCAACCCTTGTCCCCTACCCCCACCCCACACCCTTGTCTCCTCCCAGATATTCGAGTGGTGGTACTTCCGGAAGTATGGTACCTCCTTCATCGAGCAGGTGTCCGTCAGCCACCTGCGCCCTCTGCTCGGGGGGGGGGAGAGCAGCTCCTCCACTGGGCTGTTCTCCTCCGTGAACGGAGAACCAGAGCCCAGGCCCAGTGTCTCAGGTAGGGAACCAGAGCCCAGGCCCAGTGTCTCAGGTAGGGAACCAGAGCCCAGGCCCAGTGTCTCAGGTAGGGAACCAGAGCCCAGGCCCAGTGTCTCAGGTAGGGAACCAGAGCCCAGGCCAGTGTCTCAGGTAGGGAACCAGAGCCCAGGCCCAGTGTTTCAGGTAGGGAACCAGAGCCCAGGCCCAGTGTCTCAGGTAGGGAACCAGAGCCCAGGCCCAGTGTCTCAGGTAGGGAACCAGAGCCCAGTGTCTCAGGTAGGGAACCAGAGCCCAGGCCCAGTGTCTCAGGTAGGGAACCAGAGCCCAGTGTATCAGGTAGGGAACCAGAGCCCAGTGTCTCAGGTAGGGAACCAGAGCCCAGGCCCAGTGTCTCAGGTAGGGAACCAGAGCCCAGGCCCAGTGTCTCAGGTAGGGAACCAGAGCCCAGGCCCAGTGTCTCAGGTAGGGAACCAGAGCCCAGGCTCAGTGTCTCAGGTAGGGAACCAGAGCCCAGGCCCAGTGTCTCAGGTAGGGAACCAGAGCCCAGGCCCAGTGTCTCAGGTAGGGAACCAGAGCCCAGGCTCAGTGTCTCAGGTAGGGAACCAGAGCCCAGGCCCAGTGTCTCAGGTAGGGAACCAGAGCCCAGTGTCTCAGGTAGGGAACCAGGCCCAGTGTCTCAGGTAGGGAACCAGAGCCCAGGCCCAGTGTCTCAGGTAGGGAACCAGAGCCCAGGCCCAGTGTCTCAGGTAGGGAACCAGAGCCCAGGCCCAGTGTCTCAGGTAGGGAACCAGAGCCCAGGCTCAGTGTCTCAGGTAGGGAACCAGAGCCCAGGCCCAGTGTCTCAGGTAGGGAACCAGAGCCCAGTGTCTCAGGTAGGGAACCAGAGCCCAGTGTCTCAAGTAGGGAACCAGGCCCAGTGTCTCAAGTAGGGAACCAGGCCCAGTGTCTCAGGTAGGGAACCAGAGCCCAGGCTCAGTGTATCAGGTAGAGAACCAGAGCCCGGTCTCTCAGGTAGGGAACCAAAGCCCAGGCCCGGTCTCTCAGGTAGGGAACCAGGCCCAGTGTTTCAGGTAGGGAACCAGGCCCAGTGTTTCAGGTATGGAACCAGGCCCAGTGTTTCAGGTAGGGAACCAAAGCCCAGGCCCGGTCTCTCAGGTAGGGAACCAGAGCCCAGGCCCAGTGTTTCAGGTAGAGAACCAGGCCCAGTGTTTCAGGTAGGGACCCAGGCCCAGTGTTTCAGGTAGGGAACCAGGCCCAGTGTTCCAGGTAGGGAACCAGGCCCAGTGTTTCAGGTAGAGAACCAGGCCCAGTGTTTCAAGTAGGGAACCAGAGCCCAGGCCCGGTCTCTCAGGTAGGGAACCAGGCCCAGTGTTTCAAGTAGGGAACCAGAGCCCAGGCCCGGTCTCTCAGGTAGGGAACCAGGCCCAGTGTTTCAGGTAGGGACTCTGCTCAGCCACCGGCCTCCTACAGACAGTATTCCAAAACATGATCGCAGATATTGAATGAAACATTGCAAATAAAAGGTCTCCTCTGCCAACCGAGGAGGCAGAGCCTAGGCGCACTGTCACTGTAAAGGACCTTGTTTAATTTGATTCAATATTTGGTAAAATATTGCAGATTTTATAGTTGCAGGTTCAACCTTAACTCCTTCTTGTAAGTTGCTTTCGATGACGTAAGGTATAATGTCTTCATTTAGCGGATGCTTTTCTCTGTGGGGGGAGGTGGGGGGGATTTGAACCTGCGACTTCTTGATCTGCATTTAAATGCTCTGGACCCATGTTGTCAGAACCAGGCGGGTGTAGCAGGTGACTTAATCATCTGGTTGGACTGTGTTTTTGCAGAGTGCAAGGTCTGGAGGAATCCTTTAAACCTGTTCAGGGGGTCTGAATACAGCAGGTAGGTCTGTGTACATACTCTCACAACACTATCCTCTGAGGCGCTGCAGTTTGGTTGGGGCTTAGTTACTCTGCAACCATACACATCTTTGTATTTATTTATTTTGTCCTGTTTATTAGTAATATGTGTACTACTGTGTATAAGTGTGTATTGCTGTGTGATAGTGTATGTTAGTAATAAGCACCTTGCTGTGCAGGTACACCTGGGTGACGGGCAAGGAGCCTCTCACATACTATGATATGAACCTGTCGGCTCAAGATCACCAGACCTTCTTCACTGGAGACACCCAGCAGCTGAAGCCAGAGGACACGGGTGAGTCCCCTCACACTGTGTCTGTCCCCTCACACTCTGTCCCCTCACACAGTGTCTGTCCCCTCACACTATGTCTGGTTACCAAGACGACACAGGTGAGTCCCCTCACGCTGTGTCTGGTTACTCACACTGTGTCTGGTTACCCAGAGTTACAGCCTGGGAGGAACAGTCTTTACAACGTCTTTTCAGCTGTTACCTGTGTTGTTGAGGTACGGCACGGTTCCATACTGTACAGGTGTGTGTGTGTGTGTCCCTGTCTGTGTTGCAGTTACACAGTAAGGTTTCAGTACTGCGGTTGTGTGTGTGTCACAGTGATGCAGAAGGGCTGGAGAGAGAGGAGTCCACAGGCCAGGATCAGAGCAGCGTACCAGGCCATCGAGCTCAACCAGGAGTAGGTTCCACCTCTCCAACTCTGCTCCAACTCTGCTCTAACCTTTCTCTAACTCTAACTGTGGTATAACACTGTTGTGTGTGTGTGTGTGTGTGTGTGTGAGTGTGTGAGTGTGTGCGTGTGTGTGCGTGTGTGCGTGTGTGCGTGTGTGCGTGTGTGCGTGTGCGCTGTGTGTGTGTGCGTGTGTGCGTGTGTGTGTGTGTGTGTGTGCAGGTGTGCTGCTGCGTACGTTCTCCTGGCTGAGGAGGAAGCTGCCACCATCACAGAGGCTGAGAGGCTGTTTAAACAGGCTCTGCGGAGCGGTGAGGCTTCACACACACACACACACACACCTGTCCTCCACTCACACACACACACACCTGTCCTCCACTCACACACACACACACCTGTCCTCCACTCACACACACACACACACCTGTCCTCCACTCACACACACACACACACCTGTCCTCCACTCACACACACGCACACCTGTCCCTCCACCTCACACACGGAAGACCATGACCATGCTGGATCCATGACATTCAGATTTAGATTTCCAGAGCAGAAGAGTTACTGTGTTGTTTAGCGCTGTGATGCGGTGTGTATTAGTGAGACATGACTCTCTCTCTCTCTCTCTCTCTCCTCTCGTCTCCTCTCTCTCTCTCTCTCTCTCTCTCTCTCTCTCTCTCTCCCTATATCTCTTCTCCTCTCTCTCTCTCATAGCTGGTAAAGACATCAACTTACTGGTATATATCAAACGAAGGCTGGCTATGTGTGCTCGCAAGCTGGGCCGGATAAAGGAAGCGGTGAAGATGATGAGAGATGTGAGTGACTGTCCCTGCTTCCTAACCTCCAGTCTCCTAGCAACCAACACCCCGCCCAGCTCCTCACACCATAACCCCCCCCCCCCCCCCATTACCTACACCGTCAAGTGTATACTGTGTACTATACCATACTGTACTGTCTCACTAACCAGAAGTGTAGGACGTTAACAGGAAGTAGACTTGTGTTGATGTGGGTTGACAGCGCCCTCTGCTGTGTAGGAGGACCCCCCAGGACACGGTAGTAGACAGGTTGTAACTGTTGTCTCCTCCTCTCCAGTTAATGAAAGAGTTCCCTCTGTTGGGGATGTTGAATATACACGAAAACCTCCTGGAGGCGCTGTTAGAGCTGCAGGCGTACGCGGACGTGCAAGCAGTCCTCGCCAAATACGACGGTAAGACCGCCAAGCGCCCGTCTTGGTGTTGGGTGTGAGCGCCGGGCGGGGGCGGGGCTTCCCGCCGCGGTTGTCTCAGCTGCATGCGGACACGCACGGTCTCAACACTCCTTCCTCTTTTGCGTCCCTTCTGCTGTAGATATCAGCTTGCCAAAGTCCGCTACGATATGCTACACATCGCTCTGCTGAAAGCCCGGGCTGTCTCAGATAAGTACGTCGGGCCGGCTTGGTCTCCCTCTCTCAGGTCTGTGTGGTTCTGACGCCGGGCCATCAGAACCACACAGAGCGTGGGTGTCACTCACTGCTCCTTGATCGTAGCCATCGAGTTGTGGAATGTTGTGAGAATGTGTTCTGATATCGAGCAGTGAGATGCATCAGCAAAGTCATACTTTTTGTTTTGATTGGGGGGGGGGGGGTATACAGTGCACAGAACAGCGTTATCGCTGGTTCCTGTCTGTCTTCACTCCTTTCTATTTGGTCCTCCATCTTCCTCCTCTTGTCCCTTTTGGCTCTCCTCCCCCTCTCCATCCCCCTTCCTCCTCTCTCCTCCCCTCTCCTCTTCTCCGCCCCCCCTCCTCCTATCATCCTCCTTCCTTCTCTCCTCACCTTCCCCTCTCCTCCTCCCCTCTCCTCCTCAACCTCTTCCTCACCTCCCCTCTCCTCCTCCCCTTCTCCCCTCCCTCTCCCCTCCTCCTCCCTCCCCTCCTCCTCCTCCCCCCTCCTCCCCCTCCTCCCTCTCCTCTCCTCCCCCAGGTTTTCTCCAGAGGCAGCCTCCAGGAGGGGTCTGAGCACAGCAGAGATGAAAGCCGTGGAAGCCCATACACAGAGCTGTGGAGTTCAACCCACACGTGCCAAAGGTCAGTCCCAGACACTGTGTAGGTCAAAGGTCAGCATTGGTGGCATTGTTGTTTAGAGATTATTATTGTTGCAAACTGTTGTAAATGCAGACTGTCCTTTTGACTCTGTATCAGAAATGCCATTAGAACTATTCACCTTGTCTTGCCAACAGATGGCAGTATTGCTTTGCGTTCTGTAGCTGTTCAGACATGAGGGCGGTACAGGCATTGCATCCTTCATACCCAACCAATATTAGGCCATAGACCACATCTAAATCATCGGTGCTTGATTCCTTGAATCCTCTCTCCTTGTGAGTTCTGTAACACAGTGAAGGATGAGTGTCTGGGGAGGACCCTCTGGGCGTCTCCTTCCCTGCCCCGTGAGGAGCCGTCTCCTTCCCTGCCCCGTGAGGAGCCGTCTCCTTCCCTGCCCCGTGAGGAGCCGTCTCCTTCCCTGCCCCGTGAGGAGCCGTCTCCTTCCCTGCCCCGTGAGGAGCCGTCTCCTTCCCTGCCCCGTGAGGAGCCGTCTCCTTCCCTGCCCCGTGAGGAGCCGTCTCCTTCCCTGCCCCGTGAGGAGACGTCTCCTTCCCTGCCCCGTGAGGAGACGTCTCCTTCCCTGCCCCGTGAGGAGACGCTCTCCTTCCCTGCCCCGTGAGGAGACGTCTCCTTCCCTGCCCCGTGAGGAGACGTCTCCTTCCCTGCCCCGTGAGGAGACGTCTCCTTCCCTGCCCCGTGAGGAGCCGTCTCCTTCCCTGCCCTGTGAGGAGCAGTGTCCTTCCCTGCTCCTTCCATCCCCTAGGGATGCTGGGGCCAGGGGCAGGGCCAGAGGATGGGGGCAGGGGTAGGGATGCCACTCTGCAGTCACACCCTGGTGCTCTGCAGCTGTAGATCCCTACTGGACTCTTCCCACAGGGATTAGTGTTGGGTGTCACACACACAGGCTCGACTCCTGTCAGCGTTTGTTGTGTGTGTTGCGTCCCTGCTCTCCTGTTGGAGACAGAAAGGTGTGTGTGTGTGTGTTGAAGCCTTTGATCCAGGCTTTGATGTGAGAACCCTCATCCTCCTCTGTCTCTCTGTCCCTCCACCGCCCCGGGCCATCCTGCTGCTCCTCCCCTCTTCTCCTCTTCTCTCTCCTCTTCTCCTCTTGTCTCTTGTCTCCTCTTTCCTCTCTTCTCCTGTCTTCTCTCCTCTTTCCTCTCTTCTCCTCTACTATCTTCTCCTCTCTTCTGTCTCCTTTTCTCCCCAACCACCTTTTCTCCTCTTTTTTTCCCCACTCCTCTCCCCTCCTTTTCTCCTCTCACCACCTACCCCTTTCTCCTCTCCTTTCTTTCCTCCATTTGCCACGAATAACAGAGACAGCACTACAGCGCAGGGTGGGCCTGATTTCAACCTGACCCCCAAACCCATCTTGTTCTGCTCCCTGGGGAAAGCTGTAGGAGGGTTCTATCTAAGTCCTGGTCAGTTGTGTGATTTAACACCATAGAGAGCTGAGGGTCTATTCAGAGTCAGGGGAGGGTGTATTTGTTTTGCATGACGTTGCGGGGTGATGAATGCGCTTGTAGCCGAGTGGGGCCCTGTAGCGCAGCCACCCGGCTAGCTAGCCCCGTCCAAGCAGATACCGCCGACTCGCTGGACTGGAGCAGAGCGCTCGCTGTTGTGGGTGGGCTGCAGGTCCCTGCTTCTCCTACTGCATTTTATGGTTCAGATAACAAGACCCCCCCCCCCCCCCAAACACACAGACGCATGCAGGATCTCTCCCCCGGTCTCGACTACGTCAGCTCCCGCCGTCTCCTGTCACCCTTGGACAGGCGGAGGAATGGAAGCTGGATTGATGTGCGCTCTGCGATGGTCAGGCGGGGCATCGTGGGGCGTGTGACTGCGGGGAAACTGTCTGCTGCTCGTTTTCGCACGGCGAGATTGCATGTCGAGTCCATGTGAATGTGAGGGGGAGGAAGGGATGGAGAGATGGAAGAGAGAAAGGAGGGAAAGAGAGATGGAGGTAGAGAAGGAGAGAGGGAAAGAAGGGAGAGGACGAAGAAGAGGTGTTGGGAGGCTGATGTCATTGTCTTCTATGTGTTCCGTTGTGCTAAATGCCGAAGATTAAAATCCGAGAGAGGCTTATGAGTGTTCGAGGATAAAAGGGGAACACAGATGAAACTCAATCCCTTCATCAAAGAGATGGCAGAGGAGGGGGTGGGGGGGGGGAGAGGGGCAGAGCAGGGGCCGAGGTGTTACCCGTACTCATGCCAGGGGGCACAGCTGTCTGTCTGAGGCTTTGGACTTAACCCTTAACCCCTCGACCTTCACACACACTCTCTCCCTGCTTCCCTCCTTCCTGCCTCGCTCGGATGGTGACACTGCGCTGGGCTCTTCCCATCGTTGGGGTGGACTGTGTTAACAGACTCTACTTTATTCATGCATGCAGAAACACTGTTCTACCCCAGGATAGTCCAGCCCCAGCCTCTGACCCTACCCCAGCCTCTCACCCTACCCCAGCCTCTGACCCTACCCCAGCCTCTGACCCTACCCCAGCCTCTGACCCTACCCCAGCCTCTGACCCTACCCCAGCCTCTGACCCTACCCCAGCCTCTCTCAGCCCTGTCTCTCCAGCCTCACCCCCTGCCCTGTCTCTCCTGCC
Source organism: Thaleichthys pacificus (assembly GCA_023658055.1). Taxonomy (NCBI): domain Eukaryota; kingdom Metazoa; phylum Chordata; class Actinopteri; order Osmeriformes; family Osmeridae; genus Thaleichthys; species Thaleichthys pacificus. Next base: position 2,707,131 of record CM042868.1, on the reverse strand, counting down.
CTGATGTGGGCCCCTGGGTCCCAGGGTGGCAGGGGGGGAGAGGGAGGGGGGCATCTCGGCGGGCTGGCTGGCTAAGCCTGTGACCATGGGGGGGATTAGACAGGATTAACTCTGGGGTAACCTTCCCAAAGTGACAGCATGAACCCTGAGGCTGTGAGGCAGTGAGGCCAGGCAGCCCTGAACCCTGGAGCTGTGAGGCAGAGGGAGCTGTGAGGCAGTGAGGCCAGGCAGCCCTGAACCCTGGGGCTGTGAGGCAGAGGGAGCTGTGAGGCAGTGAGGCCAGGCAGCCCTGAACCCTGGGGCTGTGAGTCAGAGGGAGCTGTGAGGCAGTGAGGCCAGGCAGCCCTGAACCCTGGGGCTGTGAGGCAGAGGGAGCTGTGAGGCAGTGAGGCCAGGCAGCCCTGAACCCTGGGGCTGTGAGGCAGTGAGGCGGTGAGGCGGGGTCCAGGCCGCCCGGAGCACTGGAGGGCTGGACGTCCCGTGTGACAGGTTCAACACTTACCAGATACTTTTATCCAAAGCAACTAAAAGGCATAGAGCATATGGGAAAGGTTATGAAAATCAAGGATTAGAAGTGCGTAGTATTTTGGTGGTCAGGGTTAGGGTCAGGGTTAGAGTGTGGATTTGACTAGGAACAGTGCGAAATAACGACACAGATTAGCCTGCACACACACACACCCTTCCTAGCGAGGCTACAAAGCATGCTGGTCTACTGTACCAACCACATGGGTCTGGCTTACTGGACAAGACTTACACACTAGACACAGTCACACACACACAAAAGAACAATAACACACATGCCTACACTCATACACTCACACACACTCTCGTACAAAACAATAACACTCATGCACACACACAGACACACACGTACAGCTTTCAGTGGGATTGTTCCCTCTTGAACAGTTGCAAAATAGGGCTCTCAACAAATACCTCAGTCATGTCTGTGGTTGTAGTGGTCGACAAGGGGATTGCCCAATGGTGGATGAGGGATTGTGGATGGTGAATGAGGTGTTGATTTAGGAAAGAGACCCTGCTTTAATGAATGTGAGGAATGAGTATGAATGGAGTTTGAAATGAGTGTGCTTTCTCTAGGTTTAGGATTGAAGAGCTGTAGACCGGTACTGATAGACTCTAAACATCTACAAAACGATAAAGTTAGTCTATACAGACTTATAGGATGATTCTATGCTAACCTTTCGGATGAGTCTACTGACCCATGATGGGCCTGGTACCATTATGAACGGCGTCTCCTCTCTCCTCAGTACCTGCTAGAGATGAAGAGCCTGATCTTGCCTCCAGAGCACATCCTGAAGCGAGGGGACAGCGAGGCCGTGGCCTACGCCTTCTTCCACCTGCAGCACTGGAAGAGAGCAGAGGGAGCACTCAACCTGCTGCACTGCACCTGGGAGGGCAGTACGTACACACACACACACACCTGAACCTGCTGCACTGCACCTGGGAGGGCAGTACGTACACACACACACACCTCAACCTGCTGCACTGCACCTGGGAGGGCAGTACGTACACACACACACACACACCTCAACCTGCTGCACTGCACCTGGGAGGGCAGTACGTACACACACACACACACACACACACCTGAACCTGCCGCACTGCACCTGGGAGGGCAGTACGTACACACACACACACACACCTCAACCTGCTGCACTGCACCTGGGAGGGCAGTACGTACACACACACACACACACACACCTCAACCTGCTGCACTGCACCTGGGAGGGCAGTACGTACACACACACACACACACACACCTCAACCTGCTGCACTGCACCTGGGAGGGCAGTACGTACACACACACACACACACACACACCTGAACCTGCTGCACTGCACCTGGGAGGGCAGTACGTACACACACACACACCTCAACCTGCTGCACTGCACCTGGGAGGGCAGTACGTACACACACACACACACACACCTCAACCTGCTGCACTGCACCTGGGAGGGCAGTACGTACACACACACACACCTCAACCTGCTGCACTGCACCTGGGAGGGCAGTACGTACACACACACACACACACACCTCAACCTGCTGCACTGCACCTGGGAGGGCAGTACGTACACACACACACACCTGAACCTGCTGCACTGCACCTGGGAGGGCAGTACGTACACACACACACACCTCAACCTGCCGCACTGCACCTGGGAGGGCAGTACGTACACACACACACACCTCAACCTGCTGCACTGCACCTGGGAGGGCAGTACGTACACACACACACACCTCAACCTGCTGCACTGCACCTGGGAGGGCAGTACGTACACACACACACACCTCAACCTGCTGCACTGCACCTGGGAGGGCAGTACGTACACACACACACACCTCAACCTGCTGCACTGCACCTGGGAGGGCAGTACGTACACACACACACACACACACCTGAACCTGCCGCACTGCACCTGGGAGGGCAGTACGTACACACACACACACACACACCTGAACCTGCCGCACTGCACCTGGGAGGGCAGTACGTACACACACACACACACACACCTCAACCTGCTGCACTGCACCTGGGAGGGCAGTACGTACACACACACACACCTCAACCTGCTGCACTGCACCTGGGAGGGCAGTACGTACACCACACACACACACACACACCTCAACCTGCTGCACTGCACCTGGGAGGGCAGTACGTACACACACACACACACCTCAACCTGCTGCACTGCACCTGGGAGGGCAGTACGTACACACACACACACACACACACCTCAACCTGCTGCACTGCACCTGGGAGGGCAGTACGTACACACACACACACACACCTCAACCTGCTGCACTGCACCTGGGAGGGCAGTACGTACACACACACACACACACACCTCAACCTGCTGCACTGCACCTGGGAGGGCAGTACGTACACACACACACACCTCAACCTGCTGCACTGCACCTGGGAGGGCAGTACGTACACACACACACACACCTGAACCTGCCTGCACTGCACCTGGGAGGGCAGTACGTACAACACACACACACACACCTGAACCTGCCGCACTGCACCTGGGAGGGCAGTACGTACACACACACACACACACACCTCAACCTGCTGCACTGCACCTGGGAGGGCAGTACGTACACACACACACACACACACCTCAACCTGCTGCACTGCACCTGGGAGGGCAGTACGTACACACACACACACACACCTCAACCTGCTGCACTGCACCTGGGAGGGCAGTACGTACACACACACACACCTCAACCTGCTGCACTGCACCTGGGAGGGCAGTACGTACACACACGCACACACACACACACATCTGAAGTAGCTCCTTCCTCCACAGTCTGTTATCCTACCAGGGTGTGTTTGATTTGTGTCTGTGTTTTTCTGTGTTCTGCTGCTACAGCTTTCCGGATCATTCCCTACCCCCTGGAGAAGGGGCACCTGTTCTACCCCTACCCTGGCTGCACAGAGTCAGCCGACAGAGAGCTGCTTCCCTGTGAGTAGGAGAGACCCAGAGATGGTCTCTCTCTGGCTTGAAGACAAGATGGTCATCAACATGGTCCTGTCTCACTGCTTAAACACCTGTCTCTCTGCTTCCTGTATCTCTGTCCCTCTCGCTCTCTCCCTCGCTCTCTCCCTACCTCTCTCTCTCCCTCTACCTCTCCCTACCTCTCCCTCGACCTCTCCCTACCTCTCCCTCGACCTCTCCCTCGACCTCTCCCTACCTCTCTCTATCGCTCTACCTCTCTCTCTCTACCTCTCCCTACCTCTCTCTCTATCGCTCTACCTCGCTCTATCTCCCTCTATCTACCTCTCTATCTCTCTCCCTCTACCTCCCTCTCTCTCGCCAGCCTTCCACGAGGTGTCTGTGTACCCAAAGAAGGAGCTTCCCTTCTTCATCCTGTTCACCGCCGGCCTCTGCTCCTTCACCGCCATGCTGGCCATGCTCACACACCAGTTCCCAGAGCTCATGGGTGTCTTTGCCAAAGCAGTAAGTCCTGTCTCCCTCTCCCTTCTCCTCTCTCTCCCATTCTCTCCTCCCCTCTCCTCTCCCCTCTCCCCTTCTCTCCTCCCCTCTTCTCTCCCCTCTCTCCTCTCCCCTCCTCTCTCTTCTCCTCTCCTCTCCTCTCCCATTCTCTCCTCCACTCTCCCCTTCTCTCCTCCCCTCCCCTCTCCCCTTCTCTCCTCCCCTCTTCTCTCCCCTCCTCTCTCTTCTCCTCTCCTCTCCCATTCTCTCCTCCCCTCTCCCCTTTCCCCTCTCCCATTCTCCCCTCCCCTCTCCCCTCTCTCTGCTCTTCTTTACTCCTCTCCTTCTTTCTCCCTCTCCCTACCTCTTATCTCTTCTACTAACCTCAATTTATATAATCATCCTTCTCTCTCTCTCTCTCTCTCTCTCTCTCTCTCTCTCTCTCTCTCTCTCTCTCTCTCTCTCTCTTCTTCTTCTTCTCAGCTCTTCTCTTCTTTCTTTCTCTCTCTCTTTCTTCCCTGTCTGCATCCTCAGTAGGGCCTGAGGATGTGTAGTATTTAAATGCGTGCGCATGATTTATATCCTTTTATTGTTTATTTATAACCCGTTGTGGTGAGGGGGTCTATGTTTCGAGCTGGTTTGGCTCGGCCAAAGCACTCTCTAATCCTGTGTTTACTGGCACTGTGTTTATGAGGTCTCACTTTGCACAGCCGCTAGCCCCTGCCGCCCGCGCAGCCAGCCGGACGGCTGCAGTGCCCCGGCTTGTTATGGGAACGGCTCCACCAGCTCTTTTCCAGCAGGGCACAGCGCCTGGCTTGTGTCCTGATGGAGCCGGCACACACCACCCGGGAGTGGGGGGTCGGCTGGCTGAGGAGAAGCAGATATTTTGTTGAGGAAAAACCTCTTTGAATTGAATTTTGAAGAGAGGAGGAAATTGGAGAGAGGAAAGGGAGAGAGAAGGGGAGGAGGAGAGGGGAGGGTAGAGGAGAGAAGGGGAGGAGGGGAGGGGAGGGTAGAGGAGAGAAGGGGAGGAGGAGAGGGGGAGGGTAGAGGAGAGAAGGGGAGGAGGAGAGGGGAGGGTAGAGGAGGAGAGGGGAGGGTAGAGGAGAGAAGGGGAGGAGGAGAGGGGAGGGTAGAGGAGAGAAGGGGAGGAGGAGGGGGGAGGGTAGAGGAGAGAAGGGGAGGAGGAGGGGGGAGGGTAGAGGAGAGAAGGGGAGGAGGAGAGGGGAGGAGAGGGAAGCCACTATATGTGGAAATTGACCATCTGCATGCAGACCTTCTGTAACAACGCATTGTCAGACATAATAAAACAGTAGATTGTCTGCATAGTAGACCAAACAGATGGTGAGAAAGTCTGTTTTTGACCTTGGAGGGACTGCTGTCAAGGACAGTTTCTGTGATGTTTCCGTGACGTTTCCGTGATGGCTGGGATGAAAGTGTGGAAAGTGTGGTGGTGCATCCTCCTTATCTACTGGTGAGGGAGAGGAGAAGAGGGGGATAGGGAGAGGAGAAGTAAAGAAGACAGGGGTAGGAGGAGAAGGGGAGAGGAGGGAGGGAGAGCCTTCTCTCCTGTCAGAGCCATCTGTTGTGAGCTGGAAAGTATTGCTTCATAAACACATTAAAGGCCTGTTTATGGTGGATTGAACTATTGTAGTTTAAACATTTTTCAGATGCATGAGATTGAGCCAATTTCAGTTGCAGAGGCCATTACAAGGCTGTGCTGTTCTCTGTACAGCTGTCCCTCTGATCTTGTATAATAAAATAAATAAAATACATATAAAATAAAAATATAATGAAAAATGTATATAAAGTGTGTGGGATGATTTTGCATGCATTGGGTAATGGTGTATTTCTCTCTCTCTGTCTCTTTCTCTCCCTCCTCTCTTTCTCTCCTTCCTCTCTCCTTCTCTCTTTCTCTCCCTCCTCTCTTTCTCTCCTTCTCTCTTCTCTCTTCTCTCCCTCCTCTCTTTCTCTCCTTCTCTCTTTCTCTTCCTCCTCTCTTCTCTCTTCTCTCTTTCTCTTCCTCCTCCTTCTCTCCCTCGCAGTTCTTCAGCACTCTCTTCGCACCGTTGGGCTTCTTTGCTGACAAGATGGAGAGCTTCATGCCGTCCGGCTTCTGGCACCAGCTGACTCTAGTCTGACCCCATTGCACACACACACACACACACACACACTCTCCAGCTCCACAGAGGAAAAGAGGGTTGGTTCTCCTGTCTTTAGCATGAACGTTGGTGTTACTGTGTTACTGATGATGTTGGCTTGCGTCGTATCAACACTGCGACCCTTCCCACTGTTAAAGCAGACTTCTCCTCCCAGTAAACATCTACCACATACAACTCAGAAGGACTGCAAGGACTCGTTCATTTCTGGTAACTTAAGGAAACTCTGAATGGGACGCTGACCCTGTTTAAACCAGCTGGAGGTCTCCAAAGCCAGCCATCATTACATTTAGATTTAGCCATTTAGCAGACGCTCTTATCCAGAGCGACTTACAGTAAGTACAGGGACATTCCCCCCCGAGGCAAGTAGGGTGAAGTGCCTTGCCCAAGGACACAACATCATTTGTCACGGCCGGGAATCGAACTGGCAACCTTCAGATTACTAGCCCGATTCCCTAACCGCTCATGCCACCTGACTCCTCATCTGGAGGCGCTATGTATTGATTGGTTAGATGCTGAGCCAGTACTGGTCAGAACATCAGTGTGGTTGATCCAGCTGGCAGCCATCTTGGACGCATGTCCTTCTAAGCCCTGCTACCTCTGCTGTGATGTCCCCTGGTCACAGCTACTTGCTGAGTCACTGGAGTGACTGACTGGACAGACAAGGACACAGAGGTGGTGGCAGAGAAAGACAGACAGAAAGAGAGTGAGACGGAGAGAGAGAGATGGAGAGCGACAGAGAGAGAGATAGAAAGATACAGAGAGAGAGAGTGAAAGAGAGAGAGACAGAGACTGTCTTGGTGATTTGGTGTATGGGTTGAATAACTGTTCCTAGATGATCTGTTTCTGGGTCTCTGTTTCTGACAGTCTGACACAGTGTCTGAAGACAGGTCTGTGAGGCTGGGTTCAAACAGAGTGCTGATTTACAGGCTGGGTCTGTCTCCAGTGTATACACGCCAGCCCCCCTCCACCCAGCCCCGTTACCATGGCATGACACCTTAGCACTATATCACCGTAGTAACCTGCCCTCCTCAGCCATAACACCCCCAAAAAATTAAATGTGTTTATCACTGGTCACGGCAGAGCATCAGTCTCCCAGCCAATCACAAGACACCATACTGCTGCTGAGAAGGTATGGGGTATTAAAAGTTTAAAAGCAAGTGTAAAAATGCTGTGGGGTACTTGGAGGGTGTTTGATTTGAGTTTACGATACAATCAACACTTAGATTGTCCCTGAAACTAACCAGTGTCTTGAGTTTTAGTGAGGTCCAGTTACATACTTAATTCATACCTCTGGGACATTTCAATATTTGGAGCAAACATTAGAGTAGTGTCCCTCCTGCCTCTGTTTCCTGGTAAACATTAGAGAAGTGTGTCTCTGTCCTGCCTCTGTTTCCTGGTAGACATTAGAGAAGTGTGTCTCTCTCCTGCCTCTGTTTCCTGGTAGACATTAGAGTAGTGAATTTCTCCTGCCTCTGTTTCCTGATAGACATTAGAGTAGTGTGACTCTGTCCTGCCTCTGTTTCCTGGTAGACATTAGAGAAGTGTGTCTCTCCTGCCTCTGTTTCCTGGTAGACATTAGAGTAGTGTGTCTCTGTCCTGCCTGTTTCCTGGTAGACATTAGAGTAGTGAATTTCTCCTGCCTCTGTTTCCTGGTAAACATTAGAGTAGTGTGTCTCTGTCCTGCCTCTGTTTCCTGGTAAACATTAGAGTAGTGTGACTCTCTCCTGCCTGTTTCCTGGTAGACATTAGAGTAGTGTGACTCTCCTGCCTCAGATTCCTGGTAGACATTAGAGTAGTGTGTCTCTGTCCTGCCTCTGTTTCCTGGTAGACATTAGAGTAGTGAATTTCTCCTGCCTCTGTTTCCTGGTAAACATTAGAGTAGTGTGTCTCTGTCCTGCCTCTGTTTCCTGGTAGACATTAGAACAGTGTGTCTGACTCTCCAGGTACAGAACCACACCTGTGTGTCAGACTGCTACATTTCCGGCCACACTCATGGTCACAGCTTCTGAAGACTCTCCTTGTAACATGGGATACTTGATAAAGTGCCTTTTTCCCTCAGATTTTCCATGGTTTAACTGAATTGTTTCCTACAGCAAACATCATTATACTTTCACTAGATGGGATTCTTTAATGGGTCAAAGAAAAAAGTTCATTAAATAATTCCTGGCATTACACACAGGCGAAATCATCAACTTTGCTCAATACTAAACTCAACACCTGCATAGTCTTGATTCAGGCAGAAACAGTATACACATTTATGATGAGTAGGCCGCAACTAATGTCATTGTGTAAAGCATCACAATGGTTCTAACTTGGTCTAATCTGTACTAACAGTACCATCAGTACCGTCATCTAACAGATGTGCCAAAGCCACTGTCACAGGCTTTGCGCTCAAAACTACGTCTGACTACGTCTGTGTAAAGTTCTTGCTATTAGCTCTTGTTTTTTTCCTTTCCATGAAGACGCTGAAATCTTCAAAAGCCTCCAGCCTCAGGAGCAGAGTGTCATGCTGAAGACAGGAGGGTTGTTGTGGATCTAGCGCCATGTAGCACCATGAGTTGAGTCTGAGCGCTCACAATTAATTGGTTCTTGAATGTATGCTAAAGGTCTGTGGGGCTTTTTGTTGTCTTGTTGTTGAATAAATAAATGACATCCTTGATTTGGGTTTGAATTATCGATCATCTTGGAGAGACAGAAGTCTTAACCTGGTCAGGTGAGAGCTTAGTTCAGACAGGTGACAGGTAAGATAGACAGGTGACTGGTAAATTAGACAGGTGAGAGGGTATGTAGTCAAGTGACAGGTTAGACAGATGACTGCTGAAGAGACAGGTCAGCTGGACACACATCCTCTCAGCAGGCAGCACCATAACACACTCAGGTGTGTGTGTGTATATCTCACACACACACACACACACACCTGGGAGAGAGAGATGCGTTCTGCACAGATAAGAGTTTGATGTGTTAATCCCCACCTGTCAGACAGTAAAACAACCTTGTCAGACCAACATGCTGATGAAGACACACATGCCCTGAAGGTCACTTACATGTTATACTAAACTCCTATAAATCAGGCTGCATGTCCCAGAGACACACACACACACACACACAGAGACACCCTCCACTCTCACCCCTCCACCCCAATGACCCTTATCCAGAGTCACAGTCTGACTCTGCTCAGCAACCAAACCTAGACTCATGTCTGGGTCTTGGTCTGGGTCTTGGTCTGCGTCTGGATCTGGGTCTTGGTCTGCGTCTGGTTTGGGTCTGACCAACCAGCTAGCATTGTGTTTATTCTTCCAGCCCGATCCTGGCGCAGCAGAGGAATGTGTAGCACTGATTATGAGATTATTATTACCATGTGGTATTTTTCATAATTTGTCAAATCCAGCCTACATGTATAACCACCAGAGCCAACACAACACAATGACCCACTGACTATTAAACTGTTGGCACATGAAGACGTGATTCAGTCAAGATTACTGGGGTTGAGGTTGTTGCACTGTGCCTGGTACAATTCTGACCGTTCCTTGACTCCACCGAAACACAGTTCAAAACGTACCGATCCTTCACTTTCTGCTGCACTTTCCATGGACACTATTTGTATGTCGCTTTGGATAAAAGCGTCTGCTAACTTATTATGTAGGTAAATGCGTTCTAGTGGGGTCCTGGTTTCCCCAGAGAGAGGAAACGGCTAGACTTCTGCTGCACGATCACCAAAAACAAGTGGTTTATCGAAGCCGATATCTAATCTCCCAAGGGCCTGAACGATGAGACGCATCCACGTATTACCCATGAGCCTTTGAGCATTTTACGTAAGTACATTTTTAATGCATGGACACAAACATGGGATCAGCTTTGGCTAACTGAATGCATTACGGTGAATGGCAAGATTAACCAAATTTGGCCTCTAAGTGGATTTATGTCTACATAGTTGGTTGTCATTATGTAGACTGGATTAAAGAGGTTTTTTTTAATAGCAACTCAGGTGATTATGATTACTTGGTTTTACGATTGGTCGCATATTTTGTTTGTCGTAAGTAGCAGCAGTAGCTCTTAGCACGTTCTGGGTTACCGCTGTTTTCTGTCAAATGCCAACTTCCGCATTTGTCTCTATTCATTGATCAGCCTACGTAAGGTAGGCCTATCTAATCAACTGGCATAAAATAAAAAGATAGGCCTATGTCTGATGTTCCCTGTAGTAAACGTTAATTTTACTTGGTCACAGTTTTCGGTAGGTCACCGGGTTCACCTGCTGGAGATCACCTCATGAGAAGATTGTAGGGATTTTCTGAACTTTCTCTCCCAGCATATGTCACTTGGCCACAACCCAGTCAGAACCACTAAATTAATATAAAACCTTTATTACTGAACCATAAAATCTCACAACGGCCAAAATAAACACTTAGACTGGCGGCCCATCAAGCGTTTTCAACACTTTTCATCATGCGCTCAAGGGATTAATCGAACAACGTCTAAAAGTACACTGACATCAGCGCGTTTCTTCGTATTTCTTGGCACACAAACAAATTTACGGACGGCTGTTGGGAGTAGTACAACCTTGACGGACCGACCTGTCTGATTTCTTCCCCGGAGGAGACGGAGAGTGTATTTCCTCTCAACATTCTGTGGTCCTGGGACCAGGATAGAGCATGTCGTCAGGTTGGGTGGGCGGGGGAGTGCGTGTGTGGTGTGTGTGTGTGTGTGTGTGTGGAGAGGAGGAGGTGGGACTGTAGGTGGATTCAGGCCGGGTATTCTGGCAGACGTCGTCGAGAAAACGTTTCGGTTCGGTCATCACGGTAACTAAATTCGAATTTTTTACAAATGGCTTAACTATTGTACAAAACCATTCTGTGTCAACTTAGTTAGGCCTATTCTCCACTATTTACACGAATGATTATAGGCTAGCCTATATGTAAGGGGTTGTAGCCTAGCCTACTATTGGTGGTTACTTAGTAAAGCTTGTTCCCTTCCTATTGTCCTGTCTGAATAACAATGCAGACAAGAACCTGGACGCATGTTCAAGTAGTTAACCTAGTTATGAAACATCCCACAGCTATCAACCCTCCTCCCCACCAGTCTTTCCCCCAGAGCACCAACTCCAAATTAGGGTTAAGGAATGGAGGAGACAGGAAGAATCAACTAGGTTTAATATAGAGGGGTATATTTCAGAGTATATTTAGGTCCTTCCCAAGGTGATAACCTTGTTCAACTAACTCTAGAACACTCTCTCCTTCTTTCTCCCTGTTAGGAACTTTCTTTTTATATTTTTTTATTTCTATTATCTTTCAATTATCAACGTGTTTAGAGGCATGACATTTGAGTTTACTCTTTCCAAGAGTTTCCTTAGGATATTTCCTTCACCCTGCTAGAGGCTGCATCCTCTGACATGGCAGGTAAATACAGGCCGTTCTTCGACTCAGACCACCGAAATACCGTACAACTCTGCATTGCGGATTCTAGATCTACTGCTGTACTTTCCTTACACACTACTTGCATGTCGCGTTGGATGAGAGCGTCTGCTAGATGATTACAATGTAAATGGTGACGGTATTGGAAGGTTAACTAGAGAGACACAGACTGAGTTCCTGTCACCTCGTATATCTGATCTGAACAAGTCAAGAAGCCTGAAGTGTCAAATAAAAACATGGTCATATTGAGCGTGTCGGACATTTTGTCCACTTTTTATTTCCCGTTTGTCAGATCTGTGTACCGGCCTAAACCAACCTCCAGGAGGACTCTGCTGGCCCTGGATTCAGTAGCCTCCGGATGGTTCTGCTGGTTCTGTGGAACTAAACAGTGCCTTGTGCAACGTCCTGTTTTTATTTCAGTCCTCCATCTCTCTCTGGCTCTGCTAGTGGCTCTTGATGAAGCTGGACTCCACACAACCCGGTCAGTCCAGGCTTGCGTAACAACGCAGGAGAAAAGTGCTCTTTTTGTGATAACATGGGAGACAGACTCGGAAACTAGTGATAAATGCACAGAAGGAAACTGTGACACAAACCGTCCATCACTGAGTCTGCATGAGGACGTGTAATTGAACCTTCCAGAGATAAGTCTTCCCAGTCATGTTTTTTTCTGAATTTCGCATAAACATTTGTTCACAATGTCATTTTTTATCTCTCGTAGCAACAGCAGCCCGACTCCACAGTGATTCTGTCTTGACCTCTAAAACAGCTCGTGTTGGATGCTGGAACCATTTTGAAGGAACATTTTCATGACAGTTTATCGTGTACACAATACAAAAGTACATAATTACAGGCGTGGCGTCATGCTTTACTGAGAGCACACACCTGTGAAAACAGCATCTCTAGTACTAGTCTCTCTTTTTTTCATTTCTTTTTCAAACCTACAGGGCAACAGGGCAAGGCCACTATCAACCAAAGGTAGCTTCACGAAAAAAAATCTTTGACTTAGCATAATGAGAGACATTCACACTGTACATCACTAAACCACCGTCAAATTCTACTTCAACGTCACATGTTCGCATAACAGACTGCATTTCAACGCCTGATAGGAAGTATTGTCAGCAGCACAGGCCTCGCTCCTGACAGACAGGAGTGTCCCTCTGACTCCACTCCCAAGGTAGTCAGTAACACCTGCTTTAAATAGTTTTAAAACAGGTTTTGTTTAGTTTTAGTTTTTAATTCTCTCCATGATCCTTCTCCTCAGTCTTGTCGTCGTCCGGTAGACTCCATCATGGGCGGGTTTAAAAAAAAAAAAAGCCCAAAGGAACAGAGGTCAGGATGGAGTCGTGGGAAAAGGTGAGGCGGGGGTGGTTGTGTTGGTGGGGGGGCGGTAGCGGACCTGGACATCCCACAATGCAGTGCAGTTACCTGTGCGTACCCAGAATGCATTGGTGGCCCCCCAAGCGTCATCAGGTGAGGTCCAGCCAGCTGGGTCGTTTGTGGGGCTTGCAGGTGTGGACGTCCACCGTGTCCTCGCAGTCCTTGCACTCCACGGCGCAGCACCACCTGAACTTACACTCGCACTGCGTGACGCGCTTCACCCGCATCGTGTCGTAGCCCCGCCCACAGCACATGACCTCGCAGCCGTCCGTCCCCCGGGAAGACTTGTTGCAGACCCGCCCGGCTGTTCCCAGAGAGCCTGTCAGAGAAGAAGTACCACACACCTGGTTAGAACATGCTGGTGACGCCATAGTTGCCAAAGACCAGAGAGAGACCATGTTTAAGACCAGAGACCACATTGGAGAGACCGGCGACCAGGAGAGACCCTGTTAAAGCTCTGTCAGAGCAGAGGCCAGGGGAGGTACCCTTGGGGTGTTTGGGAATGTGACCTGTGATGACCACAGGAGGATTTGAAAACCAATCCTGCAGTGTCCTGAGGGTGTGAATTCCTTCACAACAGAGATGAGCGCAGAAGAGAGTTCTGAGCCTCTAAGCTGCACATCCAGCCGTCCCCCCCAGTCACGCTCCTGATCCCTGCCCACGACACCACACTCTCCTGGGGATGAGTCTGTCTACAGGTGGGAGACTGACCACCTGGTGACCTGGTGCGGCCGAAAACAACTTGGGAGTTAACCACTCTAAAGACAGTGGAGGTGGTTGGGGACTTCAGAGAGAGTCCAGCCCAGCCCCACCCTCCCCCAGCACCCTGTGTGGGTGACACCCTAGAGCCCTTCCACTTCCTGGGCACCGTCATACCCCAGGACGTCAAGTGGGCAAAGCAACACCACAGCCAGGACCGTGTTGTCAGTATGACGGACAGAACGTGTCTGTCTGCCGGAGGGAGTCTGCTTACTCCGCTGGTGGAGGGAGACACAGATTACCACAGGAAAGAAAACACAGCAGGAATTACTGAGTAATTCTAGGGGTCAAATAATTGACCTTTACGCTGTGAAGGAATTAGAGGCCTCATGAGATGAGTCTGTGGGAGGTGGGTCAGTGCGCTGGTATGCTATCTGCCTCTCATCCTGTCCACATCTTCATCTACGCTACCATCAAATTCAGAACTGGTGTAAAATCCTGTACAACTTCCCAGACATTGTGAAATGAATCTGGACATCGACACTGGACATTGGATACTGGATATTGCACACTGTGTTTGAATAAAGCTCGAGTGAGGGTGAGTGAAATGTCTTGACGCTTATCTGATCGACTGAAACCAGGGGGATTTACACCAGTTCAAACCACCAGATAATGATCTGAGGTGGGAAACAAAGGAAAGAGAGACATTTGACAGCAGATCAAGATGTTGCAGTTTCACCCCCCACCAAAGAACCCAACCCCCCCAACCCACGGTACGTCGCTTTAGATGAAAGCGCCTGCTAAACCAACGCATCACACAAGCTGATCGACACCCCCTGGACCCACCGGCGGATCTGTCCATGAGACAGTAGTCGGGTGAGTTCTCCACGAACACCAGCTCGTTCTTGGTGCTGCCCTGGAGGTTCCTGTCGGCGACGGTGAAGCCCGTCCCGTCCTGGTTCATGGTCACTTCCACCGCCGTGTTGTACTTCTTGCGGAGGTAGTCTCCGGTGCGCCGGAAGTCGGACATGGCGAGCCAGCAGGTCCTCAGGGCGCAGGAGCCGCTGACCCCGTGACACTTGCACTCCAGCTTCATGAAGCGCTTCACCGCCTGGAGAGGTCAGAGGTCAGGGAGTGATGTCAGGCAATAACTATATACCACGGTAATGGATATGTGTCCGTGAAGGAGTTTTGGCTACTTGGTAAATAATGCTAACGTGTGTGTGCTAACTGGGTGGGAGGGGGGATGGGGTTTGGGGGGTGGGGGGTGGGGATGGGGGTTAGGTGTTGAATAGTTAAAAACACCAGCATGTCGTTTCAATGTAATTGGTAACAACAAAAGAGCGCTGATAGAAGACCAAGATTCCAGATGGAACCCGTTTCTTCCCCAAGTTCAGAACCGCAATTGCGTGTGTTTTGTGTGTGTGTGTGTGTGTGTCCGTGGAAAAAACGATAAAGGGGTTCTACGTGTAACCTTTTCCCCTAGAGTTCCCCTCGGTTCTCCCATCGAGGAACCCCTCAACCTCACCATTCGACCGCAGCGGTTGTTGTGGAGGTTCATGAGCGCCCGTGCATCCTTCACCATCCTCTCCCTGGCGTCCACGAACGCCTTGGCGAACTTGATGCCGTAGTGGATGTTGTCGCTGCAGCCCCCCCAGCCGAACTCGCCCCTGTCGTCACTGGCCTGGCCGCGCTTCTGACTGTCGCAGCTGCAGATCTTCAGGTCGCCCTGGCTGCAGGCGCGGGTGATGGCGTACACCACGCCTGCCGAGGAGATGGCGTACACGAACGCCGCCTCGCGGCTACCTGAGAGGTGAGGCAGGAGGTGAGGCAGGAGGTGAGGCAGGAGGTGAGGCAGGAGGGCCTGGAGCAGAGGCATGGCTTTCCACTTCATTTACATTTTTATTGAGAAAATCATATTTAAAGCCTGCATCCTTAGTTATAACAAGGAAGCCCCCCCAACATTTGAAATCAAACCTACGTGCCTGGTCTGGAGTATTGTTAAGATATACTGTTGTGCGGTAAAGTAGAGTTCTATTTACATTTGAGACCTTTAGTGGAAGCATTTTACGATTTGCGCCTCTATACCGTGGGAACGAGTATACACAACTTTGTCAGAGCAGAGAGAGTTTACTAGCAACATGACCTGTATGATTATGAGCTAGAGAGGTTTAGGTTGGGAGTCAGGTGGCTGAGCGGTGAGGGAGTCGGGCTAGTAATCTGAAGATCGCCAGTTCGATTCCCCGGCAGTGCCAAACGATGTTGTGTCCTTGGGCAAGGCACTTCACCCTACTTGCCTCGGGGCAAATGTCCCTGTACTTACTGTAAGTCGCTCTGGATAAGAGCGTCTGCTAAATGACTAAATGTAAATGTTTATCCTGACCCTAATAAGAAGATGGGGTGCTGTGGTGCCGGGTGGATCATATCCTTGTATGGTGACTATTAGCTCTCACACACACACCCACCTGACCTGGAACATCCCCTTTCACCTTTTCCGTTCTGCACAGATGGCAGCTTTCTCAGTCACTGTCTGTGTTTTCGTTTCAGGAGAGGAGATTCAGGGTTATTTGGTCTGGCGGTCCACCCGGCCTCCCGCTCTCATTCCTGCTCACGCACCGCAGCAGACCGCAGGCGCTGTGGCAGGGGAGGGCGGCTTGCTCGGCCGGCCAGAAACATCTACCCAAATATTTACATCTCCTATTACTGTTGAGACATCGCTCGTGTGGATCTTTCTATCTGCTACTTGTTTTCAGAGAACTTCCCCGTTCTCCGACTCGCCCCGTTCATGGGAAGGTGAAGAGAAACACGGTCACACCACACCTCTGTGGAGGCGTCCTCCTTCCATCTCTCTGTCTCTCTAATCCTCTCTCTTTATCTCTCTCTCTCTGGTCCTCTCTCTCTCTCTCTCTGGTCCTCTGTCTCTCTCTCTAATCCTCTCTCTCTCTGGTCCTCTGTCTCTCTCTCTCTGGTCCTCTCTGTCTCTCTAATACTCTCTCTCTCTCTCTCTCTCTCTCTCTCTCACTCTGGTCCTCTCTGTCTCTGTCTCTCTCTCTATTTTTTTACATACTGTCTTTCTCTGTCTCTCTCTCTCTGTCTCTCTAATCCTCTCTCTCTGTCTCTCTCTCTGGTCCTCTCTGTCTCTGTCTCTGTCTCTCTCTCTATTTTTTACATACTGTCTTTCTCTCTCTGCCTCACTCTCTCTGTCTCTCTAGCTTTCTATCTTTCTTATTTTCTCTCTGTTTCTTTCTATCTCCATCTCTATGTCTCTCCTTCTCTTTACGTCTCACTCTCTTTCGCTCTAATTGAAAAGCCACCTATTACTAAGGAGGGTCTTTTATAATGGACACAGAAATGCTGATTGAAAACCTGCAGTATACATACAGTAGCACACATCCAAATACACACTATCTCTCTCTCTGTCTCTCACACACACACACACACACACACACTCTCAAATACACACATACACAGGAACACACACATAAGCAGATACACAGACATACACACACAGTCTCTTTCTCACACAGACACACACACTCTCACACCCCCCCCACGGCCCGAGCCCCGTACTCACTGTGGTGCATGACCCTCCCGAACACGGTGTGGTCTCTCTCCAGCGTGCTGCAGTTCCAGCGCTGGTGCCTGAACTGGTGCTGACACTCCTTGATCCACTCCTGGGCGCCCTCCCCGATGGACTGCATCAGGTCTGGGTGCCGCTGGCAGAGCTGCCGCTGCTTGTTCACCAGCCCCGGGATGTTGTCGCAGATCACCCTGGCGCCCAGCGCCCCGATGTACCTGGGGGCACGAGGCACAGGTGCAGAGGCTTTCACCGCGGTTCTCACAGAACCCAGACGGAACCCAGAGAGAACCCAGATGGTACGAACAGAACCCAAACAGAACCCAGAGAGAACCCAGATGGTACGAACAGAACCCAGATGGAACCCAGAGAGAACCCAGATGGTACGAACAGAACCCAAACAGAACCCATACGGAACCCAGAGAGAACCCAGATGGTACGAACAGAACCCATACGGAACCCAGAGAGAACCCAGATGGTACGAACAGAACCCAGATGGAACCCAGAGAGAACCCAGATGGTACGAACAGAACCCATACGGAACCCAGAGAGAACCCAGATGGTACGAACAGAACCCAGATGGAACCCAGAGAGAACCCAGATGGTACGAACAGAACCCAAGCAGAACCCAGACGGAACCCAGAGAGAACCCAGATGGTACGAACAGAACCCAAACTGAATCCAGATGGAACTTAGGGAACCCTGACAAAACCCAAACAGAACATACAGAACCCAGACAGAACACATGGACCTGTGACTTCTTTTTTTAATATGAATCAAAACAGATACCAGCCTGTTTTCTGAACTACTGTTGGAGTAATGAGTACTCACAGGGTGTAGGAAAGTCCTAACTGGAGGCCTTAATGGGGAGGATGCCCCCTACAGGTCAGGACTGTCAACTGCTCTTCGACCACATGGTGTCATGTGTTGTCATGTTCACGGTGAGTGAACCAATTATACATCCCAGTAATTGACAGTGAGGACTTCTAAAAGGACAGCTTTAAACCACACATATGTACGAGCGCACACACACACGGACACACACACACACACAGGCATACACATGCAGACACACAGGCACTCACAGTACTTGGAACACCTCTCACTATGTTAGGGGTTCTGTATTTATTTATATATACCGACATTCCTAACCTGGTGTCAGCTGGGTCACCTGTGCGTCTCCCTGGTGTCACCTGGGTCACCTGTGCGTCTCCCTGGTGTCAGCTGGGTCACCTGTGCGTCTCCCTGGGTTTCACCTGGGTCACCTGTGCGTCTCCCTGGGTGTCACCTGGGTCACCTGTGCGTCTCCCTGGGTGTCACCTGGGTCACCTGTGCGTCTCCCTGGGTGTCACCTGGGTCACCTGTGCGTCTCCCTGGGTGTCACCTGGGTCACCTGTGCGTCTCCCTGGTGTCACCTGGGTCACCTGTGCGTCTCCCTGGGTGTCACCTGGGTCACCTGTGCGTCTCCCTGGGTGTCACCTGGGTCACCTGTGCGTCTCCCTGGGTGTCACCTGGGTCACCTGTGCGTCTCCCTGGGTGTCACCTGGGTCACCTGTGCGTCTCCCTGGGTTTCACCTGGGTCACCTGTGCGTCTCCCTGGGTGTCACCTGGGTCACCTGTGCGTCTCCCTGGGTGTCACCTGGGTCACCTGTGCGTCTCCCTGGGTTTCACCTGCATGAACTCGTTTGCTAAACTGTTTTGTACATATATGTACTACCCGTTTTGCCCCTGTGTTTTACCATCTACAGACGTGTATTTGGGGTTTTTGATTTCCCATTCTTATTTTCTCTTCTTACCTGCTGCAATTTCCCCTTGGGGATCACTAAAGTACCTACCTACAGGCACACACACACTCAAACTTGGACTGACACACACACACACGGACAAAGACACACACACCAGCCAAGCGCTGGCACGGTCACATGGCACGGCTGCATGCTTCGCTCTCCTGCCGGATATCCTAACCCCATAATCACAGTCACATTTGTGACACGCCAAGTTCACACACACACACACACGTGCAGGTACACACATTCTGTAAGCACGCACGCACGCACGCTCGCTCGCACGCTCGCTCGCAAACACAGACAACAGTTTCCACTCCTGATATGGCTGCGCTGTTTCCCAACAACAATGTGCCTGTCTGAGCAATAAAACAGAACAGAGCCCAACCACCATGTTTACACCCTCAGGAGAATAAGCCTGGAGCCAAACGACCCTCCCCCAGACTCCCCCAGCCTCCCCTCATCTCCCCAGACTCCCCCAGCCTCCCCAGACTCCCCCAGCCTCCCCTCATCTCCCCAGACTCCCCCAGCCTCCCCTCATCTCCCCAGCCTCCCCTCATCTCCCCAGACTCCCCCAGCCTCCCCTCATCTCCCCAGCCTCCCCTCATCTCCCCAGACTCCCCCAGCCTCCCCTCATCTCCCCAGACTCCCCCAGCCTCCCTCATCTCCCAGCCTCCCTTCATCTCCCCAGCCTCCCCCAGCCTTCCCTCATCTCCCTAGCCTCTACCTATTGTCTGCCTGCCTCCCCCCAACCTCTCTGTCTCTTCTAGCCTCTCAGCCTCTCCTCCAGCCTCTCCTCCAGCCTCTCTCTGACATTTGAGAGAATGATGTGTCCAGAAGAAAAATATCTCTGAGCTTATCTAGAGGATCGTCTCTATGAAAATCATCCCCTAACAATATAAATCAGGATTTGAAAAATATTTATTCCCCTTGGAGAGAGAGAAAGAGTGCTGTCAACTCTGTGTGTGTGTCTTTCTCTCTCTCTTGCCCCCCCCCCTTCTCTATGCTCTGTTTTTCCTCACTAGTTTCATCATGCCAGTTTATTCATAATGTTTAACAGAAGCAAAAAGGGGAACTAATATTGTATACACATATCAACAATACAACTTAGATGGAATATTCCGAGAGACTTTTGCATTCCTGACATTGTGGTCACAGAGTCTGTTAGAAATCTGAGTCAGTTTTGGGAGTTTGTATAAGCCTGAGGCCCAACCACTGAAAAGGTAGACATGGTAGATACACTCTGGGGAAACAGACCAATCACATGGTAGATACACTCTGGGGAAACAGACCAATCACACCTACTGGTGTCTACCGACAGAATATACGTGTAATACTGAAGAGAGCACGATAAGTGTTTTAGGTGTGTGAGTGTGTGTGTGAGTGTGTTCACAGAGATGGGCCAGCACACGAAGTGTTGCAGGTGTGTGTGAGTGTGTGTGTGCCCAGAGATCATGGGCCAGCACACAAAGTGTTGCAGGTGTGTGTGAGTGTGTGTGTGTGTTCACAGAGATGGGCCAGCACACTAAGTGTTGCAGGTGTGAGTGTGTGTGTGCCCAGAGATGGGCCAGCACACAAAGTGTTGCAGGTGTGTGTGAGTGTGAGTGTGTGTTCACAGAGATGGGCCAGCACACTAAGTGTTGCAGGTGTGAGTGTGTGTGTGCCCAGAGATGGGCCAGCACACAAAGTGTTGCAGGTGTGTGTGTCTGTGTGTGTGTGAGAATGTGTGTGTGACCCTCATCCCCTTCAGGCTAGTTTCTCCTCTGGAGGGGGGTTCATCAAGGTGTTCTCCCCGCCCCAGTGCCTGCACCTGCCGCTCCCACTCTGGGGGACTGATGAGGGGGAAACCCCCCCTGCCCATTCATCTTCATAAACACCACACACCTGGCAGCTCTGGGTGTTCAGCGGGGGCTGGCGCCCCCCTGGAGACACCAGACCTCCTGAGACCTGCAGAGGGATCTGCTGGTGGTCGTTTCAGCTCCACGTACAGGCCAAGTGACCCGCTCAGAGGGGAGCTGCAGATGGCTTGTGATGTGTGATGCTCCAGCCTCGGATTGCTTGTCAGGCATAGAAGCAGGATGGATCGTCTGGGTAATCTAGATGGATCTGCTTATCCAAGGCTTTTGTCTGCCACGTCGCTCTCTCTCTGTTTGTGTCTCTGTCTCTCTCATCTCTCTCTCTCTCTCTCTCTCTCTCTCTCTCTCTCTCTCTCTCTCTCTCTCTCTCTCTCTCTCTCCCTCCATCTCCTGTATCCCATGGAATTATCATAACTTTACTGGTTCGTCTATCAGCACACACACTAGGACTTAGTTGGATGTTCAAAGCAAGTATTTGGGGTAAATAACAGGAATATCCAACAAAAGGTGTTTTATGTCTTGTCTCATTATGTTTTAACTCAATAATTATCACATATCCTATTGCATATTCGTCGCATATTTCAACCTGGACTGTACTTCCGCCATAGGCAACATTACATCGAAAAGCTGACGCGGAATTGTTTTTAAAAGGCTAATATAACCCGTAAAAAATCATTGTCATAACCACTCACCACCAGGAAGACTCCACTCTGGGTGTGAAGATGAGTAGAAGCAAGATGAAGGTGAAGAATATTCTTGACCTGGGTTTGGGGGGATGACGGTAGATTGTGCTGTTTCGTGGTGCCAAACGGAGCGCCATGGTCACGGTCTTATATACGTAAACTCAGGGGTTTTCATCCACAGCTAATAAACAATGTATGACCAGGAGTCTTTAAAGTAAAGTGCAAATAGAAGTTCTGAAGTCCATTACTGGAAAAGAAAAAAATCTTGACAACCACGTTGAAATATTCCATCCATCTTTAATAGCAAACTTTGCAGTCAAAAATATCATGGATATATTCCACAAGTCTTACTTTAGTAAATCCAAGGTTGAGGATTATCGCAGGTGGCAGTCTATTTGAGATCAAAGTCCATCTTCTCAAATTTCCCCAAGGTAAAAATTCGATTGTCCACGATAAACCTTTTCCTCACCTGTTACGCATTCCAAAACGCGTCCGTCACAGGGCTTAAAGAGCCTCCACCAAACCCCAAAAAATCGCTAAAAATTCTGTCACATGAACTAGATAGATTACTTTCGTCTTTTTCGTAGAACGTACACAGACGGATATTCCCAAATCCGGAGTCTATTTGAGGACGAGACAGAAACTCAGACCACCTTCTCTCCAGGGCGAAGATGCACCGGACACAACACCGGATTGGCGCGTCAGCGCGTCATGCCCCTTTTGTAACAATCTCTAACAGCGGTATGTGGCCTATACGAACCAAGGTATATTTAGATTCTAGGTCTAAATATTATATATCATCATAAATCAAATTTAGACTAAATACTTTTTTTAATAACCTTTAAACTAAAGGAGTTCATGCTAACAGTCTATTTCAGAATATAAACGTATATCACATGAATTCTTCACATTCTTAACTAGAGTTCCTCTAGTTATGAATTAAAACATGTACGTTTATACTGTTTTTACAGTTTTTGTTTTAATTAAACCTCCCTCACTTTAAGCGGGGGAGTTGACGTTACACAATGAATCATCTCAGAATTTCAGGTCCAGGACTAACTCGATAATCCAGCAGGACATATTGTTACTGAAGGAGAGGCAGTGGGGGAAACGTTTTCATGGACCATCCTTGCAATGTATAAACAAAAGAATCACCGATCTGGTCAACAACGGGACCTGGAAACAAGATGTCACATATATTGATAGCTGTCGTCAGGTTGAAAAAATAAATATTTTTTTAAAGTTTCGAAAGATTGAAAAACTATTTTGGAAAAACTGATGAGAGAAAAAAATAGTTTCAAAAGAAAAAAAATATTGTAAAAAAAAATCAAGAGGTCACGTATTTTGATAGCAGTTGGTGTTGGCCTCTGCTGAGGAGAACGTTTTTGCTTGGGGCATCTTCAACTATGGCAGGTCAAGTTTTCAAGCTTTGACACATCCTTAAACAGGATCTTGACATCTCCATGGCGATAGATTGAATGGCCCCCTAATCTGCCCTGGGGGGGGGGGGGGTAACTGTGTTTGTCAGCACATGCTTGGCCTGTGATTGGCCGACAGGAGATGCTTCTGAGAACTGAACTATCTTCACAAAAGTGATGTCACCAGGAGGAGAGATCTGTCTGCTAAGGAGCTACTGGTGTGTGTGTGAGTGTGAGAGAGCAAGACTGTGTCTGGGGTCATATTAATCAGCACAAATCCAGGGGCATTAGACTAAAGGTCAGAAACAATGCAGCTGCCTAAAATACCTCAAATACACCGACCACTACAGACAGTGGTGGTGGTGGGGGTGGTGTGTGTGTGTATATATATAGGCATGCATGATGCATTTTGGGAGGATCTCTGATATTTGATGTGCGTGATTGTACATCTTACACACACACATGAACACACCAGACACACACACGCACATGAACACACCAGACACACACACGCACATAAACACACCAGACACACACATGCACAGGAACACACCAGACACACACACACACACACATGAACACACCAGACACACACACACGCACACACCAGACACGCACAGGAACACACCAGACACACAAACGCCACACACAGGAACACACCAGACACACACACACACACACATCCCAGTGTGTCAGATCCTCATTACATGTGACTCTGTCTTTCTTTATCTCTGAGCCAGGCTGTAGATTTTACAGTGACAACTCTATAACAAATTGCTTTACAGGAAGCAGGTGATGCCCCCCCCCTCCCCCAACCCAAACCTCCAGCTGTGGACCCCGAGGGGCCTATTCCAGGCCCTCTCATGGCCCTGGGATAAATGTGGACCGAGACACAGAGAGAGCACTACCGTCCACTGTCTGGGATGATGTCACAATGGAAGCAGTGCCCGTGTCACTTCCTGTGACGGATATAGAACCACCCACCCCTCACCCCCCACCTGCCAGCCCAGGAGACAGTGGGGAGAGAACATTCATGCAGCATATTTTTGGTTTGTTGCCGGCGGTGGGAGAGAGGGGGGGGGGTCACCTCTCTCGTTAAATCACCAGAGGCTGTGTGAGTTCACCTTCACCTTGATGTCAGAGCCTGTCTGAGATCACAAGGCCTCGTCTCATTCTGAAACCTACTGTCCTCCTTCTGTCTGTCTGCCTGTCTGCCTCTCTGTCTGTCCGTCCGTCTGTCCGTCTGTCCGTCTGTCTGCAACTCTGTCTGTCCCTCCCTCCCTCCCTCCCTCCCTCCCTCCCTCCCTCCCTCCCTCCCTCCCTCCCTCCCTCCCTCCCTGACAGCAGCAGCCTGACCCTGGCTGCTCACAGCTCATCATGGTGGTGTGTTTACGGACGAGTCTCTGCTGGAGGCTCGTCTCCTCTGCAGGCCGTCTCCTCTGCAGGCTCGTCTCCTCTGCAGGCCGTCTCCTCTGCAGGCCGTCTCCCTCGGCACGCCGTCTCCTCTGCAGGCCGTCTCCTCCGCAAGCCGTCTCCTCTGCAGGCCGTCTCCTCTGCAGGCCGTCTCCTC
The DNA here is from genome assembly GCA_023658055.1 of Thaleichthys pacificus. Classification (NCBI taxonomy): domain Eukaryota; kingdom Metazoa; phylum Chordata; class Actinopteri; order Osmeriformes; family Osmeridae; genus Thaleichthys; species Thaleichthys pacificus. The sequence continues at coordinate 2,682,635 of CM042868.1, read as the reverse complement.
TGCAAGCCGTCTCCTCTGCAGGCCGTCTCCCTCGGCGCGCCGTCTCCTCTGCAGGCCGTCTCCTCTGCAGGCCGTCTCCTCTGCAAGCCGTCTCCTCTGCAGGCCGTCTCCCTCGGCACGCCGTCTCCTCTGCAGGCCGTCTCCCATGGCGTGCTGGCCCACTCTGGAATGTTGATGAGGTGAGCGGAGCGGAGGTGACCTGCTCCTTCCACACACCCCGGAGGAAATCGTTTGGGGTGTGTGTGTGTGTGTGTCGTCAGAGAGCTGGCGTGCGTGTGTTTCGTCAGTGAGCTAGCACGGAGCAGGAGGAGGAAGGGTCAGGGTCACAGAGTTTAGCGGGGGATCCATCTAGCACAGAACATACACACTTCCTCTGTCATGGACACATACAGAACAGACACAGACCCACACCCACACAAACCATCAGGCCTACACAACCCACACCACACACTCAATCTCCACCAGACACATACAGACCAGACATATAGCATGGCTAGTCCAGTAGGCCAAGACCACCACTTAATGAAATAAAACACACAACTTACGGCATTGCGCCTTTAGCTCACTGTGTTCGGGCGTGGTCTTCTGCGTGGGAGATCGATGTTCTTCTAAACTCCCTCGGCACACGCATGATTCTCCAGTGAGGATCTTCTTAGCTGTACGTAATTGATGTGTTTTGCCATGTGTGCATTAACTGTTTTAACTCCAGAAAGTTAGGGACACTACAGCGTGCGCTCTCCTCACGCTGGCCTCCGTGTTCTCTGCAATTTCACAACCTCTTCTGGCTCCGCGCGTGGTCGCCCTGACAACCACAGAAACGTACCATAACACACGTTATGGATGTTATGCAGCTAGGCTAAAAAGCGATGAGATGGGTATTGTTAAGTGGTTCATTTGGTTGTTTGTGTTATTATTATTATTTGATTACAAAAAACCTATGAAGACTACATCGCTTTGGATGAAAGTCTGATAAATGAATATATCACTAACGTTAGGGTTTGAGTAATAGCGCGAAAAAAAGTTTGGCAAACAAAACTAGACTAGCCAAGGAGCGCTAAACGTTGGTCGTTTGACCGCAGTGAAAAGAAAGACCATAATTCTTTGACCTTGATCAAATTGCAGTTTGCCTTGGTTTCTAACCGTTTCCTATGTGTTTTATCACCCAGTATTTTGTTTTCTTCAAAATGAAAACTGTGAGACTTTGGTGTGACGGAATGGTTTGATGTGGGATGCAAGTGAGGCACGTGGGATTGCTACTAGCAACCTCCTGTATTGGATCCCAGCGACTGTGTGCGTTTATGCATGTGTATGGCATGTGTTTGTGTGTGAATGTTACGCTTTAGGTTTGATGCACAACCGACCCATGTATTTATAACCTACAGTTTGTCAGACAGTGCCATCTAGTGGATAACTGCACGAAGCACTCATTTCCACCTCCACCAGCAAGACATAATGCTCAGGTTAAAATATATTACATCTTATTAAATTAGGGAAGTTTTACTGAGTACACTGAGTAAGAAATTAGGTTATTGTACTTGCTGACAATCCAATTCAACACATGACCCAGTAAACAATTCACAATAAAATAAAACTTTATTGTCATGAATTATACTGTATGTTTGTATGAATAACAGCTCGAGAGATTCCTCAATGCAATGTAACATAGTACTGCTATGTGATACTGGCCACTGAGATGGCTACGTTTCACTTGTAAATACAGACAGTTCGTTGACTCTGACCACTCAGTGGCCAGTACCTTTAGAACCACGCACTTCTGATCCTTAATATTCTGCTCTACTTCCTATATGCACTACTTGCCCGTCGCTTTGGATAAAAAAGTGTCTGTTCAATAAAAAAAATACTGGTTCTGAGGGGACCAAGCAGGTCCTGTCTGTCACTTCCTGTGTCCTATACACAAACACCCAGCATCCGCTTCCTGTCTCTCACTTCCTGTGTCCTATACACACCCCGCCTCTGCTTCCTGTCTGTCACTTCCTGTGTCCTATACACACCCCGCCTCCGCTTCCTGTCTCTCACTTCCTGTGTCCTATACACATCCCGCCTCCGCTTCCTGTCTGTCACTTCCTGTGTCCTATACACATCCCGCCTCCGCTTCCTGTCTGTCACTTCCTGTGTCCTATACACACACCGCCTCCGCTTCCTCTCTGTCACTTCCTGTGTCCTATTCACACCCCGCCTCCGCTTCCTGTCTGTTACTTCCTGTGTCCTATATACACCCCGCCCCCGTACCTATCTGACAGGAGGAACAGCCGGTCTTCTGCCTTCGCATACAAGCAGGCTTGAGAGTATTTTTATACTCTGATGCTAAGCAATACATACGTACAAAATATAGTATGTAAATGTTTTAAATAGTTACTTTGTGCAGTCTGAGCAGTATACTATTTGGGTGATAAAATATGTATAGTCCTACTGGCATGTTTTCTCATATATATAATACAATACACTGTACATGTTTCTAAACGACAGCTATGAAGACATAATATACTGAACATACGGTATAATCATCCATAATCAATCATAATCATCCAAATCTACACAATATTATCATTAATATTATAACTATAAATAATCCCAGAGATATTTGGAATGTGAAATCAATGTGCATGGAGTTTGAAAAAAGTTCCTGTCCTCGTTGTCTTCGATATCAAAACATAAAACTCGGACGTTGGACGAACAAAACCCTTGGACGAAAAGCATCATCAGCACCTTCTTCACAACACGCTCAACAGTCACGTTTAATCAGCAAGTTGGCACATTTGAGTGTAACCCCTCATTAAGTCAGATACATCCATGTTGATCTCATCGATCTTTCAACGCATGATCCACCCTCAGTGAGTGCCCCTGCCTTAATCATAGTTATTACTTTTGTAAATACCAGATCAGTAACCAAATAAACACAAGCAGATGCAGAACCCCCACGATATACAGTGCTATGGTTAAATCAATTAGACAATGTAAATAAATAAATGATAATGCATGACAGTGTTCAGGAGTACCTCTGAGCATTCAGGAGTACTTTAGAGTACTTCAAGTACCCAGAAGTACTTCAAGTACCTTGGAGTATTCAAGTACTTCAGAGTACTTGAAAGTAGGAAGGAAAGACAATACTAAACAGGGCAGCAACACCGCCAGGCCAGGCTACATCAGACCAGAACAAGCCAGAACCAGCCAGAACTAGATAGAACCAGCCAGGGCTAGCTAGAACAGTCCAGTCTGGTCGACCACACTCACGTCCCCTCCAACAACCGAGGAGCAACCAACAGCAATGCTGGTGAGGTCCGCCGGGCCTAGCCACAGAGATACTGTATACAGTGTTTTAAAAAACCTCCTCATCTCAAAGAGTTTCCATCTCCAAATCATCTCTGATACCAACAGTTCACACGTGTTGGGAGCGGCCCTGAGCTGGCTAGCTGGTGGACGACACCACCCTGTCCAGCTCCTTGACCCCGTCCTGGCTGGAGGTGAGAGCACAGCTGGCCGACAGCTCAGTCATGTGTCCAGCCCTGGGGCTGGGGCCGGGGGAGGCCGGGGACTGAGCCAGGCCGGGCTTCTTGGGGGGGATGGGGGGAGGGATCCCCCGGTCGGCGCGGGGGATGGTGGGGGAGCGGAGCCCCAGAGGAGAGGCCCCCGAGGCCCTCGTGGTGACGGGGGAGGAGGGGGTCAGGTGGCGATAGTCGGTGCCGAAGGGAGAGCTGTTGGAGGGGGCGGGTTTGGAGGCCCCCTGCTGGGTGGTGAAGCGGGACAGGACCTGGGTGACGGTGCTGCGGGCTAGCTGCCTGATGGGGCTGGCCTCCGGAGAGGGCCCGGGGGACGGGGGCACGTCCCCAGGGGGGGGCGCCCTGGGGGACAGGGGACTCTGGGTCAGCCTGGCCCTCAAACTTGTGGCGAGCAGCGTGGAAGCGCTGGTGGATGCCTGCCTGGTAGGACGACTGGTAGCTGGGGCTGGGGTTAGGGCTGAGGCTGGGGTTAGGGCTGAGGCTGGGGTTAGAACTGAGGCTGGGGTTAGGGCTGGGGTTAGGGCTGGGGTTAGGGCTGAGGCTAGTGTTTGGGCTGGAGCTGTGGTGAGGGCTGAGGCTGGGGTTAGGGCTGAGGCTGGGGTTAGGGTGGTTGAGGCTGGGGTTAGGGCTGAGGCTGGGGTTAGGGCTGGAGCTGTGGTGAGGGCTGAGGCTGGGGTTAGGGCTGAGGCTGGGGTTAGGGCTGGAGCTGTTGTGAGGGCTGAGGCTGGGGTTGGGGCAGGAAGTGAGAGAGGGGACTGTGCTGTTCTGGGAGAGCTGGGCAGAGGAAGGTGTAGAGGCTGGGGCAGGGGTGGAGGCTGGTGTGGAGGCTGGGGGAGGGGTGGAGACTGCTGTAGGGATGGAGGCTGTGGGGGAGGCAGTGGCAGGAGTGGAGGTAGCGCTAGGGGTGGAGATAGAGAGGGAAGCCAGGACAGGGGTGGAGGCTGGGTTAGAGGCTGTGGGGGAGGCAGGGGCAGGCCCTGGGGGGTAGCTGTGTGTTATGGTCGTTGTTCTGGTCCTGAGCCAGCCTCTCAGCCTCCAGGATCTGGACACCCTGGGGGCTGTGGAGGCTGTGGGGGCTGTGGAGGCCGTTCACTCTCAGAGGAGGAGAGACAGGCGGTTCCCAGATCTGGCCCTGCCTGGACAGAACCTTCCTCTGCCTGCCCCGGCCCCCCTCCTGCCCCCTCCCCTCCTCCCTCTCCTCCTCCTCCTGCTCCTTCCTCCCCTCCCCCTCCTCCGGCTCGCTCCTCCCATCCTCCTCCCCCCTCCTCCTCCCCCCGGCCCCCAGCTCCCTCCTCATCTCCTCCAGCTGTTCCTGAAGACGCCCTCCCTGCGCCTCCTCCTTCCTCAGACGGGCTCTGAGCTGCTCCCTCTCCGTGTCGAACTCAGCCAGCTGCTCCTCCAGCTGAGCCTCCATCCTCAGGGCCCTCCTCCTCTCCTCCTCCAGCCGGGCCCGGAGGCCCTGCGCCTCCTGCTGCTCCTGCTCCAGCCGGGAGGCCAGGGCGCGGGACAGCTGCTGCCTGCTCCTCTCCTCCTCCTGCTGCCTGCGCTGCTGCTTCTCCTGCCGACGCACCTGGCTGCGCTCGAACTCCAGCTGCACACACAAACACACACACACAGGGACACACACACACAGAGCCGACCACACACACACACACACAAGCAAAGACACAGAGTAGTCACACAGCAGTCACCCTAACCTACCCAGCAACCTTCCATCACCTGGGTCTCTGACTGGTGTAGATGTGGAAGTTGCAACTGTGCAGCGATGGCCCTACCTGCTGCAGCAGACGCTCTCTCTCCTTCTCCAGGATGTAGGTGACATCGTCTCCCTCCGCCGTGTCCTCTGCATGCCTGCGCCTCTCCTCCTCCAGGTCTGCGATGACCTGGGGCCACCACCAGGGGGCGACAGACACACGTGACTGACAGCACACCAGGGCATTCTGCTGTTTGACTGTCCTTCCATGAAGGACAGTCAAACTCTCTGGTCTTGTTGACAGTCTGACCCCGATCACGGAAGAACAGATTAAATCCCTACGTTCACTTCTGATTTGGAAAACCTGAAGATTCTAGGTGCTGATGCAGCTTTGAGGAAAAAGGTTTCACACCCAATGCACACGTAAGCGTAGTAAGCGTACACACACACATATAACCACACACACACACCACACTCATACACACACACCACACGCACACACACACACACACTCACCCTGCGGTGTCGAGTCTCTGCTGCAGCCAGCTGCACGAGCATCTTCTCCTGCATCGTCCTGCAGTGGCCCACCACCAACCTGAGGACCACCAGGGGGCTGGTGGTGGCCACAGCCCCCGGGCCCCCCGGCGCCCGGCCCCCCACAGCCTCCCCATCCCTCTGTAGGGCCAGGAAGGGGTCGCTCAGGGAATACTTCCCATAACGCTCCTGGATGTACAGGTCTCTACGCTGGGCCTGCGGAGAGGAGGGGGAGGAGGAGGAGAAGGGAGTTTTAATAAAGTTTGATTTGATCACAGTTCTCTTTACTGTCACAGTCTAGCCAGTCGTCTCTGTAAAATAAAAAAAAGAAAGAAAAAAAAAGTCTACATACATTTTCCATTTATGTTGACTTTAGACAACTGAGATTCAACTAGGCAAGTATTAATTGTACCGTAAGCAACAGTAATTCATTTTGTACAGAGGACCAGGAGAGGAAGGGAGGAGGAGATGAGAGGGAACCTAGAGGAACCTCACATCTTCTCACAGATTCACTCCAGAACCAGAAGTCTGCCTGCTCGTTCATGGACCGAGTTAATAATAAGCTTATTGAAGAAACGCCTTCCTTATCTTGGGAGAGTCATAGATACGAATACTTTCAACCTGTGTTACTGACAAACAGAGTAATACGTATGACGTCATTCATGCTATCTGTGGGGGCATCTGTGCGGCCCAGGGAGGGGCGTGGAGGGGTGTGTTATGTGATCTGCTCCGTGGGGACACGCTGAGAGGCAGATCAAACGAACAGCAGAGCAGGAACAGGAAATCTCAGAAGACCCCAGAGACTAGTGTCTTCAACATGGACGCAGTCTGGTCCCTGACAGCTTGACTGACCCCTCCCTTCCCCTCCCCCGTCCACTCCTCTCCTCACTTCCTCCTCCTTTCTCCTCCACTCTGGTCCTCCCCTCTCCTACAGGCATGTCCTCTTCCCTCCCCCTCCCCCGTCCTCTCCTCACTTCCTCCCTTCTCCTCCCCGTGGCTCCTTCACCCTAATCAAACACTGAGCTCACTGCCCCCCCCCCCCCTCCTCCTCACCCCTCGCCTCCCCTCCTCACCCCCCTCCCCGTCCAGAAATGCATGACCAACACATGGCTTGGTGCTCACCCCCCCCTCTCTCGGTTCAACAGTGACGACCTGTGTGTCACGTCTGAGAAACAACATTACCCACATGCCCTCTTCAGATGTTTCAAAATGCTCTGTCCTTCACTTACACACACACAGATGGTCTGTCTCTCAAGCTCACACACAAATCTCTGTGCCACACGCACGCACACACACACAGATGGTCTCTCGGTCTCTCCCACACACACACAGTGACGTGGGTTTAAAGGGAAGTTGTTTGCCTATGCTGCTCAGCTCACAATCAGGTTCACTCCCTGCATCCTTCTCTGCATCCTTCTCTGCCTCCTTCTCTGCCTCCTTCTCTGCATCCTTCTCTGCATCCTTCTCTGCATCCTTCCCGGCCTCCTTCTCTGCCTTCTTCTCTGCCTCCTTCTCCTGCCTCCTTCCCTGCCTCCTTCTCTGCCTCCTTCCCTGCCTCCTTCCCGGCCTCCTTCCCGGCCTCTTCCTGCCTCCTTCCCTGCCTCCTTCCCTGCATCCTTCCCTGGCCATGCACACACACCTCTAGGAACAAATGAAGATTTTTACATTTGAAGATGAAGACTGTAGGCGCTTCCATTTTGTGTCTGCACGATGGCAACTGAGACTTTAAAAAAAGAAAACAGGAAGTGATCGTGACTGCTTCCTGTATTGAGAATCAGGGTTGTGCTTAGGCAGGGCAGTGGCCCTTGGCAGACGAGACTGGCATGAGTCACAGTGAGCAAAGCATTGTGGGTGATGGCTTACAAAAGAGACAAACTGCCCTCCCTGTGTGAGCTGGTGTTAGAGGACTGACCCGTCCCTCCCTCCGCCTGACTTGACCACAGTCCCTCGTCACAGACTGTGACACATTACGCCTGGTTTACACTATCACGTGTTTTTAAGGACTGTAAGTAACTTTTCAACTACAATCCCTGTGTGACTGTATCTCCAAGCCATATCTCTAAACTTCACGAACGCAAAGGTGACGCACAAAAAGCCACAAAAATGTTTTTGTTTACAATTGAGACGTTGAAAAAAGGAGAGGAGAGGAGAAGAGGAAGACGAGAGCTCAGGCTCCATGTCCAGCATGCAGGCAGGCAGGCAGGCAGGCAGGCGCTGGGCCAGCTGGAGCACTTCTTGCCTTAGATGGCCTGATCCCAGAAGATGAGAGGAATGTGGTCTAGACACAACACAGGCACCGCACAGAGAGACCACTTTTTTACCGGTCTCTCTCTCTCTTTCTCCCTCCCCCTCTGACTTAGGAGAGGAACAGTCCTGTTGTATCAGGGCTAGGTTCTATGGGGGATATTTTACTGTCATAAAATAGTGTAATGAGTAATAACAAAAGAAAACAATTCATTCAGCAGACGCTTTTATCGAAAGTGACAGAGGGAGGATCCTAACCTGTGACTCTGCAGTCAGATCCTCTACCACTGACACTCTTCAGCAGCGTTTCCACCACTAGTCCCTCGGACCTGTACCCCTCAGAGCTCCCCCTGAGGGAGGGGAAGGTGGGCTGTGGACTCCCCTGAGGGAGGGGAAGGTGGGCTGTGGACTCCCCCTGAGGGAGGGGAAGGTGGGCTGTGGACTCACCCTGAGGGCCTGCAGGGCCTGGTCCCGGGCCTGCAGCTCTCCCTCCAGCACACACAGCAGGCTCAGCAGCTCCGCCCTGCTCAGGGTCTCCATGCTCAGCTTACACTCCTGGAGACAGGGGGAGCAGTCAGTAAGGTGCTAGGGAGGAGAGGAGCAGTCAGTAAGGTGCTAGGGAGGAGAGGAGCAGTCAGTAAGGTGCTAAGGATGAGAGGAGCAGTCAGTAAGATTCTAGGGAGAAGAGCAGCAGTCAGTAAGATGCTAGGGAGAAGAGCAGCAGTCAGTAAGGTGCTAGGGAGGAGAGGAGCAGTCAGTAAGGTGCTAGGGAGAAGAGGAGCAGTCAGTAAGATGCTAGGGAGAAGAGGAGCAGTCAGTAAGGTGCTAGGGAGGAGAGGAGCAGTCAGTAAGGTGCTAAGGATGAGAGGAGCAGTCAGTAAGATGCTAGGGAGAAGAGCAGCAGTCAGTAAGGTGCTAGGGAGGAGAGGAGCAGTCAGTAAGGTGCTAGGGAGGAGAAGAGCAGTCAGTAAGGTGCTCGGATGGACAGGAGCAGTCAGTAAGGTGCTAGGATGGAGAGAAGAAGTCAGTAAGGTGCTAGGATGGAGAGGAGCAGTCAGTAAGGTGCTATGATGTAGAGGAGCAGTCAGTAAAGGTGCTAGGATGGAGAGGAGCAGTCGGTAAGATGCTAGGGTGGAGAGAAGCAGTCGGTAAGATGCTAGGGTGGAGAGGAGAGGAGCAGTCAGTAGGAGCCCAGCTACAGTGGGAAATCATTATGACTTATTGCTCACAATGGGGAAAGGAACGATGGTATTTCTACTGAAAATACGGTCAAGACATTCATCAACCCTGAATGCAGCATATAGTGTAGAATCTATCAAATGATTTTACACACTAAAGGAATCTGAAATGTTGTCAAATCCTCTTCCACTTCAGAACAAATCTGATGGATTATTATTTCTATACTATACTTATACTACATTTATACTATACTTATACTATACTATGAAGTGGTAGGCCACTGTGAGACATAGAGAAGCCTTGTTCTGTGTAATGGACTGTTCTAGATCCACAACCACAGCACGCCAACAGAGACAAATATGCTTAAGCTCTAAAGCATTTAGCAAAGACTATAATTTCAGTCCAAACAGCTCCACTGTTAAATCTGTGAAAGCCTTTCACAGGCCTCTTGGTTCCAGCTGGGCCCAGCGGACAGCCATTAGCAGAGGCCGTGTCAGGACGTGGGCCGGTGACATCACTTCCTGTTCCTGTGGTGCATGCTCGAGGACTGGGAGAGCGTGGCCTAGTGAACTGCAGCTCAATGAGGCGCCAGATGGATTTGACACACGCCAGCATGTGGTCACCAGATCAGGAGCGCACACGCACACACACACACACACGCACACACACGCACACACACACACACACAGACACACACACACGCACACAGACACACACGCACACACACAGACACACACACCATCTCCAAATCCTATCACTCGTGTCTGACAGTAGCAAATAAACTGACGATTAATATTTAAACAAAACAAATAAACAATTTCACGATAACCAAAGTGTAGCTCAGTTCTAAGTTCTCAGTCTCCCAAACGAGACGAGCCTTGTCAGTGTGGGGTTTTGTTAAAAGCTGGACCGAGAGCGTTTGAAATGTGCTGTGGTCTCTTCTTAGCCTCCACACTCTCTAATCTGAGCGGTCTGGTGTGTTCTGCTGTGGTCTCCCCACCACAGACATGCTACCACACCAGCAGCAGCAGCAGGCTGCTCCTATAGATACAGGCTTTTCAATGCAGCCTACAGGCCTACAGCCTACACCAACGTTCCTCAGAACACTGCATACATACAGCAGGCTTCCTTCAACCAGACAAACTCACTCATGGTAAACTGTCCAGAAAACAGAGAGATGCGTTTATAACCAGATACACTCTCTCTCTCTCTCTGTGTCTGTCTCTGTGTCTGTCTCTGTCTCTCTGTCTGTCTCTTTCTGTCTGTCTCTCTGTCTGTCTCTCTCTCTCTCTTGTGTCTGTCTCTCTGTCTCTGTCTGTCTCTTTCTGTCTGTCTCTCTGTCTCTTTCTGTCTGTCTCTGTCTCTCTCTCTGTCTCTGTCTGTCTCTCTCTCTCTGTCTCTCTCTCTGTCTGTCTCTCTGTCTCTAACACACACTGTGCCCTGAGTCTGTGGGCCGTGCTTCAGTCACACGCCGGCTGACTTCTGTGCCCCCCCTCCCCGACCCCGGTCCTCTCCTCCTCTGTGGTCCGATCTCGGTTCCACATCATGAAGTCATCAAGAGGAGATGGAGTGTTGCGTAATAGAGTGGATCACAGCTGGCTGGCTCTCTGCTACCATGCAGACAGACCCATGCGCTCTCTCTCTCTCTCTTTCTCTCTCAGTCTCTCTCAGTCTCTTTCTCTCTCTCTCTCTCTCTCTCTCTCTCTCTCTCTCTCTCTCTCTCTCACTCTCTCTCTCAGTCTCTCTGTTGAACAAACCCATGAGGAACTAATAATTTTCTAGCATCTATAACTAATGGACAGATTAGTCTGACTAGAGACTGTGACCATCCTGTATGGATCAGTTTAATACGATAATATTGGCATCAATGAGCCCTTCTCATTTACAAAAAAAAAACATTTGAAAAGGGCACTTCCTAGCTTTGAAAAAGAAAGTGTGATTAAACTACAACCTCAAGAATTATAATTCCTCTTTAATCCCGATCCCAAAGTTCGAAAAACTTCAGGCCAACAACGACCAAGCTGTACTCTGTACTCTGTGGCACTGAACGCAGGATGAAGCCCTTCTCCCTGTGAGTCTGTGAAGCTAGCTGCTCCGTTAACAAGCTTACCAGCAGCTCCAGGGAGCTCGCCAGCCATGCTGCACCAGGGACTGTGGTCAAGCCACAAGGGGAGGATGTCAATTAGGCCTCGCTAGTTTTATATACCTCCTCCACTTAGCTTTCACAGGCCTGTTAACTTCACAAGCTGCTCCGGCCTCGAAGAAAGCGGGCTGCGTTTGTTTTGAAAATGTTGTCCCCAAATGTGTGTGTGTGTGTGTGGGTCTGTGTGTCTATAACACTGTGTAACTACAAGACCTCCGCTAAATAGAACCCTTTTGGAACCTAAAGAACCACTCTCTGAAAAGAGGGTTCCATGTAGAACATTCACATAAGTAACAGTCCTGAAGAGAATCTTTTAGAAACCAGAGAAGGATTCTACAAAACACAGAACCTCCCTCACATCAGAGGGTTCCCTATTTTCTGACGCTAGCACGGACTTCTGCGCCCTCCTGTTATTACTGCACCATTCTCATACTTCCTGATTTACACGTCTGTCGTGAGGCTGGTCCGCACGCACCAGTGTTGTTCAAAGCAGCACCATGGGAAACACAAATATTCCCACACTAGCTTTCTTCCTAGGCTTCCTCCACAGAAGCCCTGTCTATGTAATCCTTTCATCCCCGTTTAAATCCAGTCAGTCAGTCAGTCAGTCACCCATGAGGATCAAACTGCAACCCTGCAGACTAGAACCACTGCAGACTAGAACCACTGCAACCCTGCAGACTAGAACCACTTAAACACTGTGGACTTCCTTCTATTCATTCTGAAGCTTAAAAAAAGAAGAGCATCACATTAATAAACGGCAAACCCCTTTAAAAAAGGATTGAGGGTGTCAAATTAGTTATGTAAGATAGTTGGCATAGAGTTGTCTAACTCTATCACTTAGCATGGGTTATTCCGGGACTAGACTGAAGTGTTACAGCTATCTGTAAATCATGCTTCCCTTGCCTAATTTAATCTGCGCTGTCTCTTGGTCCGACCGCACACAAACAGCCAACAGATGCCACGGACTAATGGCCTTGCTGGCCTTCTGCACGGTCAGTCACAGCGCCGAGGAGGGCGAAAGAGCTGGTGCTCCAGATGCTTGTCATATGAATGGCTCCACGGAGATGAACACAATACAGTGTTTGATTTCTATGAATGGAGGAGGCCTCTCGAGAGAGACCGAAGTGACCCCCGTTTAAAAAAAAGTCTGGAATACCGACACAGCAAGTAGGCTAAGCGTAAATGAAGTATACTGTTATGCAAAGTGCTCAACGATGGTAGGATACGTCTTGGTCTGTGAAATGGCGCCTAATAGAAATGGCCTTTATGAGTTTAAAGTTTAAATAGTGTGGAATTAACGACGTTGCGACAAGACGTTTTAAGATACAACCAATAGTCTATGATTTTACTTGTATCCCTATTTAAAGTCAGGTAGCCTATCAAACTGGGATAATAGTCTACTCGAGAATAGCGAAATTAGATTAGAACATTAGGTACCATCATAACATCATTCGCGGATTCCAAAAGCTGGATGTGAGTAAATGTATTAACACTTCAGAGTTAATAATGAACAAGTTTTACGATATAGATATTATAAGATAGCATAGTTCAATTAAACTATTTTTTGGAACAATGTATAGCCTACATGTTAGCGTTACACCAACGCAATAAAAAAAACTTAATTTAAAGATGATGATAAATTCAATTGTCAACTGTAAAGATTTAATAGATAATAGATGCCTAAGATATCCTACGGATATCGCGATGGCTACCACGCGTAACTAAATACATAAATCTAGAGACAATAAATAGTTTTCGACCAAACAATTTACCTTCATATGTCCGTTTGATGCCTTTAAAAAGTCCAACATGAACTTTTTAACTGTTGTCAAAGACTAGCTCCTTGTGTCTTCCAGATTCCGATAACGGAAGGGATGGACTCTGCGACGTTTGACACGTAGGCCGGCCTATCAGCAAGGCCGAGTTAGATGGACTGACCTATGAGAAACAAGGCTCAGATGAAGGGGGCGGGGAGAGGAGGTAGTCGCGTGGAATTTGGATGGATTTCTTTGTTTAGACGTTTTCTGCATTTTACCCTTTTACAAAAAAAACTTATAACATCGCATATAATTTCACAATTGCGAGTTGTGCGTTAGCAGAGGTAGACTCAGAAATTCACGAAACTGATGAAAATCCTAAAACTCGTAGATGTTCGTCACTGAAACAAGGCAGTTTTAAGAGAAAAACTTCACTGCGCTAATAGTAAGATAGCCTACTTACTACTTACTACGATACAGACCATTTCTCATCAGCATTTTTTCAGTTAAACCAACACGTATGACACACAAAAACTAATTTGTTAACAGGATTACTGGAGATTACCCGAGCAATTGACACAGTAAATCAGTCAATAGTGACCGACTGCCCCCTGGTGGATTAAAACTGTTGAACGACTAAGTAGACAAGGTTAGGAACCGTCACTTAGCTCAAAACATCGATAACAAATTACATAAATTCTCACACACGCTAGCCATTCCAGTGTCGTTTTGTGTTGTTACACGTCTCATCATGGCTGCAGTCAAAGTTTTGTACGTCATCCTCCTCCCCGCTGAGAAAGAAGAACTTAGCCTAACAATAATAGCCTATAAAGCCGATTCATTCAGCAGACTTCTATCCAAAGCGATTTACACCGGGGATTTTGAACCTGCGGTCCCTTGATCTGCCGTCATGCTCCACCACCGCCCCTTAGCTAATACCTATCCCTAACAAAGGAAAGTAAGTCGGAATTTACCCAGCTACATGTAATAACTTGCCTCTCTGGTCCTCTTTAACTTCCCACATCCTTTCACACGCAACCCCCCTTTTTATCTTTGTTTATCATCAACACTTGGTAACCATCCATCGCCACAACAGCATGCTTGACATCACATGACGGCATGCTTGAGATTGCATCACAGGAACCGACCAAATGGATTTGTGGTCGGCGATGACCAATTAGTTCCTTGCATTTCACCACCACTGTAATTAGCTACACTTAATAACAATGTGACGAGCAAACCTTGAAATGATGTTACCATGAGTAGGTTATAGGTTAAGACTGAGTTGTGAAAGGCTACAGTACTGCACAAAGTCAACATGACTATTAAAATATGTACACATGTTATTTTAGTCTCTGCTATGACGAGTGTAAAGGATGACACAATGAAGTTAACGCCTTTGTCTACACTAAGCTGTCTTTGGCTTGCACTTAGCATCTTTTATTTCATAATGGTTGGGTGTGATGCATGGGGATGTATTGCATGCTCCAAATAGGGAGTCGTGATGTAGGCTACGGCTTCCCAGCTGATAGTGAGAGGAGAAAGAGGTGGTTTTCTAAAGTCAGCAGGAGCAATCTCAATATAACAAGCAACCACAATTAAAAGCATGTCATGACACAAATACTGTGGTTTAAATATAAGACAGCCCACTCCATCACATTCTCCCTCATCCAGAAATCTCTCATCCAGTGGTCTCCCTTCCAGCGCTCCTTCATCCAGTGGTCTGCCCACGACTACCTCAGTAGCAATGCCAGACTGCCAGGGCCATAAATATGGAGCTGAATCAGGACCAAATGTTTTGTTAATTTGAAAAAAATACATAGTCCACTTTTCGTGTTTTCAGATTCAAGTCTTCTGCCTTCTTTATTAGGCTGTCACTCATAATTCCACGCCCCTCTGAGTTGAAGCCACGCCCCCTACGCAAAATCGGGGCCAAAAGTGTGAAACTGAAAATAACTTATCTGAAACTGAAAAACGTATCTGAAACTGAAAAAAAAGATTTGAAGCCGTAAAAAATAAGTTTTGAATCTGAAAACATGAAATGTGGAACTGAAAACAAATATAAAAGTGAACAATTAAAATCATTAATTTATTCAAAATAATTCCAGAATTTAATCAAAATTTTATTCAAACTGAAAGAAAAATTGGTACACTTATTTTTTGTTTGAATACATGGTTTTATTTTTCAAGTTTTAGACCAAAACTTACATTTTAAATTTCAAGCTGTTTTCCTACAGTGCAGTTTTCCTACAATATCAGTCAATGGTCGACAATATTTTGAGTAGTATCATACCTGAACACTCAAAAAAGTTTTCTCGTCCAGAAATGCGAAACCTGTCCGCGATACATCACCCCGCCACTAGATGGCAGCGTCGTGTTTCTCAAGCTTCCTTCGTATATCCTCAGCGAATATGACACTAACCATACATAATAACACTGCATTTCTGAACGTCGTGAGACATATAGGCCTATTGTCTGTCTTTTTTTTTTTTTTACTGTCATTCCCAATCCAATAACCGTCCTGTCAGTGTAACAGCAAGTATCATTAAATCAACAAAGACAAGATTGATGACTTTACACAGATCCTTCTGTCAAAACCCTTATATTATTCAGTTTTATGATTGTGTGGCATCTGTGCTTGGTTAAGGACAATACTCTCGTCTTGTTTTCTTGAGGCAGTAGAGTGTGAGGCTGGGGCCGGGGCTGGGGCTCCCAGCCTCCCAGCCTCCCAGCCTTAATGGAGGGACTCTATTTCAGGCATTTCAATTAAGCAGCTCAGCCTTCTGATTGCCTGCTGGGGAGACGCAATGCCCTCAGTGGCTGTGTCCTCTCCTCTCTCCTCCTTTCTAGTCTCTCGCCAGTCTTCTCTCCTCTTCTCTGCTTCTCTCCTCTCTTCTCTCCGTTAATCCCTTCTCTCCTGTCTCCTCCCCTCTCCTCCCCTCTCCTCCCCTCTCCTCTCCTCCCCTCTCCTCCCCTCTCCTCTCCTCTCCACTCCTCAACTGTTGTGGAGATATCATCATGCTGTACAGAGAATTGGATGCACTGCTTTGTAGTTGCACTTGCACTCAGGATTTAGTCTTGTACTGTGTGTATTGTACATTGTGGTCCGGCTAGAGAAAAGTTGCCCCCAAAGTTTTAGCTTCCTATAAGAAAAATAAATAACTGTATTTTTGGGGGAATATTGTTGTGTCAGGGGTTTTCTTTTTGTTTGTTACTTTTTTCTCGTTTTATTTTGTATTTCAAACGATAAAACATTTCTTGCTCTCTGACTTGTCAGTTGACATAATTGCTGAGAAAGGTGTTTCTCCTGTTCGGGGATATTCTCCTCAAGGTGACCCGCCTCCTAAACAGCCTGGGAGACATCAAACATCAAAAAGCTCAACCTTGTAGATGTTTTTGGGGAGTCTCTCTGGAGCCCAACCACTGGCAGGAAGGTGTCAGACGATTAGTAAAAAAAAAATGTAGGGGAGATATGTGTGTAAAGAAGTGAGTGTGTAAAGTGCAGTGAGAGAGAACATCTTAGAGTTAGAGTGTTTGTGAAAGATTGAACGTAAAATTGGAACAGAAGGATTAATGTGTGATCCGATTAATGAAGTAAAAGAGGGTTGTGAAGTGGACCGGACTGATGAATGAATGAATGAATGAATGAATCTCCAGAGTTGTTATTTGTTCTAGCAGCTCGACACAGTTCAGAGAAGATCTCACTCTCTGAGGCTTCTTAAGTCTCTAAGTCATTTTTCCACCACTGTAGAATGGTAGTGTTTGTTGGGAGTGTGTTTGGTACTGTAGACACTGTCCTCAGTGTGTGTGTGTACTCCAGTAGAGTGTGTGTGTGTGTCCTACTTGTCAGTATGTTGTATTCTGCTGCTCAGATAAATATTTCACCTGCAGCTCCTCCTTGAGACGGTTATTGAGGAGGTAGGGGGGCTGGGGGGGAGGAGGTAGGGGGGTCGGAGGGGAGGAGATAGGGGGGCTGGGGGGGAGGAGGTAGGGGGGTCGGAGGGGAGGAGGTAGGGGGGTCGGAGGGGAGGAGATAGGGGGGCTGGGGGGGAGGAGGTAGGGGGGTCGGAGGGGAGGAGGTAGGGGGGGCGGGAGGGGAGGAGATAGGGGGGCTGGGGGGGAGGAGATAGGGGGGCTGGGGGGGAGGAGGTAGGGTGGTCGGAGGGGAGGAGGTAGGGGAGCTGGAGGGGAGGAGGTAGGGTGGTCGGAGGGGAGGAGGTAGGGGAGCTGGAGGGGAGGAGGTAGGGTGGTCGGAGGGGAGGAGGTAGGGGAGCTGGAGGGAGGAGGTAGGGTGGTCGGAGGGGAGGAGGTAGGGGAGCTGGAGGGGAGGAGGTAGGGGGGTTGGAGGGGTAAATATAGCTTCAGCTTCTTGGCGGGGGCCGTCACCAATCTGCCAATCTCAGCCCTAATCTGAGGTTGTTATCGGCATCTGTTGCCTGGCACCCACTCCGGCTGGAGGCTGAGATATTCATCAGCTCAAGATCTGTCACCTGTCTGGCCTCACCAGACAAACACACACACACTCTCACACACACACTCTCACATACACATACACACTCTCACATATAACACACACACACACTCCCACACACAGACATGCTCACACACACACACTCTCAGACCCCCCCCCCCCCCCCCCTCCCACTGCCTCGCAGCAGAAAGGAGGCTGCTGGGAAGCGTATTGGTTGGAGCAGCAGTCATGTGACACGTCGAACGTCCCTCTGCGATTAACCTTTGAGGGACTGGAAACATCAGCGCGCCGAGATCTCTGGTTGCTAGGGTGCACACGCGTTACTAGGGTCCTCTGTGCATCGTGTCTACAGGAAGGCTTCGAGTGCCAGGGATGTGTCTGTTTTCCACATGAACTGACTGAGGTATTAATAGCACGTTTCTGAGGTTAAGAGTGACATGGGTCGAGAGATGCTGGTGCTATACAGTGTGGATTACAGAACACCTCAATCTTATACAGCGTGTTACTGCTGGACACCCAAACATCTTATTACTGGATACGTATAAAGGATTATCTGACACATTTTCACATAACTGGTTTAAATTATTCAAACTTTAATCAAAGGTTCCAGTGATACTGTGTGTGTAAATGTTTGGAACCAATCAGTTGGAATTATTAAAATCAGTTACATGGAAATTTTTCACATCATTGTCAAATTAATGTGTAATTAAATATGGTAATTCATATGTGTATCTAAAATTTATTTTTTGACATATCCTGTGGTGCTTTCTTGAACGATCAGAGGTGAGAGTGTGGCATATCTCTTCCATATTCATTTAGTCATTTTTAGTCATTTAGGTTATGAACACACACTTGCAAACCTACACACACACGCACACACACTGCTGATCTGAACCAGCAAATACACACACACACTCAAACACACCACTGGTCTGAACCAGTAACCCTACACACCCACACACACACACATTGGGCCACAAGGGATGGTTCATAGGAAGTAGCAAACCTTTGACTGGGTGTTCAGTATTCATGCACCGTTCAGCCTGGACTATCTGAGTTACCCATGACAGAGCTGCAACCGCCAAGACCAACTCAGGGAGAGAAAGCATGAGAAAGAGAGAGCTAGGGATGGAGAGGAAGAGAGAGAGAGAGAGAGAGAGAGAGGACAGAGAAAGGGAGAGAGAAGGATGGAGAGGAAGAGAGAGAGGACAGAGAAAGGGAGAGAGAAGGATGGAGAGGAAGAGAGAGAGAGAAAGGGGACGAGAGAGGGATGGAGAGAGAGAGGGAGGAGGAGAGATAAGGAGAGAGAGAGGACAGAGAAAGGGAGAGAGAAGGATGGAGAGGAAGAGAGAGAGAAAGGGGACGAGAGAGGGATGGAGAGAGGGAGGGAGGAGGAGAGATAAGGATGGAGAGGGGGAGAGAGTGAGGGATGAAGTGGGAGAGAGGGATGGAGAGAGAGAGAGACAGACAGGTAACTGTATGGTTGTAATAGCCAGACGGTACAATTATGAATGGTAATTTAATCACGTAATGGCATTGGCTCTCAAACGCCTAATTTCTCTTTGGCCTGTTCACTTTAGGATGTGGTGTGAATTATAATGATGGATATCGAGAACGGAAAAAAAACCACCAGTTTTCACAGAAAACTCTGTTTCTCTCAGTACAGAGCTCAACAATGCCATGATTACTAGACTGGAATGATCTATTTGTTATTTAGCTTGTGTCAAACCCAACGAACATAAAGCCTTCCTAAAGGACAAGTAATCAAGTGAGACATATGTTTTCAATGTTGTGTGGGGATGTAGTAACAGGTTCATCGTTCTGAAGGGAGTGGCTTGGAGGCCGTTCCATTACCACAGACATAAAAGCAGTGTTGTTTTTCATTATTCCTGGACTGTAGTTTTTACGGTTGTAGAGAGGCTGCTGCTGCTTCCTCCAGTCTGGCAGGGAGGGTGGAGCTGGACTCCGCCTCCTCATCAGGTACCGCCGTCCAGGACCCAGGAAATAATTCAAGTCATGAGCTACCACTGTTTTGTCCCTGTGGTTATACATTGTTTACAAAGACAGGTGATGCTTATTCATGCACACTGCCCCAATCTACCCCGGCTGTCCATACCACCATGCACACTTCTTTGTGTGTGTGTGTTTATATTCTTACATTTGTGTGTGTGTGTGTGTTGGAGTGAGTGTGTGTACAAGTGTGTGTGTGTTTGAGTGTGTGTGTGTACAAGTGTGCGTGTGTTTGAGTGTGTGTGTGAATCTTGTGTTGGTTGGATTCTGGTTACAGTCCTCTATGATAGCTGTGGGTGTGAGCGTGGGTGTGTTAAAGGGTCTGTGTGTGTGTATGTGTGTTTGTGAGTGTGTGTCTGTGTGTGTTTGTGAGTGTGTATGTGTGTGTTTGTGAGTGTGTGTGTATGTGTGTGTTTGTGAGTGTGTCTGTGTGTCTGTGTATGTGTGTGTTCTCCACCCCCTCCCCTGTAATCTCTTTACCCAGAGAGAGGCACACCTCCCTGGCCAGCCTGCCTGCATGCTCTGCCTGTCTGCAGCTGGGACAGAAACACTTCCGGTCCTCTGAACGATCCAACCACAATCACTGAAACTAAAGACTAGAGAGATGATTGGATAATGATGTTTACTGAAACTGAATACGTAATCAGGGAAAGAGGCATGAGATGGTGAGTTGTTTTGTGGTAATGATGGATTCAGTTATCATCATGTCAGGGCCTGGCTGGTCTCTCTTTATTCTGGTGTCTATTCTAGTTTCTAATCTATGTTCTCCTGATCTATTCTTCTCTCTTTTCTGGTCACTATTCAGGTCTCTATTCTCCTTGTCTCTCTTGTAGATTCTTCTAGGTCTCCCTCAGGACACAGGGTGACAGGAAATTCTTAAATATTTCAGATGGCTTGTTAATACACACACACACACACACACACATGCATGCACATACACACACAGAATATATACTCAGAATATATACTGTCTGTCTTTGTGTGTTTTTATATACAGTACAAAGACGCACGCACACACATGCACACTCACACACACATACATTTCAAGTTGAAAAAGCAGCAGTATTGATCCATTACATTGACCGGTGAGGCTTTTCAAAGAGGCTTTTCACCCCATGTGCATCAAGGCTTCTCTCTCAGAGAGCTGGCAGATATGCTTCTGTTGGTACCTCACCACATAGCGCCGTCTAAATATACCTCTGACACATACGCAGAGAGAGAGAGAGAGAAAAGAGCACGAAGGGCAGTTAAACTAAAGTTTTACCTCATTGGTAATACACAATACTGAAACGTAAAACAAACAAAAAAAAACAAACAAAAAAAACTGAGGTGGTTCACCGAACAATCCGAGGATCTGAGTTAAGAAACGAAGGCCTCTTCGGGGTTCATTTGTCAAGCTGATGCTGAGAGTTAATCAAAACCAGGCTGTCTGAGGTTCGGTCATAAGAATCCAATATTTACAAAATGACTTAATCTGTGTGTCACTGTCCTTATGTGTGTATGTGTCAAAGCCACACGCGTTCAGAATAAAGACCCGACAAGAGGTTCTGTACGAAGCACGCGTCACTGAGGAGGTAATGAAGGCTGGCGTCCAGAGCAATGGTTTCTGCCCAGGCCTGCATAGAGGCTGTGACTGCTCATATAATGTCCTGTTTACCCTCTCGGATCCTTCCGGTGCCTGCCTCACATTGATCCAAACACCTGAATGGCTTTGAAGATGCTGTTGTATTAGTGTCTGTTCACAGGTTTGTTTTGTGATTACTCTCCGTGGTAACACAAATGAGGAGCCATCAGAATCAGAATCAGAATCAGAATTGGATTTATTCGCCATGAAAGTTTGCACAGACAAGGAATTTGCTTTGGCAGGAAGGTGCATACAATAAACATATAGGGACCTAAAATTTAAATATGTGGACTATCTATACTAAGGGTACATAAACTAGCAGTACTAAGTGGAATTATAATTAAATAAGATATACAATAAAAAATAAGATATACAATAAAAGCTCAAATATAAGTTGCCAAATTTACAATATAAAAATACAAATATTACAAAAAATACAAATGTACAAGATACATGGATGATATGTTCTTATGTAGCGTATGTAGTGTGAGATACAGCCATCACTGAGGTCCTTCGTCATGTCGAACTGTAATTGAATTGTAAATGGGAAGAAAAAAATCTGTGAGATCCTGAAAAGGGTGTTGGTGACAGAGTTCTTTTTTATTTTTATAAATGAGGTTTAATAATAGCAGATCAGATTTAGAGTGTAATTGTGTCATGATGTCATCGGGACAAATTGAATTAGTTCTTGATGAAGTACTCAGGGGTGGGAGGATCTATGTTACATAAGTGGTGGTCAGAGACCACGTGGACTGATCTGGACTGAGGTCTGATCTTTAGACTACGTTTCTTGGCAGTTAAAAAATATATTTTTTTAGTTCTGTGTGACATTTCATGGAAAAAGATTGTATCCAGTTCCTGATGTTACTTTCAAGCTAAAATTAACATGAAAAAGAGACCTGGGGATGTATGGATGAATTGTGGAAATATCACCTGAATGTCATCTCAATTTTACACCTTTTATCTTCCTGGGGCAGTGTAAGGCAGCTGACCTACAACTGATTGGACACAGGGACACAGGGACACAGCCTGCACAAAGAATGTTCCCTCCCTCCTCCTCCCTAGCTCTATTTCTTTGGTTCTCCCTCCCTCTCTTTTCTTGTTTTCCCTACTTCTCTCTCCCTCCCTGGTTTTCTTTCTTTCCATTTCCCTCCTCTCCCTCTCTCTCCCTTTCTCTCGTTCTCTCCCTATTCCTTTGTTTCCCTCCCTCTCTCGCCCTCCTCTCTCTGCATCCTATTTCGGACCAGAGACAGTCCACCATTACACAACAAAGATCAACACCTGGCATTTCATGTGCATTGATTCAAAGAAATGTCATCCATTACCAGCTCCACCCTGCTCCCCTGGTCTCCTGGTCAGTGAGGTCAGACAGGAGGACCTGTACCTCGCTGTACACACACCACACAACAGCGGTGGCATGACATTCAAAGCCCACCCACGGTCAATATTAATCATAACAATTTGTTTATGTTCATGAAGTATCCTCGACCTTTGAAGAGTCAAATGAGTTTGAAAACGCTGGAGATGTCTTCTCCTCCCTCCCCTCTTCTCCCTCTTCTCCTCCCTCCCCTCTCCTCCCTCCCCTCCCCTCCTCTCCTCCTCCTCTCCTCTGCCTCCTCTGCTCTCCTTCCTCCCCTCCTCTCCTCCCCTCCTCCTCCTCTCCTCTGCCCTCCTTCCGCCCCTCCTCTCCTCCCCTCCTCCTCCTGTCCTCTGCCCTCCTTCCTCCTCTCCTCTCCTCTGCCTCCTCTGCTCTCCTTCCTCCCCTCCTCTCCTCTGCCCTCCTTCCTCCTCTCCTCCTCTCCTCTGCCCTCCTTCCTCCCCTCCTCTCCTCTGCCTCCTCTGCTCTCCTTCCTCCCCTCCTCTCCTCCTCAGGGTTTTTGACTGGTGAATGTCTAGAATCTCCTCAACTCTTTGATGTTTTAGCAGCTCCAGTGAACAGTGATGGTGATGATGCAAGCCATCAGAAGTAGGTCGGGAGACAGAGAACAGTCCCCCTCCCATCACACCCTCCCGTCACAGTGCTGGAACTGCCGTTTCTGTCTGAAGGCGGATGCAGTGGCAGAGAGCTCAGTTTTTAGACTTCATGGAAGTGAAATGGTGGAATGATTATCAGGCTCGGAGCTGCTAAGGGTTGGTGAAGGGGGCTCATGGTCTGTGGAGACAACAGCATCAACAGTATCTTGGCAACAAACAACATTGTCATGGCAACTGAACTTTAACATCCCAACATTTTGATGCTCACATTATCCCAACATCATCATCCCAACATCATCATCCCAACATCATCATCCCAACATCATCATCCCAACATCATCATCCAACATCATCATCCCAACATCATCGTGCTCACATTATGATCCAGACGTTATTACGGCAACATTATCCCAGGCTAGTTTTCCCATGACTCATTACAGAACATTAATCAGTAGATACCTTATTGAATATATTCATTATTGCTTGTACAGTTATTCATGACTCTGCCATAAATCACCCGGAGGCTGTCGACCCAGGTGTGAGCTCATTTCAAACATTGTCTCAGATGATGTCACAGATGTCACCCTGGCTGAGAGAAAACCGCTCGCTCTGGTGACGAGCGTCCGGACTGAGAGGGGCTGGGAGTGTTTCTCATGGTGTAGGATGTGTGTGTTGTTTACAGATCAAAATGTTTGTTAGTTTGTTTACAGATCCAAAGGCACACTGTGTACACATGCCCCATCTCTAGGGAACCCAAGAAACATCAGTCCTTTATTCCTCTCTTTGTTGCCATACCCCTTGTTCTTTACCTCTCTCTCTCTCTGTCTCTCTCTCTCTCTCTCTCTCTCTCTCTCTCTGTCTCTCTGTCTCTCTCTCTCTCTCTCTCTTCTCTCTCTCTCTCTCTCTCTCTCTCTCTCTCTCTCTCTGTCGCTCTCTCTTCCTTCTCCCACAAGAGCTGATTTCGATTGTTTATGTTATGCGCTGCCTTGTCAATGACCTTCCAACCTCTTCCTCTTCTCCCTCTCCAGGACGGCCTTGTGAACCTTGTCCTCCTGGTTACCTCTCAGCCCTCACACACTGTACAAACATACACACACACTGTACAAACACACACACACTGTACAAACACACACACACACACCCTTGTGTCCTCTAGTCCCTCTCTGAGCCTCAGGTCCCTGGTACACCTGTCACACTGCTACCCCCCTCCCCCAACTGCCTCACACACACACACAAACACACGGTACTCACACTGACACACATGGTACACACACACACAGACAGTACACACACACACTGTACAAACACACACACTGTACAAACACTCA
The DNA here is from genome assembly GCA_023658055.1 of Thaleichthys pacificus. Lineage (NCBI taxonomy): Eukaryota > Metazoa > Chordata > Actinopteri > Osmeriformes > Osmeridae > Thaleichthys > Thaleichthys pacificus. The sequence continues at coordinate 2,658,157 of CM042868.1, read as the reverse complement.
CACGTACACTTTACACACACACACACTGTACAAACATACACACTGCGTAGTCACACACACACACACACACACACACACACACACACACACACACACACACACACACACACACACACACACACCCTTGTATCCTCAACTCCCTCCCTGAGCCTAAGAACCCTGGTCCACGTGTCACATTGCCCCCTCCCTTCCCTTCCCACACACACACATACACACACATACACACACACACACATACACACACATACACACGTAAACCAGCATCATTACGAGCTGCACATTCTACAGTTGACTGGGAAAAAAGCCAATGTCTTGTATCTAGAAACACAGTAGACGTCAAAACCTTCGACTGATGAATGTTCCAGTCAGCTCACGTGTTATAATCTAGTCTCTATAGAGAAATATTAGCATTTAATTCCCCCCCGCCATCACTCAAGTCCCCTCCCTCTCCTCCCTCTTTCCCTCCCTCCCCCTTCTTTTTCTCTCCCTCTACCCCTTTCACTCCTGCCTCCCTGATCTCCACCCTCCTCCCTCCCCTCCACCCTCCCCATCCCTCCACCCTCCCCCTCTCCTGGGGGTGGAGCTCCTCTATTGAAACGGGAACAACCATCTCAGAACATGAAGTACAGAGATAAATCCAGACACATCCATCAAGAGTTTGTTGACATCACTTCCTGTCACACCAGATGGGCGGGAGCATCAGGCTCTATGTAAATCCCCTGGACTACGATCATGGCAGCCTGACAGCTGGAGGTGGACTACAAACATGGCAGCCTGACAGCTGGGGACTTACACATGCCAGGAAAACACTCAATGATTTGCTGCTGGAAAGATGGATGTGTGATCTCACATTCATTACAGTATTTAATACAACTAGATTAAACTTTGATATTGATTAATCAGCACAGTGTATGTTTGTCATATAACAGTAGTGTGAGGGATTGCCATTCTGTTATCATTTCACAGACAATCATCTTTAGTATCCAAATGGTGTATAGGCCTAGCCTACATGTTTAGAAAATTGAGTTTGACTAATGTTACAATGTTGAAAATATATATATTTCAATAATTTGATGATAATGGTAGCCTTTAATGCCTTTATTAGCCTGCTAAATTAATTTGATAATAAAAGACTTAATAACATAATCCTGCTGAATTATCATATTTACCTAATAAGTCTGTTGATGGAGACACTGGAAAACAGAACAGTGCCATGATGAGAATGCAGAAGCCGACTCTAACCCTGGAAGCTAGCACTCTAAATCCCTCTCTTATTGGATATAAATCTCATGTGATTCATCAAGATGCACTTGAAAACACACTCTATTCTACAAAACCACATAACTAATAGAAAAAAAATAGAAGTTATGCGCCAGCAGGTGCATGAAACAGGTTATTTTGTTCAATTTTACTCAGCTTCAGTCGACTGTGTAGGATCTGTATCCACACTTGAATCCACACGTTTTTGTTGTTGTAGAAAAAGCACTTGACTGTGTGTTAAGACCTAGACAATCTACACAGGGATTGGTTTGATCAAATAATTAAAGCACTGAAAGGGTTCATTCATGCAGCAAATAAGCATTTCAGATCTTTGACGTCTATCCCCTGGATGCACTGATGTTTTTGATAGTAGGTATATCCTGTCATTATGTTTCATTGTGTAGAATTTCAGTGAATTGAAGAGATTTTGCGAATAACTTGGTTATATGGTGGGTCAAATATTAGCGACCATTAGCTACCATTAGCTTTTAGCTCATTTCGGGTTCAGTCGTGGTTAGTCTACCTCTGGTCCTATGAAATAGGCTACAAACTTCCACGTGTTGTGATGACAACCTTGATATAATGCATGACAGTGAGATACATTAACAGTAGCCTAATTGTATTCATTAATAGGAATACTACACGTTCATCCCAAGCGACGTAGCCTTCATCATGTAGCCTATAGCGTAGAAAATATAGCAGAAAGTCCAAGATCAAGTTCGTGACGATCACAAGTGCACCTGTGCATGTAGGTCAAGATAGTTCAACAGTTGGCCTAGCCTCCTACTCCTCAGTAGCGTACAAATAGTCCTACCTCCTGCAGCAAGCATTGAATTTCTAGCTTTTCAGAGGCAGGAATTTCACGGTAGTTAAGGTGTCACTGCGAATCACAGAGGGCATCATTTCGGACTCCAGAGAGGACATGGTCCTGATGGTGTGAAACTTAACAAGCGACTCAATGATAAGCCCTATACCTGTGTCACTGAGTCACCCCCGGGTCATGAACGCAGCAGTTTATAGATAGATAGATACTTTATTAATCCCGTGGGGAGATTCAGGTAGGCTATGTAACATTGTCTTTACAATGGGGCGAATCTAGGTTCCCACTTTTGGGGGGGGCTAAGCCCCTAGATAAAACCTATTATCTTTCCTGTGAACCAGCAAAACAAAATTTCTTCTGGGAGCATGTTCCCCCAGAAGACATTTTTGAAAATATCCTTTTAAATAGTGTCCTTTAGTGGGTTTTAGGAAGAGAAATTAAATTTAGATTTTGGGGGGGCTAATTAAACTTTTGGGGGGCTCCAGCCCCCCCAAAATAGGGCTAGATACGCCCATGGTCTTTACTATGGCAGCGTTTCAACCTCAGTTCAACATCTGAGTTGCCTCAGTCTACATCGCAGAGACCGTAGCAAACAGTAGGGCTACTGTAGACTATTAGAGTAGGCTAGGCCTAAAATATTCACCACTATTTCGAAGCCTCCTTAAATCTATTTTACTGCAACAACCTCAACGCTCTAATTTTTTTACAGTCTCTTTTTAAGTAGGCTATATAACCTGGCGATGAAATGGTCTGTCGTTTTGTTTTTCTTCTATCCGTCTGGAAAAATAGGCTAACAGTTGATTGTGTGTTGCTTTCCACGTTTCACCTCCCAGCAGGGTAGCTATTCAGTCAGTACTAGCCTAACAGTGGCGGTCTCAGCAACACCGATAGTGCACGAATACAAATATCAGGGCACTATTATTGTATTCACTAAGCGGCCAGTCAGATTCAATTAAATAAAATATATTTTAGTTATAGGCTAATAGCCTACTCTTTTGTCATCATCCTAAAGTACAATTAAACGCGACAGCTGTTCTATAGAGGATTTAGGATCCCGTCTGTTTACACGAGCATAAGACAGGATAATCAAGTTTCCTCAAACGGTGCTGTATTTTGAATGAGGGTTGCCATAGTTACACAGTTACAGTATTCTCCCTCTCTCAATCCCCCTCCCCCGCCACCCGCCGACCCCCTCCACACACACATAGGATACACGCACACACACACACACACACACACACACACACACACACACACACACACACACACACACACACACACACACATACACACACAGACACACACACACAACCCTTGAGAGTGAAGCTACAGTATGATCAAATATTCTGTTTCATTCAGTTCCAAATCTTTTTTGAAAATTCGTTCCTCGTCTTTCTTTTTGTTATGTTGGTCACAATTAATTAGGCCAGGGACCGCTGTGTTACTCCGCTCATTTAAACCATAACTCCCCTGTATTCATAAATGGCTCTAATTGGCTGATCGTGTGCATACAAAGACCGGCGGATGAGAGAGAACTTGTATAAATTAGTTTCTAGTTGGAGGCTGGTATTCGACCGTTAAATCTCAAAACCCATGACAGGATGAGGTTTGAGGTTGTATTGGCGTAACTACTGGTCATAACTGGTTTGTGTAGTCGAATGGACACAGCGTGCATACCTAGTAGGTACCTGTACTACTGTATGAGGTGAGGTCACACAGTGGAAAACTGACTGAACGCACGGCGAAGGAGAGCTGACGAGCGCGCGCTCCAGACAGAAAGAGAAAAGCTCCTCGTTCTTGTCCATCACGCACTTGGAACCGAAGCATGCGCGACGGTGAGGTGTGACCGTTACACCCCGGTGGAGGTGTAGCCTAAATGGATCTCGGTCAACCGCCCTGCTGGAACCGCTAGATCCAGTTGTGGAAAACAAAGATACAACTTTTAGTTCATTACAGATACATATCCGTGTGTCGTTTTAGTCCCGTTACCGACATCACTAGCAGTTCTCTCCGATGTTACTCTCCGCTTCTTTCACCGTTCCGAATAAAGGTCTTTTTTTCTCTTCGCGGTGCGCACTCGACTTAAGGAGTTATATTCCTGTGGCATCTGTGGAAAAGATCATTACTGTCTTTCCGTATTTGGAGGTGAGCTTTGATATATTAGAAGAACAGTGCATTCGTTTTGTGAACTATGGTAGGCTATGTCTAATCTGTTCGTGTTTAGATGAATAGTAGGCTTTACGTTGCTTGATTCTTACACTGTTCCTAAAGACAGCGCTAACACGAGTGCATAGATGACAGATATACGGGGTTGCACTGTTGGAATAATTTTTAGTGCATTGCAGCTATACTTTGTAGTTTCAAACACGTTTCAAGCTGCAGATATGTATTTAAATATTTACAATTATATTGATTGTTCGTGTCGGGTGTTATGGATTCAACAGGTTTCATTTGAGACTGGGCTGCGTATTATTGATTTTTATGTGCAGTAGCAGTGTTGTGTTAACATTATAAATCTTCATAAAATTATATTCAATTCTTCAGGTGTTTTTAGTGCTAAGAAGAGAATATATCCACCCATATTTCCGTTACATCTATCTTGGACTAGTTTAACCAGCCTATTTAATTCTCAATACTAAACAAAAAACGTCAAGTTCAGCAGTTCTCCCTCACTTATAGTAAATACCTTTAAAGAATCACCTTTTCTGTATCTACCTTACTATGAACAGCTGTTTCTGAAGACGTGAGGATATTTAATTAATATCTAATAACATATATTTAAATGTTCCAGATGACAGTTGAGTCCCAGCCCAGCAGAGACTGAAGCAGCCGGGCAACCTGCAACCGGTGTGTGTGTGTGTGTGTGTGCGTTACCATGGCAGCAGGAGTGGCAGCATGGCTTCCCTTCGCGAGGGCTGCAGCTATTGGCTGGATGCCAGTGGCCAACTGCCCCATGCCCGTCGCCCCGGGAGACCGCAGCAAGCGTCAGGACGAGATGATCGTCCTGAACGTGAGCGGACGCCACTTCCAGACGTGGAGAAGCACGTTGGACCGCTTCCCGGACACCCTGCTGGGCAGCTCCGAGAAGGACTTCTTCTACGACGAACACACCAACGAATACTTCTTCGACCGCGACCCCGACGCCTTCCGGAGCGTCCTGAACTTCTACCGGACGGGGAAGCTGCACTACCCGCGGTGCGAGTGCATCCAGGCGTACGACGAGGAGCTGGCCTTCTTCGGCATCATCCCGGAGATCATCGGCGACTGTTGCTACGAAGAGTACAAGGACCGGAAGCGGGAGAACGCGGAGCGTCTCCAGGACGACCAGGAGGACAACAAGGACGCGAAGCCCCCCAACATGACGGCGCGGGAGACGATGTGGCGGGCCTTCGAGAACCCCCACACCTCCACCATGGCGCTGGTGTTCTACTACGTCACCGGCTTCTTCATCGCCATCTCCGTCATCACCAACGTGGTGGAGACGGTGCCCTGCGGGGCCACGCCCAGCCAGAAGGACATGCCGTGCGGCGAGCGCTACACGGTGGCGTTCTTCTGCATGGACACCGCCTGCGTTCATGATCTTCACCGTGGAGTACCTGATGCGGCTGTTCGCCGCGCCCAGCCGGTACCGGTTCATGCGATCGGTGATGAGCATCATCGACGTGGTGGCCATCTTGCCATACTACATCGGCCTGGTGATGACCAACAACGAGGACTGTGAGCGGGGCCTTCGTCACGCTGCGGGTGTTCCGCGTGTTCCGCATCTTCAAGTTCTCCCGTCACTCGCAGGGCCTTCGTATCCTAGGTTACACGCTGAAGAGCTGCGCCTCGGAGCTGGGCTTCCTGCTCTTCTCTCCTCACCATGGCCATTATCATCTTCGCCACCGTCATGTTCTACGCCGAGAAGGGCTCCAGCTCCAGCAAGTTCACCAGCATCCCGGCCTCCTTCTGGTACACCATTGTGACCATGACAACGCTAGGGTGAGTCTCCCCCGGGGGCTAAATAGCTGATGTTTAACCCCACCTATGCTGTACATGTACAAGTAGTTAGGACGTCGTTTGGTCCGCAGTTCCATTATCGGGGTCTGTGTTATATCATGAAGAAGAAGGTTCCAAAGAATCTAAGGATGTGTGAGAGTTCTAAATGACATCATCGTCGTTCGCCTGTCATTCGTCTTTGTCCTCCAATGAGACGGAGCGTTTTTTCAGCTCCATCACCTCTCAGGCAACAGGTCACTTCCTGAAAGGAACAGCTTCAAACTCAGCGCCTGGGGGAAACTGTGTTTGTGTATCTCTCCTTTGAAGGACGATAAGCGATAGCATGCTTTACTGCGGTACATGGGGCAGCTTCGTAGTGGTTTTACTTGTATTAACCAATCATTTGCTATTTTAAGTGAAAAGAACAGAGGATGTATGAGGCCTGCTGTTGAAATATCCTCTCTTCCTCTCAGCCTGGGACTGAGTAATGGGCTGGAGAGAGACATTTTATACAGCAGCATAAACTCTTATGACATCCAGCGTTGGGCTTGCTGAGCACAGGCCGAATAAGGACATGACTGCTAAATGTAGGTGCTGCCAGAGAGTGTAGGGTGGGTGGGTGGGTGAGGGAGTCTTTTGTTTGTGTGTGAGCGTGTCTGTGCTGCGTGTGCGTGTGTGTTCATTATGTGTGTGTGTGCGCTTGTGTGCGTGCGTGTGTCTTCATGATGTGTGTGTGTGCTTGTGTGTGTTTATATGCGAGTGTGTATGATTGCCCAAGTGTTTAGCAAATGTAACAGGTGCTTCACGTGTCTCAGCGGTTATGGACACTCTGTGTTTAGATCTGAACCCACTCATGAATACATCACAGAACAGACAGCCTCCGGACCAGAAGAAGAAGAAGCTGCAGCAATGGGCCAGAGAAGAAGAAGGATTGAGAATGTTTTCACCAGGCTGAGGAAAGAGTGAATCAGAGGGGAGGTTAACATGGTAGACTTGCACAGGCCCTGAGGATTACCTCTGGTATTGTCTGACCGCGTAGATTAGACATTACATTTCATATTTTATTCATATAGCTTTTTTCCAAAGCGTACATACTTAAAAATAGTGCCCATAGTGCAGCAGGTAATTCCTCTTCCCCAATCAATCATTCAGTCACATTTTTTGTATAGCCCTTTTTACAGGCACTGTCACAGAGGCCTTCTCCTCTCCTGATGTGTGTCTCTGCTGACTGGGTTTTGGCTGCCTTTAGTCAGTCTTTGTGTGTCGTGTCAGTCGTTCATGAATGACCTCAAACAATCAACGCTCGGGTGTGAAACCACGCTTCCTCGCCTCGTCCGATCGCATTCCAGGAGCCTAATGAAGTGACGTCCAATGACCTTCAGGCTCTCCACGAGCAGCCAATCGCCTTCTGGTTCGGACCCAGTCGCTCGTCTTGCGCTTCCCTGTAGGCTGCCGCAGCGCAACTGGGAGAGGACGGCTCTCCCTGAGCCCGAATGGAGGGGAAAACGGAGGGAAAGGAGAAGCCCCCGGACGAGCCTGACGCTGTCTCGCGCGCTGCTCTTCCTGAACACTGTTCCGTTACGAGAGAGAGGAAGACGCCGGAATCAAATCTGAATGAATCCAAGCTTTGTCATCGGTGTCTCATCCCCACCCTGAAATAAGAACGCAGACTAACAAAAGTCCTAAAATAGCTTGGATAATTGGTTTCTCCCCTTGCTATAATTTCATGTAATTCATGGACGCTAATGTTTCATCACAGAATATTAATCTCCGCTTAGCTCACAGGGACCGAAAGTGAAGTTTCGTTTTTTGTTTTGTTTTTCATACGGTACTTTTCTCTCAGCTCCTCCTCTCAGCTCACCTGCTGGAGGGACATATGGTCAGGTGATGAGGTCACCAGCGATCCATCTGGTCCTTTACGTCAGCGCCTTGCGGCTGATCCAGCCAGCTCTGTCTCAAGCATCGCTCCATCTCACGTCACCTCTCGACCTCCCTCATCCCCACTCACCTCTCCCTCTCTGGCCTCTCACCCCCCTCACCCTCTCCCTCTCTGGCCTCTCACCCCCCTCACCCTCTCCCTCTCCATCTCACCCCCCCCCGCCTCACCTCACCCCCTCCCTCTCCATCTCACCTCACCCCTCAACCTCCCCCCCCCTCCATCCCCTCCCTTTCTGGCCTCTCACCAGTCTCAAGCATCTCTCCATCTCACCTCACCCCTCAACCCCACCTCCCTCCCTGTCCTCTCACCAGTCTCAAGCACCTCCACTCCTCCAGGACCCCACAATCTGCTGCACTCTACTCTGATTCCAACCAGAGGGATTCTGGGAGCAGGAGCCCAGGCTGGAAGCCTGGCTGTGGGGCTCCCCTGTGTGACGGCTGACTAGACTGGACTGGTGCTCAGAGGGTTCTGATTGATGATGCCAAACCAGCCAGGGTCCAACCCTGGCCCACCACTCCACATGTGTAGGGGTGTGTGTGGATACCTCTCTCCTCTGAGGTGTGTGTGTGTGTGTGCTGTGTGTGTGTGTGTTTGTATACTGTATGTCTGTGTCCGGCTGGCTGATGTTGGTCATGTTTGTGATATTCAGCAGTGTGTTGTCTTGCGTTGGTGTCTCCCCAGGCGTGTGGTGTGTGGAAGAAGGATGGAGGGATGGAGAGACGGAGGGAAGGATGGAAGGATGGAAGGAAGCAAGGAGGGAGGAAACGAGGGAGGGAGAGGAGGGACAGACACAAGGACAGAGATGAGGGAGAGAGGGACCGAGAGGAATGAGGAGGAAAAGAGAGATGAAGTGACAGAGAGAAAGGATGGAGGGAGAGAGGGATGAATGGAGAGAGATTGAGGCACCAAGATGAGGGTCAGGCTGTATAATCACATCTCCACCACAATGACCACAGCTTCGAAATCAACCTCAGGTGGCTGATGGAGCCGTCTGATTGGCTCCTGGATCCATCCCATCCTCGCTGCTGGAGCTGCCGTGGCAACTGTCACCGGCGGATATGCGGTCATGGGCAGCAGCGGGATGGGATCAGAAAGATTGATGTGGAAGGAGAAAGGCCTCTCTCTCTTCCCTCTGATCCCTCCACCCGCCCGGGGGGTCCCAGGGGGACAGAGAGAGGCCTCTCTCTCCTCCCCGTGATCCCTCCACCCGCCCGGGGGGTCCCAGGGGGACAGAGAGAGACTCAGACACAGGATGGCTGGTAATCATGTAATAGGATGCACTGATCTCTCTTTCCCTCTCCGCCTCTCTCTCTCTCGAACTTTATCTTGCTTTTTGAAACTCTTTCTCTTTAATCCTATCTTTACTGCTCTTTCTCCCTCTCTCTGTCTCTCTCTCTCTCTCTCCCTATGACTTCATCTTGCTTTTCTCAAACTCTTTCTTTCTCTTCAACCCTGTCTTTACATATCTTACTATCTCTCTCTCGTTAACTTTACTTTTCAAACTCTCTCTTTTTAACCCTATATTTTTCTCTCTCTCTAATTTTGTTTCCTAAACTCTTTCTCTAACCCCATATCTATCTCTCCATCTTTACCTTTCTTTCTTACACTTTCTCTCGTTCTCGGTCACCTGTGGTCCGTCCAACCTGGGTGCTATGATCCCTAGAGGTCTACAGTCTTGTCTTTGACTCCCAAACCCTGGACCAAGTAATGAAAACTATATTAACGAGCTGTGGTGTGGGTTCAGATTCTGCTGTAATTAGAGCCATTTTCCCAGTTGTGGAGTTCTGGACGCATTGTGTAGCTGAGCAGAGAGAGTGAGAGAAATGTTGTTATGTATATAGGTCATGTTCCCGCCTGCCTTAATCAGAGGCTATATATAATCTGCTTCTAAAAGACTTCTAGCATTTAGCCTTGTCTCCAGTGTTCAGACCATCATGGGAGAGAGGGTGAGGGGCCAGAGAGAGTGAAGGAGGAGGGCGAGGGAGAAGGATGGGAGGGGGTGGAGTGAGAGCTTGAAGGGGAAGTGGGGGCCTGAGGGGTGGGTGGGGGCAGAGTGGGAGGAGGTGGATAGGATGGGGGGGTGAGGGGGTGAAAGGGTGAGGTACTGCCCGGGGAGCTTCACATGTTGCCTGTCACCCCATAGTGGTCTACTGAACTGCCCAACCAATGACAGAAGAGACCCTCTCTCTTGGTTTATCGCTATCTTTCTCTTCATCCTCTCTCTCTCTCTCTCTCTCTCTCTCTCTCTCTCTCTCTCTCTCTCTCTCTGTCCTATCTCATTTGCTCTCTCTCTCTGACCTCTCACTCTGTCTGACCCCTCCCCCCCCATGATTCTCTGAACCCTCACCAGAGAGGAGGGTCCTGCTGTGTCGTCCCATCTGGCGCCTGATAGAAAACCGAAAATGCAAATGAGGTGGATCACCCTTTCTGGCCATTGGTCCCTGTGGCAGTGACATCGTTGGCTGTTCTTCCATGGTTCTCTGTGTGATGCGACTCAGTGTGTCTTGGGGCTCTAGTCATGTGATGCACAGACATATGTCGTATGCCTGCCAGGGTTTCCTGAAGCCGACTACATCCTGAGCCGAGGTATGGGGGATGGGGTGGGCTATCTTCATGCTACACTACTTCAGACTAGACTACACTACTTCATACTAGAGTACACTACGCCATACTAGACTACACTACTGCCAGTGCCTAGTGTCTGAAGTGCTCTGTGTCTCTGGGTGGCGTTTAAGCAGGTTGTTAGTACAGTCGAGTCTTTGTTCTTCCTGACTAAATGAAGGGAGGGACAGGGAGTGTGCATCTAATGGAGCGATTAGCATCTTTTAAAGTGTAACTGAACTGCTTTTTCATCTGATCTGAGGCGTGGCTAAACTCATCCATCCTGGTCTGAGGCATGGCTAAACTCATCCATCCTGGTCTGAGGCGTGGCTAAACTCATCCATCCTGGTCTGAGGCGTGGCTAAACTCATCCATCCTGATCTGAGGAGTGGCTAAACTCATCCATCCTGGTCTGAGGCGTGGCTAAACTCATCCATCCTGATCTGAGGCGTGGCTAAACTCATCCATCCTGATCTGAGGCGTGGCTAAACTCATCCATCCTGCTGTGGATTCCGATTAATCTGGGCAAAAGTGTTATTCTTGGTTATGAACTTTACGTGTCAGCTATCCTAACAAAACGTTTAACTGTTCTTGAGGTCAGAACTTGCAGGTCAGAAAGTGCATGCTGACTTGCGGGTCAGAAGGAGAAAGCCTTGTAGGCAATTACTAATGTCAGCCTTTTTACCGGGGAAGGGAACACAGGGTCAGTTCTCTAACACAGGCTTCTTGAAGGGGAGCCCATTCATGGCAGCTGTGTGATTTAATTTAGCACTGTTGGGGGTGTGATTAACACCTAAACTCATTTAGAAGGACTGAAACTTCCAAACCATAGCTGTGTCTGAGATGGTGAACAACCTAGACTCTCAACTATGGATCCACCCCACATACACACACACATACACACAGACATGCAAGTCCACACACACCCACACACACACACAAGTCCACACACTTACCCCCACACACACACACCAGTATACACAAATCCACATCATTTGTATACACTAGGAGGAGAGGGGATGGGAGGGAGGAGGAGGAGGAGGAGGTGAAAGATGATGTCGAGAGCGTGTTGAGATGTCATCAGTCAGGTCTCTGCGGGGTGTTTTTGTCCCACAACTTCAAGAACACGAAGAACAGTGAATGACACCATCTCTCTCCGATCAGGAGAGTTATTTTTAGCTGGGGCCCTTATCGCTCTGTACAGCTGGGGAAGGACTATACTAGCTGTAGACACCAGTGAGGCAGCTGGCGGGGGTCAGCCCTGGTACCCCAGACAGGGCCGGACCAGCACAGGAAACACTGTTCTACCTGCTGGTACCCCAGACAGGGCCGGACCAGCACAGGAAACACTGTTCTACCTGCTGGTACCCCAGACAGAGCTGGACCAGCACAGGAAACACTGTTCTACCTGCTGGTACCCCAGACAGAGCTGGACCAGCACAGGAAACACTGTTCTACCTGCTGGTACCCCAGACAGAGCTGGACCGGCACAGGAAACACTGTTCTACCTGCTGGTACCCCAGACAGAGCTGGACCAGCACAGGAAACACTGTTCTACCTGCTGGTACCCCAGACAGAGCTGGACCAGCACAGGAAACACTGTTCTACCTGCTGGTACCCCAGACAGGGCCGGACCAGCACAGGAAACACTGTTCTACCTGCTGGTACCCCAGACAGGGCCGGACCAGCACAGGAAACACTGTTCTACCTGCTGGTACCCCAGACAGGGCCGGACCAGCACAGGAAACACTGTTCTACCTGCTGGTACCCCAGACAGAGCTGGACCGGCACAGGGAACACTGTTCTACCTGCTGGTACTGTACAGCTGAACACCACAGTCGTCAGTTTGAGGAGGACCGAGCTGTCTGAAAGGAGAGTTAGAATTCATTTAAACATAATCAGGCCAACCAATGTATGAGAGAGAAGCTGTGTGTGTGTGTGCGCGTGTGTGTGTGGTGTCACAGAGTGGGAGTGTTTGTGTGCATGTGTGCTGTTGTGTGTGTGTGGTGTTTGACGGGGGGGGGGTGTGTGTGTGTAGTGTCAGGCGGTGGGAGTGTGTGTGTGTGCATGAGCTGAGTGTGTGTGCACGCACAGTGTGTGTGCGTGTGCACTGGTGAGTGTATTTACCTTAGCCTCTGGGTACTTATGCCTTCAACATAAAACTGTATGACATCATGTTTATCTATGACTGGCCTCATGGTTTCTATCACAGTGACTGACACAACTTCGGGATGTTCTACAGCGCTCCTCTGAATGTCCATTGATATGCAGGGCTTGCTTTAGATATACCTCTGATTTCACTCACTCAATAAAATTTTAAGCAGTTGTTTTTCAACGGCAAGATACAGCTGTAGGCCTACCGTTAAGGTTCACGACAAAACGGACCTTGTGATTGGACCAGGTGTATAGGCCAATCACCATCGGTGTATACGTTGACTGTCATGCCCTGTTTATGTTTTAACGTTCATTTATTCAGCTGATGTTTCGTGGCCATAGACGTTGATTTAAATTCCAGTTAAGCTGGAATACTAACATTTAGACCTGTAATTGCGGCGAAAACGGAAGAATCTTTTTTTTAAATTAATGTTTGTATTAATTCCGTCAACCAGAGAGGAATAGTCCGTACAATCAGCTTCTGGCACTCGGGTCTCGGTTTACTATACACAGTCGGCTCAACACCACCGTGTCAGTGTTAGCTAGCTGTTGATGGAGTCAGATGATGGATGAAGCGAATAGTTTAGTTACAATCAAAGTAAAAGACTAGGTTTGACCTTTGTCATTGACGGTAAAAACCTCATAACAGACTGCTTTCTCACCCAGAGTAGCCTACCTAAACATGCAGATCGAATGCATGTCTATGGACATAATATAGCCTAATTTTTTTATTTTTATTTACTGATTTACCGATTCATGGTCTGTCTTAAATAAACAAATGCCATGCTTGTTTGTATTATTGTGGAACATGGGCGGAGCGGAGTGTGGTTTCTGGGGCTTGAGACCCCAATGTTTTCTCAAAAGTCCCTTATAGGTCCTATGTTGGGGCTATTTACAATGTCTGGCTGTTTTGGGGGGATTTTTATCCCCCAAAAATGTAGGCAAAAATAAATGTAGCCCAAAAAATTCTGGCCCAAAAAAATAGAAAAGTTTAAAAGATTTTGGGTGAAAAAATTTGAGGCAATTAAAATTGAGGCAAAAAAATTGGGGCAAATCAAGCCTGAAATCGAACCATCTCAATTCTCTGAGAAGGTTCCAACTGCAGACCTCTCTCCTCAGGCCCCTCTCATCCAGGTGTAGCTGCAGGCAGTCATACATGCAGATCAGTCAGACAATCACAGCCTGGGGTCTGAGGAGAGAGGTCCGATCTGAGGCAAGCATACCTTGGTATCCCGGATATTGCAATCAGAATTTTTTCGGCTCAATTTTTTTTGCCTTTAATTTTTTTAATCTGAATTTCACCATTCAAATTTGGACAGCGTAATTGTTTTAGTTTTTAGGAATTTCTGAAGCTTGAATTTTTTTTTTTCGTGAAAATGTTCTCACACTTTTACAAGACTTCAGCGTTTCAGATAAGAGTGTTTCCCATGCGTCTGGGCGAGCATTTCATACATATGTGTGTATGTAAGTTTTCAGTAGTATAAGTGCGTGTGTGAACGTTTCATATGTGTCTATGCGAGCATTTGTGGATGTGAGTCTTCAGTAGTATGGATGTGTGTGAACGTTTCATATGTGAATGTGTTTCATATGTGTTTGTGTAAGGACAGTCTGAATTAATTCCTAAACGTCCCCTCATAGAAAATCGATTTGATGTCATTTTTTTATATTTCAGTTGAGGCAGGAGTTTGTAATGATTACAAGTGCGAGTTTGAGTAGCTTAAAATACGTTTTAAAATATTGTGTGGTCTGATATTTAGACTAGGAGTTGTGTAACCTGTGTAGTTGTGTGGAGGGCTAGTTCCAGCAAAAAACGTGTCAGTGTCATCACTAGAGGGCAAGTTTTCTCAAGCACATCTAGTTCCTGGGCTTTGTAGAAAAGTTAGACGTTCCTTGTGTTGTTAGGCAAGACTGTTATTAACACTTCGCTGACGGGCGTCTTTGTAGCGAGCCACATCAATCTGCCAGCTCCACTTTGAGGGGAATAATCAGAGCTGGCTGCCAATTATCTCCTGACGTCTCGGGGATGATAGCGCGACCCCTCGGCCCGCCAGCATAACACAGCTTGTTATTCTAAAGAGGCAGGCAGCTTTCTTCCAGGTTTCGTTTCCAGGAGCGCTTCGACAACTGTCTAATGGGGACGTTAGTTCGACGGGTGTGGGTGTCCTGTCGGCACCGAGGCAGACGATAAGCAGAGAGTTAGACGTTTAACTCCGACGTCTCTTCACATTGTCTTTCTCGGTTGTTTCCTATTTCCTATCTATTAAAACGTAGACGCGCAGGGAAGGTTGCTGGATGAACGGGTTTTCTTTTATTGTCTTTTATTTGTAAATGATAACAAAGTCAGGTACATCCCAGTAATAGAACCATGCGGATGAGACACCCAGTAGAACCCATTCTGAACATCTCTCTTACTCATTATGTTGTCAATCTGGAGTTCATCTCAAGTTGAAACCATATTTCCAGGACGTCGTTCCTTGAGGCACAGTAGAAAAACATGTTTGTGGTTGCTTGTATTGCAGATTTATTAAAACAAAACGGGACTCCATCGGGGTCCATCATCATAATATGTTCTTACAGTCACATACCTGTACCTGCTCGGGTGTGTCTGTAGGTATCTACCCTGCTGGTAGAGAATGGTGTGTCTGTAGGTATCTACCCTGCTGGTAGAGAATGGTGTGTCTGTAGGTATCTACCCTGCTGGTAGAGAATGGTGTGTCTGTAGGTATCTACCCTGCTGGTAGAGAATGGTGTGTCTGTAGGTATCTACCCTGCTGGTAGAGAATGGTGTGTCTGTAGGTATCTACCCTGCTGGTAGAGAAAGGTGTGTCTGTAGGTATCTACCCTGCTGGTAGAGAATGGTGTGTCTGTAGGTATCTACCCTGCTGGTAGAGAATGGTGTGTCTGTAGGTATCTACCCTGCTGGTAGAGAAAGGTGTGTCTGTAGGTATCTACCCTGCTGGTAGAGAATGGTGTGTCTGTAGGTATCTACCCTGCTGGTAGAGAATGGTGTGTCTGTAGGTATCTACCCTGCTGGTAGAGAAAGGTGTGTCTGTAGGTATCTACCCTGCTGGTAGAGATTGGTGTGTCTGTAGGTATCTACCCTGCTGGTAGAGAATGGTGTGTCTGTAGGTATCTACCCTGCTGGTAGAGATTGGTGTGTCTGTAGGTATCTACCCTGCTGGTAGAGAATGGTGTGTCTGTAGGTATCTACCCTGCTGGTAGAGAATGGTGTGTCTGTAGGTATCTACCCTGCTGGTAGAGATTGGTGTGTCTGTAGGTATCTACCCTGCTGGTAGAGAAAGGTGTGTCTGTAGGTATCTACCCTGCTGGTAGAGAAAGGTGTGTCTGTAGGTATCTACCCTGCTGGTAGAGAATGGTGTGTCTGTAGGTATCTACCCTGCTGGTAGAGAAAGGTGTGTCTGTAGGTATCTACCCTGCTGGTAGAGAATGGTGTGTCTGTAGGTATCTACCCTGCTGGTAGAGAATGGTGTGTCTGTAGGTATCTACCCTGCTGGTAGAGAATGGTGTGTCTGTAGGTATCTACCCTGCTGGTAGAGAATGGTGTGTCTGTAGGTATCTACCCTGCTGGTAGAGAAAGGTGTGTCTGTAGGTATCTACCCTGCTGGTAGAGAATGGTGTGTCTGTAGGTATCTACCCTGCTGGTAGAGAATGGTGTGTCTGTAGGTATCTACCCTGCTGGTAGAGAATGGTGTGTCTGCAGGTATCTACCCTGCTGGTGGAGAATGGTGTGTCTGTAGGTATCTACCCTGCTGGTAGAGAATGGTGTGTCTGTAGGTATCTACCCTGCTGGTAGAGATTGGTGTGTCTGTAGGTATCTACCCTGCTGGTAGAGAATGGTGTGTCTGTAGGTATCTACCCTGCTGGTAGAGAATGGTGTGTCTGTAGGTATCTACCCTGCTGGTAGAGAATGGTGTGTCTGTAGGTATCTACCCTGCTGGTAGAGAATGGTGTGTCTGTAGGTATCTACCCTGCTGGTAGAGATTGGTGTGTCTGTAGGTATCTACCCTGCTGGTAGAGAATGGTGTGTCTGTAGGTATCTACCCTGCTGGTAGAGAATGGTGTGTCTGTAGGTATCTACCCTGCTGGTAGAGAATGGTGTGTCTGTAGGTATCTACCCTGCTGGTAGAGAATGGTGTGTCTGTAGGTATCTACCCTGCTGGTAGAGATTGGTGTGTCTGTAGGTATCTACCCTGCTGGTAGAGGCGGGTGTGTCTGTAGGTATCTACCCTGCTGGTAGAGGCGGGTGTTTCTATACACTAGTTCTTAACTGCCCATATAAAAGGATACAGTTTCAATAATGATGGAATATTTATAAAGTCTGTATTTTAGACTTTAATTTAGTTAATATGCCACCCCTGCAGCCCACCTCCGTGGTGGCTGTGCCCAGCCAGCAGCTGTGCCCAGCCAGGTCTAGCCAGCCCTGGGGTCTGACAGCCACAATGTCTGGGGAGAATTTCATAATAATGTTTTCATTTAGCAGACGCTTTAATCAAAGGCAACATACGGGGGGGATTTGAACCTGCAACTTTCTTCATTTGCAGTCACAGTCTTGCCACTGAGCTGTACCCATCCCCTGGATAGATGCTAACCTGAGGCGCAGATAGCTACCTGACATTTACAGGCAATTATGCCGTTTAATCCCGTCCTCCTTATGCAGGTGGGTGAATTCAATCAGGCGTGGGGACGGCTGACACTAAGCTGTCAGGACAGGACGGCGCCTGTTCACCGCTCAGGGGGAATCACACATCAGACACTGTGTCCACAGTGCTGTGTGTGCGGGGAGGGTCATATTAATAACAATATTGATTATATTAATGTTTTTAAAGGTTATTTCAGGAGGTGTAAAGGTGGAGGAAGTGTAGCAGAAGGGGTAGAGGAGGAGGTGTAGCAGGAGGAGATGTGGCAGGTGTGGAGGAGGAGGAGGAGGTGTAGGAGGAGGTGGATAGAAACAGAAGATGTACCGTTTCATCTTTACAGAGGAGACCATGGTGGTGTTGAAGCTGGAGGCAACCATCTGACTGTGTGCACTGTCTGTCTGACTGACTGTGTCTGTCTGTCTGACTGTGTCTGTCTGTCTGACTGTGTCTGTCTGTCTGTCTGACTGTCTGACTGTGTCTGTCTGTCTGACTGTCTGACTGACTCTGTCTGTCTGACTGTGTCTGTCTGTCTGACTGTGTCTGACTGTCTGTCTGACTGTCTGTCTGACTGTCTGTCTGTCTGTGTCTGTCTGTCTGACTGTGTCTGACTGTCTGTCTGACTGTCTGTCTGACTGTCTGTCTGTCTGACTGTGTCTGTCTGACTGTCTGACTGTCTGACTGTCTGTCTGACTGTCTGACTGTCTGTCTGACTGTGTCTGTCTGACTGTCTGACTGTCTGTCTGTCTGTCTGACTGTCTGACTGTCTGACTGTGTCTGTCTGTCTGCCTCTTGGCCTACTTGTGTCTTTTCCTGCCAGCTCACCAGTCTGTTCTGGTTGTTGTTGCTGCTCATCTCTGTTGTTGCTGCTCATCTCTGTTGTTGCTGCTCTTCTCTGTCCTCCACGCAGGGCAGCACAGACCATTAGCAGTGCCACGTCCCCTTCAGTTATCCTGCTACAGCAAGAAGAAGAAAATCACAGTTCTTTAATAAAACTCCAAGTGTAGTCCTTCTCCTCCTCCTCAACTCTGACCACCGAAATAAAGCACTCGTGATCTTTGATCTGCTGCTATTTGTGTCTGCTGAATGAAATCTGTAACATTTTATAATGAATGTAGGAACCGTCACAGTGTTTCTGACATAGTTCTGATATCACTGTACTCAATACTATACTCAGTACTGTAGTCCTGACTTCTCACAGTACAGCAGTCCTGATTTAACAGTCTTCAGTGACCTCTGTCCTCACCTGGTCCACTGAGGACAGTCTCTCTAAACTAGCTTCCTGTACAACTGATTTTACTCTGTGTGTCTTATTAATACTGTGGAAAATAAGAATCACCAGGAATATTTTTCAGCCTTTCTTTCTTTCTTTCTCTCTCTCTTTCTCTCTCTCTCTCTCTCTCTCTCTCTCTCTCTCTCTCTCTCTCTCTCTCTCTCTCTCTCTCTCTCTCTCTCTCAGTAGTGTAGACCTTCTTTAACAATATCTGTCTTTCACCTTTTCTTTCACCTTCTATTTTTTTTTATCTCTCTTTCTCTCTTCATTGAGGAACTAATCATTATTAGAAAATAGTTATTTACTGCAGAAATGCAGTTAGAGTAAGCTGTGCAAAATTGCTTTTTTACTTGCTGAGTGCTGTCTCTCTCTCTGTCTCATATCTCTGCACCCACCATTTCATCCCCAGGGCAAAGCTGTTTGATGTTAGCTTTCCTGTAAAAAAATAAATATATTGTTAAAGTAAATGATATATAAAAAAATATTCTCCCAAAAATATTTAAAAGCACAGAATGTTTCAAGTAGACCTGCTACCTAGGCTACTGCAGAAACTGTAGAAAACTGTATTGTGGTATTTAGGAACCGATGTGATTCATCAGTCAGTCAGCTAACAGTTCATGCTGTGCAATTTCCTCTCAGGGATCAATAAAGTTCTGCTCTACTCTTCGCATAATCTACTGTACTCTATATCATATTCCATCTCTCTGACTTATTCTCTCTCTGTCCATACTAACTGACAAATGCTATGAAAAGATGAACTCAGAGTAACTGTTGTACTGTATAGGCAAGAGGTTATGCATGACAGCTGGGATTAGTTGAACAGCTGTGTTTCCCTGGATACTAATCTACACCTCGCCTCCCATGACTCCACAAGAATTATAAAACGATGGCAGCAAATATAAACAGCAGACGGCGTTTTACTCAGAGTCTGGGCCGGGCTGCCGTATTTATGAAGGATTTCTCTGTTAGAGGTTGAATTAGGTTGGTTAATCAGCGAATTAAGACTTTTGAAATGTCTATGTTCCTACAGCCTTTTCTGGTGTCTCTTGCTTACTCAAAGGTATTTTGCGATAGGTAGTTTTAATGGCAGTTGGGTTTTTGTGATGCTGAATGGGGCACATAGAGCGGCGAGGCGAGTTGCTATACTGTGTGTAGCGATTTTTAGCTACGTTATAATGTACTCAATTATCTGATTGTCAGTTTGCTTGCTGGTCTGGAATGTTAACACATAAATAATGGATCATATTTCATATTTGTTCCCTATGGGTAATGTGTCTATCTCCACACAAATATCTGGAAACGGGAGAAATCTCCATGACGGCGACCTGTTATATCGGTCGATGAAAAAAAGCGAGAAGCAACGCAATCTGAGTGTAGGGTTAAGAGAGCATTAGCTCAGGGTTAACTTAACCTGTTCTGGTTATTAAAAGGCACGTTTCTAACTTTGCCGGAAGTTCTAGACCTGGCCTATTTTTGGACGGAAATACTATCACTGTCGTGTGCATATAGCCAATAGTCCTTTGAAATTGTTCTTTGTGATAGTTATGTGTTTGTGATAGTTATGTGTTTGTGATAGCTAGGTCTTTGTGATAGCTAGGTCTTTGTGATAGCTAGATCTTTGTGATAGCTAGGTCTTTGTGATAGCTAGGTCTTTGTGATAGCTAGGTATTTGTGATAGCTAGGTCTTTGTGATAGTTAGGTCTTTGTGATAGCTAAGTCTTTGTGATAGCTAGGTCTTTGTGATAGCTAGGTCTTTGTGATAGCTAGGTCTTTGTGATAGCTAGGTCTTTGTGATAGTTAGGTCTTT
Source organism: Thaleichthys pacificus (assembly GCA_023658055.1). Taxonomy (NCBI): domain Eukaryota; kingdom Metazoa; phylum Chordata; class Actinopteri; order Osmeriformes; family Osmeridae; genus Thaleichthys; species Thaleichthys pacificus. The sequence continues at coordinate 2,637,670 of CM042868.1, read as the reverse complement.
GTGATAGCTAGGTCTTTGTGATAGCTAGGTATTTGTGATAGCTAGGTCTTTGTGATAGCTAGGTCTTCGTGATAGCTAGGTCTCTGTGATAGCTAGGTCTTTGTGATAGCTAGGTCTTTGTGATAGCTAGGTCTCTGTGATAGCTAGGTCTTCGTGATAGCTAAGTCTTTGTGATAGCTAGGTCTTTGTGATAGCTAGGTCTCTGTGATAGCTAGGTCTCTGTGATAGCTAGGTCTTTGTGATAGCTAGGTCTTTGTGATAGCTAGGTCTTCGTGATCCTCACTAGTTTGTGCTCCAAGGCACCAGGTCTGCCTCTCCCCATCCTCCCAGCCACATCTCAGCTCCCACCTCGTTCAGAAGCTTTTGTGTTCAAATCAATTACCCTGCCTTTGTTCCGGCGGTTAGCGTCCCCAACCCACCATGCGCGTCTCCAAAAAAAATGTGATTGCTCGCTCATCCCTTTTATCCTAGCAACAGGCGTTTCCATAGTAACTTTGGACAGGACGAGGCGGTGCTTGTGAAGAGGAGACGAAGGTCTCGTGAAGGAGGAGGGGGAGAAGGAATGCGCTCGTCTGTGTACCTGTCTGGTAAGCATCGCTCGGATCCAGTCAAACTGTTCTAATGAGATCAGAGGCCAACCCTGGGGAGTTCACTTGCTGTCTTCGACACACCTTGTTTTAGGGCACGACACAGACACACACACACACACACACATGTGCATACACTTGTATACACACACAGACGCATATACACATACATACACATGCAGAGCCACATACACACACATGTAGACAGACAGACAGACAGACAGACAGAAAGATACATGATTATGAAAATTGGTAGTTTTTTTTTTACAAGATCTGAGGACAAGGGAGTGTGTGTGTCGTCTTGTCTGACGTTGATATCAGAACAATACAGCTCCTTCCACACAACAGTCAGTCTTACATAATTGCTGACAATTAACGTCAGACGTTGTTTTGTTTTTTGTTTCAACGCTAATTATAAACTCGAAAAGAGTTTGACTTTCGGGGAGAGTCGCTGCTGCTTCTGAATGTCTGTCTGGAATCTCTGGGATCATTCTTAATATGTTTCTGCCCGGAGCCTGTCTAGCTGCAAACCCCAGTTTCTCCTGACACAGTAGATACCTTCTACCTGTGGATTAGGTGACCTGGGGTCGATCCCCTCTCTCTCTCGCATCTGGAAATATCTCTCTCACTCCTCCTATCTCCTCCTATCTCTCCCCTCATCCTGGAAATCCTTGACATCCTTTTTATGAGGTTAACATGAGAGCGGCAGATGGCTCTATCTTTAGCCCATCCCACTTGGATGAATCCGTTGGACTGACAAAATCAAATGAGATAAACCTGCATTCTCAAAACGGTGGCCAGACCCACAGGAGACAGGCCATTTACAGCCCCACAGGTTCGACCGTATAAATAAACACACAGATCTGTATCTGAGAGGCTCTCAGACCGCCTGGGAAGAGCCTAGTGGTTAGAGGATTTAACCGCACATCAAACATTCACAAGTCCCCCACCCTCCCCCTCCCCGCAAGTACGTTGGACTAAAACGTCTGCCAAGTGAACACCTTCTTCTTCAAATACTACTTAACTGGGCCCAGCCGGGGAACAGGCCACCACACAAACCCAAGCCCAGATTAAGGCCCAGCTGTTAGAAACAAAGCGCAGACATGATCCTGTTTTTTGTTCCTGAGACAGACAGCAGCGAGCTGGCCTCCCATAACTCCTGTTGCTCCTCGGAGCTCGTCCGTGTCCGCGCTCAGACGACCGAGACGCCGTCATAAGTCACGTCTGTGGAGCCCTGCGGACACAGGCAGTGGGGGTCTCCATGGCGACGTCGGGCGCGGTTTTAAATGGTCTTCCTCCTGTCGTCCTGGCGCTGCGAAGAAAGAAATAAAGAAAAACGAGATGATGAAAGGAGGGTTGTGAGGCAGATCCTCTCCCCGAGCTGAGGAGAAGTGTGAACCCCCAGACACACACACACGCTAAACACACACACACACACTAAACACACACACACACACTAAACACACAAACTAAACACACACTAAACACACAAACTAAACACACACACACACACTAAACGCACACACACACTAAACACACACCACACACTAAACACACACACCAAACACACCCACACAGCCCAAACACACACACACCACAGAACCATGGCTGGCCAGGTCTGACCCCTGACACATGTCAAGTTCCCACAATGCACCTGGAGAGCAGCAGCAGTAATAACAGAACAGGAAGCTTACAAAATACCTGCCAGGATTCATACAGTAGGTTTGCTATGGTTTCGAAGTGTTTACAGTAACCTGCCTTTACTTCTCAGAACAGACCGATACTGGACTCATCGTGTTTTACTGTGGCAAATCAAATCATGCTTTATATTGTCTAACTAACTCATTTTATGTCGCAGAGGGCTTCACAGATGCCCACAGATCATAGGGGTGTAGGTGTGTTAACTTGTGACTGGGTGATGTGGAGGTGAGTTAACTTGTGACTGGGTGATGTGGAGGTGAGTTAACTTGTGACTGGGTGAGGTTTATGTGACTGGTTGAAGTGGAGGTGTGTTAACTTGTGACTGGGTGATGTGGAGGTGAGTTAATCATGCCCGGCGCAAAGCTAAACACACATACCTCATGTGTTCAGCCAAGCTTAAGCCTGCGTACCGGTTGAGATGAGCGCTGGGAGAGAGAGAGAGAGAGAGAGAGAGAGAGAGAGAGAGAGAGAGAGAGAGAGAGAGAGAGAGGAAAGAAGTAAAGAAAATAAGAGGGAGAGAGGGTGGGAGAGATAGAAGGAGGTGAGAGAGAAGAGAGAAGGTGAGAAGAGAATGAAAGAGAGAGAGGGTGATGAGCGCTGTGTGCATCCTGTGAGAAGCACACCTCTGTTTGTGAGTCCATTAGCAGCACTCCTCACCCTCATCCTCACCCCTCCTCCTCACCCCTCCTCCTCACCCTTCCATTAGCAGGGTCAGGGGTCGGGTAGAGTGGCGAGGGGACAGGAAGGTCAGGTGCTGTGTTTGTCTGTTTGCAACACAATTGGCTGTTCTTTGAGTACTTAGTTCTACCCCTGGTGAGACTGAGAGAAAGAGGAGGTAAGAGAGATGGAGAAAAATAATGGTACAGGAGAGAGACAAAGAGAAAAAAAAGAGAAAACAAGAGAGACAAAAGGAAAGTAAGAGTGGAGCGAGTAGGAAGGTAGATAGAATGAAGAAGGAGAGGCAGAGAGAGTTGGAGAGGCAGAGAGAGTTGGAGAGGCAGAGAGAGGCAGAGAGAGTTGGAGAGGCAGAGAGAGTTGGAGAGGCAGAGAGAGTTGGAGAGGTAGAGAGAGGCAGAGAGAGTTGGAGAGGCAGAGAGAGGCAGAGAGAGTTGGAGAGGCAGAGAGAGTTGGAGAGGCAGAGAGAGGCAGAGAGGTAGAGAGAGAGTGGAAAGAACAGAGTGGCTCCACTGTTGTTTAAGAGACCCTATTAGCGTGTATTAGCCTTGTGACATTCAGCCAGCTAGGACTGGGAGGACACAGAGATGGTGCTTGAAGCCGGGCAGCCGGGGCAGTGGTGAAGCCGGGCAGCCGGGCAGTGGTGAAGCCGGGCAGCCGGGCAGTGGTGAAGCCGGGCAGTGGTGAAGCCGGGCAGCCGGGGCAGTGGTAAAGCCGGGCAGCCGGGGCAGTGGTGAAGCCGGGCAGCCGGGGCAGTGGTGAAGCCGGGCAGCCGGGGCAGTGGTGAAGCCGGGCAGCCGGGGCAGTGGTGAAGCCGGGCAGCCGGGGCAGTGGTGAAGCCGGGCAGCCGGGGCAGTGGTGAAGCCGGGCAGCCGGGGCAGTGGTGAAGCCGGGCAGCCGGGGCAGTGGTGAAGCCGGGCAGCCGGGGCAGTGGTGAAGCCCAGCCGGGGCAGTGGTGAAGCCGGGCAGCCGGGGCAGTGGTGAAGCCGGGCAGCTTCACTCCTTCACTGAAGAGAATCCCCAACAGGGGACTGGAGGATACAGTCCTGGCTTGGCCGTATCGACTCTATCTCCCCTGATCATGCTTCTGGCACTGCCAACAAGGCTGGCACGTTTGATAGTATCTTGGCCCGGTCTGAAAGGATGTCACTACAGATTGGAGTGCTTGGAGTCAGTCTGTCTGCATAGAGGAGAATAATGAGGACAGATATTTACATGTTATTCATTTAGCAGATGCTTTGATCCAAAGCGATTAGCAAATAGTGCATGCAGAGGGTTAGAGCAGAAGATCATGGCTCAGGAGTGCGTAGTTCTAACAGTATTTTGGTGGTCAAGGACCAGTCTAGATTTGTCAGCAACACTTAACATTAATGCTACATTCACCACCATGTAACAAGATAGCAATACCTGTAGTGACGTAGATTGTAGTTACATGGGAACTGCCAAGTCGTTACATTTGACGTTGAGGTTACCTTGACTACGGTGCGACTGCTTAACCATCATCTATAGTAGCAGCAGTGTTGTAAAATAAGAGCCGATGAGATGGTATAGTAAAGATGTGTTCGGAGGTATTTCTCTTCAGTCAAGATCTCCCTGGTGACTGGTTAGCTTGATTCTTTTGGTGTTATTAGCTATGCAGCTCAAGCTGGTGCGCACCCAAGGTTAAATCAAGTGCAGCCAGCAGCGCACTGTAGCATTAATCAAACACACCCAGGGGTTCATTGGAGGAGTTTTGTCAGGCCACACCTGAAGTATATTAATTGCCTAATTTCAGCGAGGGGAGGGAGTTGTGGTTTTGTGTAAATGTGGTCAAAGGAACATGATCAATAGAACTAGGTAGCGAATAGGGAATGAAATAGACCTTTGGGAACATATTGTGTCCTTTTGGATTATGCTGCAAAACGTGGCAGTTTAGAAAACAGAACACTCGGATTCTCTCCGAGTGTTCAGAGGCTGAATGGGTGTTCACGTAGACGAGCAGAATCCTTCTCACCAACATGGACAGAGCGCAGGTTGGCAGACACGATAATTGAATAGCGTGAGCTAAAAATAGGCCTGTGAAAGTGTTTTTGTGTGGGTGGGTGTGTGTGTGTGTGTGTGTTTGCGTGTGTGTGTGTGCATTGCATGTAAGTGTATATGTGTGTGTGCTTGTGTGTTTGTGCATGTATGTATGTGTGTGTGTGTGATTCCTTGTCCCAGTCTCAGAGGGTAGAGAGAATTTACATCAACTGCTGAACATGCCTTTAAAAATACAACCATAACAAGGGCTAACAGAATAAGATCTCTCGAGACTTACGTGATCTCTAAAGTCTGGGGCTTCTAATGAAGTGTGAGACCCCAGCCAGTGTCGTCAAATGGCACTTGAAGATAATAACCAACATTGAGTTCACTGCGATTCTTCTCCACAGCGCATACGCTACGTTGGGGAATATGTAGCCTGGATTAGTATGAATGTAGCTCTTCACTGCCTCTTATTTCACACCTCATCACCTGCCTGTCACTTATGATACAGCTAAGATACAGCAACATCTTCATTCTAATACGAGCTGCCATGTTTTTCACACACCATCACTCTGCATGGTGATCTAAACGCCTGCACTGAATGTGAAGTTTATTCCGATGTATGTTACCCAAACATGGCCGGCATCACAGTGTTCCTAGATTTTTTTTATTTTTACAAAGGCTGTTAGGGTGTAAAGCTAATTCATGGAATGCAAGTGCAACCTGTGGTGGATGGCATTTAATCTAGATTTAATTTGAAATTAAACTGTTTGGTTTTGAAGTGGAAGAGCTTGTGACAAAACATGTGAGGATTGTGTAGCAGTGTAGTATGGTTTAGCATAGTATAGCATAGCATAGCGCAGTGTAGTACTTCACACTTTCCCCCCGAGAGAGATAGACAACACAGTATAGGTCAGAGTGATGAGTCTAACAGATTTAAAACAGATTATGATAGATTAGATAAAGTGAAGTGAGTTGAACCAAAACCCATTTAAAGTTCAACCAACTGAAATCCAGTTGAGTGATGAACCAGTTTAATCCTTCGGCCATGCCTTGTTACCAATGAGGTTTTTGGAGTTCTTCAGAAAATCAATTTGTAAAAGAGATTAAAAAAAGAGATTGACGATGCCTCACTTGATTAACCTGAACACCATTGTATAAATTTAGTTCCTTTAAGCTTTATTCAAACTACGCTGGTCAAACTCATTAGTGTTATAAGACAAGGCTGGAAGTCTTCAGTTGTGGAAAAACCTGGATGTTTGTTGTTATAACCCACTGTACTATCTTCAGTATGTGTGCTATTACTATGTTTCTTTGGATGAAAGCGTACTAAATGAATAACATGTAAACGGTTATTTAAATGATCATCTGAACAGTGGTCAGTATAGAAAAACAAGATGGTTACCTCTCTAGGAACAGGCTTGGAGTGTAAACTCACTGGAGGGTAGATCTCCAATAACAGTATTGGAGTGTAAACCTATAGGAGGTTAAATCTGTCCCGGAGCCTAATTGGAGAATGCTTTTATTAAAAAAGGCACATTTTAATAGGTTAGTTGTCTTGTCAGACCTGAGGCCAGAGCAGACCGATCCCTGTGTCTGAGAGGCTGAAAGCACAAACCACCCGGAGGCAGGCAGTGAAGAAAGTCGTTCTGTGGAGGAAAACGGCGTAAAACAGCCTGTAGATCTTATTACTCCCTCTGACCCTGGCCAGTCATTGGATTTGTCACTTAGTGTTACTGATCGCAGCTGTGTTGTGTTGTTGTTGATGAGTCTTTGTGGAAGGAAAAATGCAGACCGGAAAACAGTAGACTTCACCTGTCACAGAACAAGATTTAATTCTAAAGAAATTGGCAGTGAGAGTTCATCTATTATTTAAGAGCACCATTTAATATTTAATATGTGTAATGATAAACTGTTAAAAGAAAGAAAGTAAGGCATATAAAGCTTGACAGTCCCGCAGTGAAACAATGAAGCACATCTCTATGTCTCTCTCTCTTTCTCTCTCTCCCTCCTTCTCTATTTCTCTCTCTCCCTCTCTCTTTCTCCGTCCCTCTCTCTTTTTCTCCCTCTCTCTCTCTTTCTCTCTTTCTGGCAGTTTGTAATTTTTCACTCTCTCTTTTTATTTTTATTTCTTTCTCTTTCAACCTCTCCACCTTCGTTTTTTTCCCTCGCCCCCACCCTTTTCTTTCTCTACCTCTCCGCTTCTCTGCTGGCAGTCGCACCAAATCAACGACTTTTAAGACTGTTGATGATTAGATTTCCTCGCCAGCCTCTCCCCTGCCATGTTACTGACGTTTCAACAAGGTTAAAGATTTCCTCTACCGCCCGCCCCAGGGATGAAACCACCTGAAACTGGAGAAGAACTCAATTTACAGAATATGTTTTAATAATCACACAGATGATTCCTTGGCCCAGACACATATATTACCTCAGCACTGATTCTTTTACTTGTCATATACGTAACCTCTGTGAGCTTTATAGTTGTCCAGTCGTCTTGATTTGTTTTCCTTGAGACCGTGGGGGGGGGGGTCTGCTGAGCGTTGTGTCTGATTGCAGTAAACATATGGCAGCTGGTGACTGGAGACCGGTGGGGGGGGGGCTTGGAGGTGAGAGGCTGGGAGGCAGAGGCTGGGATACAGAGGCTTGGAGGTGAGAGGCTGGGAGACAGAGGCTGTGAGGCAGAGGCTGGGAGGCAGGGAGGTGAGAGGCAGGGAGGTGAGGGGCAGGGAGGCGAGGCAGGGAAGTGAGAGCCAGGGAGGCAGGGAGGTGAGAGGCAGGGAGGTGAGAGGCAGGGAAGTGAGAGCCAGGGAGGCAGGGAGGTGAGAGGCAGGGAGATGAGAGGCAGGGAGGCGAGGCAGGGAGGTGAGAGGCAGGGAGGTGAGAGGCAGGGAAGTTAAAGGCAGGGAGGTGAGAGGTAGGGAGGTGAGAGGCAGGGAGGTGAGAGGCAGGGAAGTGAGAGGTAGGGAGGTGAGAGGTAGGGAGGCAGGGAGGTGAGAGGCAGGGAGGCAGGGAGGTGAGAGGCAGGGAGACAAAGGTGACTGCTAAATCACATCACTACTCGAGGTACAGTGCTTCTGGGGTGCTGGATGTTTGGGTGATTTGATTTCAGTGGCTGGACATCAAGATGTTGTCTGAGGAGTTCTGCAGGGAAGTTCACTGCATGTGTTGTCACTGCTTTACCACATAATTAAACCCCATGAACGGCTCTCCCTTGTTCCTCACAAACACATGCATCTTAGGGCTTCTCTTATCCGGGGACTTCTGGAGAGAGGGTTTAGAGAGAGAGAGGGAGAGAGAGAGATAAATCCATTTATATGACCTACAATCGCAGAACCAGACACGGTTCAAGGTGTCTATTTAATGCTGCCACCTCCTGCCAGAACAAAGAGGAGGCTTGTGTTGGCCTCCCAGAGAGAGGAGCTGCCGGCGGGTGGAAAAGGTCGGGTCAGGCTTGAAAGGGCCCTGGGGCAGAAGGCGTCAAGCCAGGGATGGGGGGGTGTAGGGAGGGGAGGAGGGGGGGGGGGGGACACAGCAGCCCCCCTACAGGGCCAGGGGGCTTTACCTCCACCCAGACCCAACACTATTCTGACGGGATGAAAGAGCAGGGAGGGGGAGGAGAGAGACTGGATGTGGGGGGAGATATGTGGAGGAGAGAGAGAGAGAGGGGGAGAGAAGAATGGGAGAGATGGGGGGCAAGATACAGGAATGGGGAGAGATGGGGGGCGAGAGACAGGAAGGGGGGAGAGATGGGGGGCGAGAGACAGGAAGGGGGGAGGTGGGGAGAGAAGAATGGGAGAGATGGGGGGGGGGGGGTGAAAGACAGAAGGAGGGGAGAGGGGGGTGACGGGAGAGGGGGGTGAGGGGAGTGTCTGTTGAAGCCGTTGAGTGTCTGTGATAGTTTGTTTCCTCAGTAGAGAGCCTGCCTAAATGCAGTAGCACAAACATCAATGGCTACAGATGACAACATGAGACTGATAATAATAATCATAACTGGAGCAAGAACGATCATGACTGGTAGTAATACTGTAACATTAGCTGGGTCAACAGTCCAATAGATGCAACCAGCAAAGATACAGGCTCTCTAGACAAAAATGAAAACTGATATTAATTAAGCCTTTTTTCAAAACTTTTCATTTTAAACACTTAAAAAGCAAGTTGAAACAAACATCTCAGCTAAAGCAATCTACAATGCGAGTCAATCACTCGCATATGCGACCATATGCGAATTTCACTATAGGCGACTAAAAATGATCTTTAATTAGCCAATGGATAGTAAATTGTTCGATTTCACTCGCCTGTGATTGAGTTAGAGGCAAATAATAAGTTTAGCGCAGATTTCAATGACGCACTGTTGCTTGACTGCGAGTTAACATGATTGGCTGCTATGACAACAGACGTACAATTAGTTATTTTTCTGCTGCTCAATAAAGAAAACGGAGATTGCCAAAGTAACGGAAAGTCGCTAGATTTGTCGCTCGTCTCTAGATAAGATTTTTTGTCGCTAGGGAAGGTAAAACGCTACACTGCCTCTGTCGCTTTCTCTCACAAAAAGATCGACTTTCTTTTTACGGCACTCCTCATGCAGAAAGAGATGGATGTAAAAAAGCTACAATTCCAGTCTGAGCAGAAAACGCTGAATAGTTATTTTTGTTATCCAGACAATTTAAGATTACTGTTCCTTTTTCAGATTATTCTTGCTCTGTTAATCAGCTCTGCCAACTGCGAAAGAGCCTTCAGTGCCCAAAAGAGAATACAATCACATGTCCGCAGCAGTCTGACATCCTCACGCCTTTCAGACCTGATCCTTATTTCAACAGAAGGCCAGAGCTTCAGCAGAAAGATCCATCAGCTGTGGAGAGGTGGCTGAAGCCAAGTGGCAAGAGGAAGCCATTTGCTAAAAAATGGTAGATTAAATCCAAATGCAACGTAAAGACTAATTCAGACAGATAATGTACTTTATTTTCCAGTTGCATTGTTCATGCATTTTATGTAAAAAGTCTGCTGAGTAAAATAAAAACATTACTAGCTAATGGCGACTCAAATTTCATTGTGTCCGTAAAGCTGTTATTCTGTTTCCATCAGCTTTGGTCTGTATCTCCACCTAATCTCACTCATGGGTCTTATGGAGCTTGAGATATGTCCTCCCATTACATTTGAGTATCTTGAAACAGCTACATAAAACTCTGTTGTAAATGGAGTTGGTTTTAACTGAGAGTGAGTGATGTTTCCGTGTTCGTCCCTGGCTGAAGCAGGCAGGTACGTCTTCTGAGGGGAATGTCTCCAGACTAGATGGATTCTCCTGACGGCTGGTTTGGACAGTAGCCCTCCATCTTTCTCGTAGTCTCTAATCCTCCCAGGGTCTCCTCTCTGATGGAGTATCCCCCCCCCCTCCCCCCCCCTCACACGGTTCCATCTCACGTCCTCTCTGGTCCTCCAGCCCTCCATCATTCCCATCCTCTCCAGCTTCATCCCTCCTCCCTCTGTCCAACTTGTCACCCCACCCTCTCCATCCCTCCCCAACCCTCTCTGCCTCCCTTTGTCCCTCCATCCCCACCCCTCTCTTCCTCTCCCTCCCAACAACTATGCCTCCCTCCTCCCTCTCTCCCCTCAATCCATCCCTCTCCTACCCTTCATCTCTCTCCCCCTCCCGACCTCTATGCCTCTTCTCTCCTTCCCTCCCTCGGTCGCCCCTGGTCTCACAGCCAATCCCCTCAAGTGAGCGTCCCTTGATGATGACATCATGATGACATCATCAGGGCATGCCCCCCACCCCCCATGCATTTGCTCTGTGTAGAGGACACTGAAGTTGTTCTTGACTGATGTTTATGATCATACTGCTATGATGACATGAGATACGTCTCATTTCCCTCCAGGGAAATCAACATGCCCGCTAAAGCAAGTGTACGGTGTGTAAACGTAATGCACACACTACATTACACACACATGCTCTCTCTTTCACACATACACACAAACGCTTTCTCACATACAGTACTCAAACACACACACATACACACACACACACACACACACACACACAAGAACAGACGTTTGCTGAAAGGACTGAGATGCTGAGTACATTCTCTCTCACGCACATACTCACACGCACCGTCTCGCACGCACCGTCTCGCACGCACTCTCTCGCACGCACTCTCTCGCACTCACTCTCTCACACTCACTCTCTCACACGCACACACAGATGTTATCTGGGCAACACAACAACCAAAATGATGTTTGTTTTAAGGCTTAAAGCGTGTCAAGCCACGCCAGCAACTTGCTGGTAATGACCGGTAATCATTTCACGTGTCTCTGTCCAAACAACCCATCTTGAACCTGCTTTAAGAGCTCCCCGGGTTGGGGGTTTCATCGCCGTGGAAACCTCTCTTCAGTATTCAGCTGCTCCCGGTTTGTCTTGCGGTCGTTCAGGATCTGTAGTAGCAGGAACGCATCAGCTCATCACAGCTGGTTCTCGCCATGACAACAGATCTGACACATCAATCAGGGATATGCTTTATGTAATAGACACACACACACACACACACAATACCTCACACACGCATACACACACACTACCTCACACAGACACAACATTCAGTATACACACATACACAACCACACACACACACGCATTCAGTCCACGCACACATTCAGTAGAGACACACACGGTATACGCACACATACACACAATGCCACCATCACTTAAATACGTAAACACCATCAAATTGGGTTATTATTTCTTTCATTTATGCACAGAACGCATTATGAAAACACACAGAGACACAAAGCATTGCTGTAGCGAAACACCAGGAGATGACATTGAGCCCGAAGCGCGTTTTCTCTCTCCCGTAGAAACACCCAGCACAGTTTTAATGAGCCGGATTCAGTAGCGCTAATTGCAATACTGTGACTGGAGACACAAGAGTAACTGAGTTGCGAACGTGCCTCGTGCCTCGGGGCTAATCACGCCATCACAGCCCTGAACGCTGCAACACTGGGAGCTGTTTGGTTTCTAACCGTTTTGCTCTGCCTCTAATGAGGAAGATGCTGCCTCTAATGAGGAAGATACTGCCCTTTTATGATGAAGATGCTGCCTCTACCATTGAAGATGCTGCCTCTACCATTGAAGATGCTGCCTCTACCATTGAAGATGCTGCCTCCAATGATGAAGATGATGAAGGAAGATGCATCTAACGAAGAAGTACTCTTTCTCTCACTATGAGAGTCAGGGGTCAGGGTCTAACATTAGACCAAGAGGACGAGGCGAGCGTAGCACCGAGTGGAGGGCAGGGTCGACGCCCAGGCAGCAAAGCTCTGAAGTGAGATGGGATTCCTTTTTTTTTAATAGTTTCCAGAAGGACCGACACACAGTAGTGAATACTAACATAGAATATGAGCCAATCGTAAGGCCAAGTCTGACCTACTGATTGTGATTAACATAAGTACATAGGAAATCCTTGATTTCTCCCACAGAACTGATTCATCCCTCCAGTAATTAGGAGAAGCTGGACTGCAAAAGGCTGGAGTTTGGTCTTTATGTTGCTACGCTACGCTGCACCTGACTGGCTCTGCTCTTTACACTGATTGGTGTTCTGTTTGAATAGCCAAAGTTGGTCTGTGTTTCTAATTGATCTCCTGCCACCTGTTTCCTTCAACCCTGTCTGCTGACTCCATGTTTTCCTTTACGGGACAGTAAAGATTTCGGATAGAACTGACGTCTCGTCACGTTAGCGCATCGCTAAAACGTCGCCATGACGCCGGATCGTCAAACCGCGAGGCAGCGGAACGTTCGTGTGTCTGCTCCTCTCACACTCCGAACTCCGAAGAGGCATTGAAGATGTTTGAAACCATCCAGTCATGCAGCAGGAAACCAGATGGAGGGAGAAAGCACCACATTAGTTATCATTTAATGAGTTTTTCTTCCAGACCCACAACTTAAATGAAGGGATTTAATTACAAGCCCTCACTTCTGGTTCGCTGGTCTGGCCTTGGCCTTGGCTGACAGGATGAGTGCCCTCTTAAACATCCCTATTGATTGCTGCGTGTTGTCAGGGCTGTGGTCTTATCCAGGAAGTCCTGTGTTGTTAGTCCCTCTGCTGGGTAGAGCGCTCCTAACTGCTTGGTCCCCTGTTTATCGCACACTCTCATTTAACTTAACCCTTTAGCATGCGAGATCACCTCGGTTTACCCCTTTTTTGCCCCCCCAGCCATCCAGCCCGGAGCTCCCAGCCCCTCCAGCCTAGCCCCTCCAGCCTAGCCCCTCCAGCCCTCCCAGCCCATCCCTCCAGCCCGGAGCTCCCAGTCCCCTCCAGCCTAGCCCTCCAGCCCCCCAGCCAGCAATCCAGCCCCCCAGCCCTCCAGCCCCTCCAGTCCCCCAGCCCAGCCCCCCCAGCCCAGCCCCCCAGCCCTCCAGGCTGGTCCCTGTACGGACGCTGATAGGCGAGGTCTCTCCTGGCCTCTCTCTAGAGACTCACAGCACGCAGGAGAACACAGCTCAGATACATGGTTTTACACTGAGCTGCTCACTTCTTAAAGGTCACAAGTGGGGTCTGTCTGTCAGTCAACCTGTCTGTATGCCTGCCTGCCTGTCTGTATGCCTGTCTGTCTGACTGTCTGGCTGTTTCTCTGTCTGGCTGTCCATCTACCTGTCAGTGCCTGCCAGTGGGCTGGTGAGTGAAGTGGGAGCCTCCCTCTCTGGGGCTACCACAGTGCCTCTGCCTCTCTCCTGGGTCTTCCTGCAACCTACTTTCTCTTCTAACCTACTTAGACGCTTTTTAAAAGGGCCAGTCGGGGATCCCAAGAAAGCGACTCGCTTCTCCTCCTTCTCCTTCTTTTCCTCCTCCTCCTCGTCCGTTTCTCTCTGGGATGAAGGGAGCAGGAAGAAGAAGGGAGCGGCTAGCAATTACTGTAAAGAAGGGGTGTGTTGAAATGTGGAGGAGTGGAGGAGGAGAGGAGAGGAGAGGAAAGAGTGGAGAGGAGAGTCAGAGAAGAGAGAGGAGAGAAGAGGAGAGAGTCAGAGAAGAGAAAGGAGAGGAGGGAGGAGAGGAGAGTCAGAGAAGAGAGAGGAGAGGAGGGAAGAGAGTGGAGAGGAGAGTCAGAGAGAGAGAGAGGAGAGAAGAGGAGAGAGTCAGAGAAGAGAAAGGAGAGGAAAGAGTGGAGAGGAGAGAGTCAGAGAAGAGAAAGGAGAGGGTCAGAGAAGAGAGAGGAGAGGAAAGGAGAGGAAAGAGTGGAGAGGAGAGAGTCAGAGAAGAGAGGGGAGAGGAGAGAGAGGAGAGGAGAGAGAGGAGAGGAGAGAGAGGAGAGGAGAGAGAGGAGAGGAGAGGAGAGAGAGGAGAGGAGAGAGAGGAGAGGTGTAAAGGACAGGGACCCAGAGACAGGGACCCAGGGACAGGGACCCAGGGACAGGACCCAGGTTGCTGTAACAAGGCCACGACAAGTTCAATAATTGCTGTATAGTGTGTGATCACTAGCGAGATCCAGCACTCCGGCTCGTCCAGGCCTGCAGATCGCATCCTCGCCCGCCTCGTCCTCTGAAGGATTTTGCTGAGTCAGCAAAAACACAAGCTGGTGACGCAACGCGCAGTGTTGACCGTGACCCCAGGCCTTCCCCTCTCTCGTGATCGGCCGTACGCACGGCCGTGCACACGCTGCGGAGCGACTGTGAGCTCATAATGCCTCCTGCGTCAGGGATGTGAAGTCTTACAGACAAACATCACGTCCCTTTGGGCTGAAGCAATCTGCTGAATGACTCGAATGTTAAATGTTCCACAGTATCTGCCCTCTCTCAGTGGCGTGATCTCCCCTCTCATTTTTTACTTCCATAAACTGTATCTACTGCATCTACTGATTTTAGAGTTTTTTCTAGACTTGTAGATGAGGGGGCCAGGGGTTGAGGAGGGGTGAGGGGGGTGTGGGGGGTGAGGGGGTGAGGTGAGGGGGGGTGTTGGTGTGATGGGGTGAGGTGAGGGGGGTGTTGGTGTGAGGGGGTGAGGTGAGGGGGTGTTGGTGTGATGGGGTGAGGTGAGGGGGGTGTTGGTGTGATGGGGTGAGGTGAGGGGGGTGTTGGTGTGATGGGGTGTTGGTGTGAGGGGGTGAGGGGGGTGTTGGTGTGATGGGGTGAGGGGGGTGTTGGTGTGAGGGGGTGAGGTGAGGGGGGTGTTGGTGTGATGGGGTGTTGGTGAGGGGGGTGTTGGTGTGATGGGGTGTTGGTGTGATGGTTGCAGGTTCTCCATCCTCCTTCCTGCAGCATGTTTCCTGTTCAAGTAAGCAGGTGCAGGTATCTGCCATCTTTCGCTGCCTCACATGCAGGTGAGAACTGTTGTGAAGTGGGAGGAAAGTGTTGCTAATCACAGACACGGAAGATCAGCGTGTCATATCCTGTCTTCTGGTCTTGGTAGATGTTCAACCTTGTCTGTGTGTGTCTACCTGCTATTACAATGTTGTGTGTCAGTATCTGTCATGACAGTGTGTGTGTGTGTTCAGATCAGCCATTAGGCTCCAGGCTGAATGACCATCTTTTCATTTCCTCTCATCGATGTAGCCCGTAGTGGGCTCGCCGGCTGAGGCGCTAATTGTTCTCCGTTCTGTCGTGTTATTGGGGGGGGAAACTGGGTGTCATCGATCGCCGGGTTGCAATGGCAGGAGATTAAGTACTGAGACGAGAGAAGAACTCGCTGCTCACAGACGAGAAACTAATTGGTTACGAGTCCAATCGTCAGGAGCAATTATGGATTATTGTTGTTCGGTGTTTCCCAAGATCTTCACATCGTTGTGGATGCGGGCCTGTTTGGGTTCAGGAGACGCTCTCTGGAGTTACATTTACATTTATGCATTTAGCAGACGCTTTTATCCAAAGCGACTTCCAAGAGAGACCTTTACAAAAGAGCATAGGTCACTGATCATAACAACGAGATAGCCCCAAACATTGCGAGCAGCCAAAACATGAAGCATACATTGTGAAAAACCAAATAAGTGCCAAAGGAAGAACCATAAGAGCATGCAGTTAAACAAGTTACAATTAAAAACATGAACCTCAAAAAGTGCAAGAGTGTACCTGTAGGTAAGCAAGCAACAGTAAAATATTTCACAGCGAGTACAAGAATTTTAAATCAGTTACAACTAACCAACAAGAGCAACAAGTCTCTCAATAAGAGTCATTGTGATCCTGGAGGAAACTAACATCAGGTCCAGCAAATCATTCCTAAGTACCGTTGTACTCCCGGAACAAGTGCGTCTTAAGCCTTTTCTTGAAGGTGGGCAGACAGTCAGTGTCTCTGATGGAGGTGGGGAGTTGATTCCACCATTGGGGGAGAGACAGGAGAAGAGCTTCTGCTGGGACCGGGCGCTCTTGAGCGGTGGGACCACCAGACGGTTGTCAGAAGAAGACCGTAGGTGGCGGGTGGGGGCGTAGGAGGTAGAGGGGCTTCTGTTGTCATGCTGCGCAAGACTGTGCAAAGCTTGATGTTGAGAAACCGTCCGATAATAAACGGATGTTACAGTGAATCGAAACTGACATTGTTTTGCAGAGTCTCTCCCTCTCTCTCTTTCCCTCTGTCTCTCCTTCTCCTCTCTCTTTCCCTCTCTCTCTCTCCCTCCCTCCCTCTCTCTCTCTCCTTCTCCTCTCTCTTTCCCTCTCTCTTTCCCTCCCTCTCCTTCTTCTTCTCTCTCCCTCTCTCGTCTTTTTTCCATCTTTTTCAGTATATCTCTCTCTTTCGCTCTTCCCTCCCTCCCTCTTTCTCTTTTACATTACAACGGAAGACCTCTGTCTTTTGATCTTCTCTTATTTTCCCAGGTTTTCCCTTCCTGGGTGCTAATTATACTTCAGCTAGCTGATTTAGCCCTGTGCCAGTTTTCTGATGTGCTCAGATAAACCTTAATGAGGCAGACACAGCCAGGTTCCTGTGACCCCTGCACCGGAACAAGATGGCTGACATTGAAAAAGAACCTGTATAACACGCAACCTGATGAGACGACACTGGTCTCTCCCTGCATGGCCGCCCACACAAGCTAGCACAGCCTTCTGGGAAGAAAGAGGCCTTTGTTTGGAGTGTGGGTTTTTTAGTCGCGAGTAAAAAGAAAAGCGATGTGATTTGGAGACGCAGGGATTGAGGCGTCCCTAGTGCCCTGCTCAGCCCAGAGCTGATGCAGGCCGTGTGGACGACAGGAGAGGCCTGTCTTTTGCAGCTCTCTGGCTGACTGGAGACAACAGTCAGACATATTTCCTTCACACCCCCTGAATATCACGCTCCATTACCCTGGGTGATTACACCGCTGAAATTGTCAATGTCTGCAGTGTAACAGTATGACTTCCAATAAAACAGGAGCATTGTATGTGTGTATGTGTGTGTGTGTGGAGAGGACAGTGTGTATGTGTGTGTATGTGTGTGTGTGGAGAGAACAGTGTGTGTGTGTGGAGAGAACAGTGTGTGTGTGTGTGTGTGTGTGTGTGTGTGTGTGTGTGTGTGTGTGTGTGTGTGTGTGTGTGTGTGTGTGTGTGTGTGTGTGGAGAGAACAGTGTGTGTGTGTTTGTGTGTGTGTGTGGAGAGAAAAGTGTGTGTGAAGAGAACAGTGTGTGTGTGGGTGGGTGGGTGGGTGGGTGGGTGGTGGAGAGAACAGTGTGTGTGTGTGTGGGGGTGGTGGGTGGAGAGAACAGTGTGTGTGTGTGTGTGTGTGTGTGTGTGGTGACAGAGAGCAGAGATAAACAATGAACTGTGATTTCCAGACACACCTCCCAGGACAATGAAAGGAATTACAAATGCATTAGGTGTTGTGGCATTTTAATGTGACCATAAGTATCCGTCTGCAACTCACAGTGAAGCAAATTTACCAAACTTAATAAACTAAGTTATTGCAGTCGTGAGATTGTGATTGAGTGATATTGCACTGTGGGTCTATTTGTGGTTGATTGACCAGAGGTTTCAGACAGTACATCTCCATTAAAAAGCTTTCATCCTGTTGTGGGCACCATGGAAATGCTTCAGTGTGGGAGACATTAATGACATGGTGCCACAGTTATTTTTGTTTTGTATTTGACCGCTGCCCAAACTAATGAGTGCTAATGCAAGCCTGGGTGCTCTATAATACAGTAACTGTTTATCTATTAACTTTTATATCCAATATTATCGGATAATGGTCTCCAGCCTGTGGTCTGAAGCCCTGTGCATCACCAGCAGTCTCTGAAGGAGGGGATCTGGAGGAGGGGAACTGGAGGAGAGGTACTGGAGGAGAGGTACTGGAGGAGAGGTATCGGAGGAGAGGAACTGGAGGAGAGGTACCGGAGGAGAGGTACTAGAGGAGGGGAACTGGAGGTGAGGTACTAGAGGAGAGGTACTAGAGGAGAGGTACTAGAGGAGAGGATCTGGAGGAGGGGAAACTGGAGGAGAGGTACGAGAGGAGAGGAACTGGAGGAGAGGAACTGGAGGAGGGGATCTGGAGGAGAGGTACCGGAGGAGAGGATCTGGAGAGGGGAACTGAGATAGGTACCGGAGGAGAGGTACAGAGGAGAGGAACTGGAGGGAGGTACCTAGAGGAGAGGTACGGGAGGAGAGGAACTGGAGGAGAGGTACTGGAGGAGAGGTACTAGAGGAGGGGAACTGGAGGAGAGGAACTAGAGGAGAGGGAACTGGAGGAGAGGGAACTGGAGGAGAGGAACTGGGAGGGTCTTGCTCCTCTTCTTGTCCTCCCTTCTGAGGGTTCTCTCTCTCCCAGGGCAAGGGAGCGAAGTAGGGTTCTGTGCCCTGTCTCCTAGCTAGCTGCCCTGTCTCCAGCTAGCTGCTCCTGTCTCCAGGCTAGCTGCCCCTGTCTCCTAGCTAGCTGCCCCTCTCTCCAGCTAGCTGCCCCTCTCTCCAGCTAGCTGCCCCATTGTCTCCAGCTAGCTGGCCCCTGTCTCCTAGCTAGCTGCCCCTGTCTCCTAGCTAGCTGCCCCTGTCTCCTAGCTAGCTGCCCACTCTCTCCAGCTAGCTGCCCCTGTCCTCCAGCTAGCTGCCCCTGTCCTCCAGCTTAGCTGCCCCTGTCTCCAGCCAGCGGCCCCTGGTGCCCTGTTTACCAGGCCTGTAATGAAGCTGGTGCTGGAAGCAGCAGGCTGTGTTTGAGCTCTTCTTGATATATGATGTCTGTTCCCAGAGGTTGCGGCAATCATGCTCCTCACCCTAATGACTGTAATAACACGGACCCACCAGATTCATTCTCACTCTTTATAACAACTAGTAATTTACTAGGGTATTTTAATCATTGTTTCATAATCCTCCTTCTCAGTACTAACTTGATGTGTGAATAGCAAATAAATGTAAATGATAAGGACCGAAGATAACTTAGAACGAGAACAAAATAATGTGAAAATGTAAGGATATGACATACGAAAAAAATAATCGTAAATAAGTATACAAACCCATCATCCTCCATATACCCATAAATAATTAGATAATACTCTAATCAATCCTATTAAAAAATTCAATCAACACTAAATAATAACGAAATCTAATCCTTACATCCTACTACTCTTGATCATCCTCCAAACAAAATCCATACCTTCTATCATCCCTCCTCCCCCTACTCCATCATCCCTACCTCCATCCTCCTCATTCACTACCTCCCTACCCCCCCCTCCCTCATCCTCTCCCCCCCCTCCCCCCCTCCCTTCCCCCTACCTTCCTCCCACCCTCCTCCGGCTCAATT
>CM042868.1:2484900-2617939 GCA_023658055.1 Thaleichthys pacificus | reverse complement strand
TCAAAGAGTTCCCAGCAAAAGCCACGTTCCTGGAACCTCGTTTTCACTCTTACTTGCTTTTATAACAGGGTGTGTTAAAACTACTAGGGTGTGTGAGTGGTGTGCGTTTGTGTGTGTGGGGTGTGTGTGTGTGTGTTCCATGATCTGGATGGTCTAGATATGGTGTAACTGACTGTGGTAGGGAACATCATGTGGACCCAGCCAAAAACGCTGCGTGATTTAGGGAGCAAATGTAGCAAGGAATTAAGGGAGGAAGGAAGTAGGCATTGTGGAGAGTGTTGAGATTGCAGCCGGAAGTGAGGTTCAGGACAGGCATTGTGAGAGTTTGTTTGAAAAGCGCCGAAGTGAGGTCAGAGACAGGCATGTGTGAGAGGGTTGAGACGCAGCCGAAGTGAGGTCAGACAGGCATGTGAGAGTGTTGGGACGCAGCCGAAGTGAGGTAGGACAGGATTGTGAGATGTTGAGACGCAGCCGAAGTGAGGTCAGACAGGCATTGTGAGAGGTTGAAACGCAGCGAAGTGAGTCAGACAGGAAGCACCTGAGCACAGGCTTTTGTTGTGAGAGAGAGAAGAAGGAGAGGGAGAGAGATTCCCTCCCCCCTCCTGCTCTCCCCCCTGTTCTCCATTCCCTCCCCCCTCCCCCCATCTTCTCTGCTGTATAACTATCTTCAGAGAGAGATAGAGAGGAGGGAGAGGAAGATAGAAGGAGAAGGAGGGAGAAAGAAGGAGAAAGAGAGAGGGAGATATTGAGAAGAGGTGGAAAGAGAGGAAAAAGACAGGGAAAGGGAGGTAGAGAGAGTGAGAACGATATTTAGAAGTAAGACAAGGAGAAAAGAGAGGGATAAAGTGATGGACATGTTCATATTAGTGAGTAATGTCCAGTTGTCCGGAGGCTGGTGGAGGGAATCTCTCTCCACTCTGTGACCTTTGACCTCCAACCTGCAGCTGCCTGGGCCCACTTCCCTTCAGCTGTCGTCATGACTACAGTGGCCTGAGGCAAACGTCTACTGACCAGGACCACACACACACACACTCACACACACACACACACACACACAGAACAACTGTTTACCATCCGTCACCGCCGGGAACAGACTACGCCAGTCTGGGATCAGGACAGAATGCAGTTCTGCTCATGTCTTTATAATAATGCATCTGTTACTGTACATGTCTTTATAAGGCAGGGTGTTGTTAGTGTAAATGTATTTATAAAGCAGCTGCTGTTGTCTGCTGTAAGATATGATGATGTTTTCGCTGCACTGTACTATGTAGTATTGTAGTTGAGAAAACTTGTTCACTGTGTCTGGTAGCAGAGATGTGGTTACTTTACGACTATGCCTGGTAGCTGAGATGTGGTTATGTTGCTGGTAAATACTGACTCGTCCTTCACTACTCGATTATTGACATACGGTTAGAGCTTAGGCTCGGCTGATCCTTGATCTTCTATTACTCACATCCTGTCTGTTGCTTGGTGTGTAGCACGTCTTGTCAGTGATTTAGTCATCAGTCAAGCAGGAGGAATCCAAGATCAAAGGAGATCGGTATAGCTCAGTGGTTAGGGCATTTGTCTGCTCTCTGATCAAGACATCCCAGGTTCAAAACCTCCCTTCGTGCGCTGCTTTGGCAGGAAGCGCCTGTTTGGTGAATCCGTTCAGACATCAGAGGTGAAGATCTTCCATGGGCAGGGAGGGTTAGATCAAGAGGATCTCTAGGTTTCCTAGGCCATCCCTTACTTCTCTCCTTAAATCTCTCTCTTCAGTCTCTCTCCCTCCCTCCTTCCCAGCGCCCTTGCTGGTTCGATCCTCCAATCGGATCGGACCAGGAAGCACGGTACAGCCACTGCCTCCTGATTGGTGCACTGGGCAATTCATCCAATCAGTGAGGAATCAGGAAGTCATGTGGAATGAAGGGAGAGGTCTGGCCCTGGAGGAGCAACACGGAGCTCAGAGAAGATCAACACTTCAGTTCAGGAGATTATAGATCAGTGCAGGAGGTGTGAACGATGTTTGGGTTTTTGGATGTTCAAGCTGTTATCCTTTAAGCTTTACACTATTATTTAGCATAACAGAGGCCAAGGTGTGTCTTAATACCTGGTAGAATGTGTGTGTGCATGGTTTGTTGTGTGGGTGTGTTTGTGTGTGGGTGCGTTTGTGTGTATGTATGGACTGTGTGTGTTGACCTATATGGGTGGTTATTTAGGACCTTACCTGCTTGCAAGCACTCCTTTTTGCTCAAGCGTCAAATGTAGCCACACTGACACCTATAGGTGGATGCAATTAACTGCACTGTTACGTTTCACAGCCTAGGAACATGTTACCTTAGACAAGTGTCACAGATGCACACACACACACACACACACACACACACACATACACACATACACACACACTCACACACATACACCATACACACACACACACACACACACTCACACACAGACACCATACACACACACACAGTCCTCCTTGGCCACCAGCAGTGTCAGCACAGTGCATGGCACTGTGAGTCACAGAGGAGGTGTTGATGAATGTCTTTGTCAGAAAGAGTGTGTGTGTCTGAGTTAGAAAGAGTGTGTGTGTCTGAGTTAGAAAGAGTGTGTGTGTGTCTGAGTCAGAAAGAGTGTGTGTGTCTGAGTTAGAAAGAGTGTGTCTGTCTGAGTCAGAAAGAGTGTGTGTGTCTGAGTCAGAAAGAGTGTGTGTGTCTGAGTTAGAAAGAGTGTGTGTGTGTCTGAGTCAGAAAGAGTGTGTGTCTGTAAATGCGTGAGTGAGTTTGTGCGTAGGCAGGGGCGGTTCTACACGGGGGCCTACAGGGGCTAGTGCCCCTGTAAAAATGTCCATGGCCCCCCCTGTGGCCCCCCTGAGCTGACTGAATTTTTTAATACATTTTTTGATGTTGTTTTTCTTCTTCTAGTAGTCATCATGAAACGAGGAAGGGACATTGCAGCCTTTTTTGCCCCAGTAAATAAACAAGTGAGAGAAACATATCAAGGTATTGAGAGAGCTGAGGAGCTGGAAGAGGGAGAGCCAGAGCCGTTTGTATGATTTTAATGTAAAGCTAAATTAAAGTATTTAATGTTTAAATATAATTAGTTTCCGTTTTTTAATGTGCCCCTCTGATTAAACACTGGCCCCCCCTTGGCCCCCCCAGTAAAATTAGTCTAGAACCGCCACTGTGTGTGAGAATGTGTGTGTTTATATGTGAGAAAGACAGAAAGGCAGACAGAGAGAGAGAGAGAGAGAGAGAGAGAGAGAGAGAGAGAGAGAGAGACAGAATCCAAGGACATCAAAGCTCAAAAGGGTATTTAAGGTCTTGGTTGTTAGTGCGTGACAGACAAGCCTATAGTCACTGTTCATCTCAGGCTCCAGCTGATGATGAGGAAAACTGAGCTGAGATGAACAGTGACTATAGCTTGTCTGTCACGCACTAACAACCAGACCTTAAATACCTTTTGAGCTTTGATGTCCTTGGATTCTGTCTCTCTCTCTCCTCTCCTCTCTCTCTCTCTCTCTCTCTCTCTCTGTCTGCCTTCTGTCTTTTCTCACATATAAACACACCATTCTCACACACAGTGGCGGTTCTAGACTAATTTACTGGGGGGGCCAAGGGGGGGGCCAGTGTTTAATCAGAGGGGCACATTAAAAAACGGAAACTAATTATATTTAAACATTAAATACTTTAATTTAGCTTTACATTAAAATCATACAAACGGCTCTGGCTCTCCCTCTTCCAGCTCCTCAGCTCTCTCAATACCTTGATATGTTTCTCTCACTTGTTTATTTACTGGGGCAAAAAGGCTGCAATGTCCCTTCCTCGTTTCATGATGACTACTAGAAGAAGAAAAACAACATCAAAAAATGTATTAAAAATTCAGTCAGCTCAGGGGGGCCACAGGAGGGGCCATGGACATTTTTACAGGGGCACTAGCCCCTGTAGGCCCCCGTGTAGAACCGCCCCTGCCTACGCACAAACTCACTCACGCATTTACAGACACACACTCTTTCTGACTCAGACACACACACACTCTTTCTAACTCAGACACACACACTCTTTCTGACTCAGACACACACACTCTTTCTGACTCAGACAGACACACTCTTTCTAACTCAGACACACACACTCTTTCTGACTCAGACACACACACACTCTTTCTAACTCAGACACACACACTCTTTCTAACTCAGACACACACACTCTTTCTGACAAAGACATTCATCAACACCTCCTCTGTGACTCACAGTGCCATGCACTGTGCTGACACTGCTGGTGGCCAAGGAGGACTGTGTGTGTGTGTATGGTGTCTGTGTGTGAGTGTGTGTGTGTGTGTGTATGGTGTATGGTGTATGGTGTATGTGTGTGTGTGTGTGTGTGTGTGTGTGTGCATCTGTGACACTTGTCTAAGGTAACATGTTCCTAGGCTGTGAAACGTAACAGTGCAGTTAATTGCATCCACCTATAGGTGTCAGTGTGGCTACATTTGACGCTTGAGCAAAAAGGAGTGCTTGCAAGCAGGTAAGGTCCTAAATAACCCCCATATAGGTCAACACACACAGTCCATACATACACACAAACGCACCCACACACAAAGACACCCACACAACAAACCATGCACACACACATTCTACCAGGTATTAAGACACACTTGGCCTCTGTTATGCTAAATAATAGTGTAAGCTTAAAGGATAACAGCTTGAACATCCAAAAACCCAAACATCGTTCACACCTCCTGCACTGATCTATAATCTCCTGAACTGAAGTGTTGATCTTCTCTGAGCTCCGTGTTGCTCCTCCAGGGCCAGACCTCTCCCTTCATTCCACATGACTTCCTGATTCCTCACTGATTGGATGAATTGCCCAGTGCACCAATCAGGAGGCAGTGGCTGTACCGTGCTTCCTGGTCCGATCCGATTGGAGGATCGAACCAGCAAGGGCGCTGGGAAGGAGGGAGGGAGAGAGACTGAAGAGAGAGATTTAAGGAGAGAAGAAGGGATGGCACAGGAAACCTAGAGATCCTCTTTGATCTAACCCTCCCTGCCCATGGAAGATCTTCACCTCTGATGTCTGAACGGATTCACCAAACAGGCGCTTCCTGCCAAAGCAGCGCACGAAGGGAGGTTTTGAACCTGGGATGTCTTGATCAGAGAGCAGACAAATGCCCTAACCACTGAGCTATACCGATCTCCTTTGATCTTGGATTCCTCCTGCTTGACTGATGACTAAATCACTGACAAGACGTGCTACACACCAAGCAACAGACAGGATGTGAGTAATAGAAGATCAAGGATCAGCCGAGCCTAAGCTCTAACCGTATGTCAATAATCGAGTAGTGAAGGACGAGTCAGTATTTACCAGCAACATAACCACATCTCAGCTACCAGGCTCAGTGTAAAGTAACCACATCTCTGCTACCAGACACAGTGAACACGTTTCTCAACTACAATACTACATAGTACAGTGCAGCGAAAACATCATCATATCTTACAGCAGACAACAGCAGCTGCTTTATAAATACATTTACACTAACAACACCCTGCCTTATAAAGACATGTACAGTAACAGATGCATTATTAATAAAGACATGAGCAGAACTGCATTCTGTCCTGATCCCAGACTGGCGTAGTCTGTTCCCGGGTGACGGATGGTAAACAGTTGGTTCTGTGTGTGTGTGTGTGTGAGTGTGTGTGTGTGTGGTCTGGTCAGTAGACGTTTCCTCAGGCCACTGTAGTCATGACGACAGCTGAAGGGAAGTGGGCCCAGGCAGCTGCAGGTTGGAGGTCAAAGGTCACAGGTGGAGAGAGATTCCCTCCACCAGCCTCCAGACAACTGGACATTACTCACTAATATGAACATGTCATCACTTTATCCCTCTCTTTTCTCCTTGTCTTCTTTCTAAATATCGTTCTCACTCTCTCTACCTCCCTTTCCCTGTCTTTTTCTCTCTTTCCACCTCTCTCAATATCTCCCTCTCTCTTTCTCCTTCTTTCTCCCTCCTTCTCCTTCTATCTTCCTCTCCCTCCTCTCTATCTCTCTCTGAAGATAGTTATACAGCAGAGAAGATGGGGGGAGGGGGGAGGGAATGGAGAACAGGGGGGAGACAGGAGGGGGGAGGAATCTCTCTCCCTCTCCTTCTTCTCTCTCACAACAAAAGCCTGCTGCTCAGGTGCTTCCTGTCCTGACCTCACTTCGGCTGCGTTTCAACACTCTCACAATGCCTGTCCTGACCTCACTTCGGCTGCGTCTCAACACTCTCACAATGCCTGTCCTGACCTCACTTCGGCTGCGTCTCAACACTCTCACAATGCCTGTCCTGACCTCACTTCGGCTGCGTCTCAACACTCTCACAATGCCTGTCCTGACCTCACTTCGCTGCTTTCAACACTCTCACAATGCCTGTCCTGACCTCACTTCGGCTGCATCTCAACACTCTCACAATGCCTACTTCCTTCCTCCCTTAATTCCTTGCTACATTGCTCTCTAAATCAAGCAGCGTTTGGCTGGTCACATGATGTTCCCTACCACACAGTTACACCAATCTAGACCATCCAGATCATGGAACACACACACAAACACCCCCAAAACACAAACGCACACACTCACACACCCTAGTAGTTTTAACACACCCTGTTATAAAAGCAGTAAGAGTGAAAACGAGTTCAGGAACGTGGCTTTTGCTGACTCTTTGAAAACGAATCAAAATTAATCTTAGATGTAATCTTCCTTCACTGTTACTGTGACATTACCATTGAGAGAGTAATCGTTGATTTAATTGGCTACGTTGTTGGCCTACACCTTTTCATGACCCGCTGTAACTTAATCTTAGAAAAGGTCCAGAGACATGAATATTTCATTTCGGTTCAAACAGGGTCTACAGTGGGCAAGGCTAGGGTCAGAGAGCAGTTCATTGGACGAAATTGAGTGTTCAGCGTAAGCGCTTTCACTGACTGGGGAAAAACCCCGCATGCACACTAAGCAGCGAGGAAGAGTGACAAGTCACGTTACCGACTGCCTAGCGTGCAGACCATAGAAATCACGATTTGAAATTCTCTAAAATCTTTGAAAAAAATTTTGGGGGATGAAGCGGTAAAGAGAAGAGTTGAAAGGTTGCGTCGAGATTTCGCGTCGTGACGAGACGCGCGCATTCCAGAACAACATCCGCGAGTTTTTTCTCTCTCTCTCAAACCGTCACATCACAATGAAAGTGATGTGTTCCGTTTGACAATTTCATGGCAAGTGGGGTCATTTAGTTTTTTTTTAAAAGAGAAACACGTTTTAACAGTGAACAACTAGACTGACTGCTTTAATTGAAAAACGAGATGGAGCGACCGCATCTCTCCAAATCAGAGCGCAAGAATATGGATACTTGCTTGAGACGATTGAAGCAGGAATTGGTATGTGTTTTTATCCTTCTGATTATTAACTTTACACCAATGTAACAGTAACGTAACGTGTGTAGATGTTGTAAACTGCTGTATGGGCTTACGTGCATGCCTCCGATGATCCAGTCGACTGCACGTTTTTGGGAAACTTGAGCTTGATCTGGAGCAGACAAAGAAGTAGACATATAAAATAAAAATATAGAAATACAAATATTCCACCGTCATCGCTTTACGTCGAAGTCACACAACGGTAGACACATTTCACATCAGTGAATTAACTAATAAAGCACGAACGTGATAACCCACTGTCTCCGATTTGAATAGAAACGATTGAATAGTATTAATTGTATGAATTAATATTTATAAATGACAGTTATTTTACACAAATAATGGTTATATTTTAATCGCTAAGCATGGAAGTGCTTCCTCGCAAACCCCACCCCCACCCGCACATCTGTGACAGATGTTCATTTAAGCTTAATGGATCAAACTAAAGACCGTTTTCTTTAATCTCTCATGGCAAGTCTTGTCTTTTGGTGTGTGTGTGTGTGTGTGTGTGTGTGGGGGGGGGGGGGGTTCTCTATTTTGAATTAACTAAAGTTTTTTCTCCGAACAGTGCAGCATTTCATGGACTCTATTTTGGACTTAATCAATAATTCTGGATGTTGGTTTAATGTTCACCATAGTCTCCAGGAATCAATCTTACCTCTCCTTAAAAAAAAGAGCAGTCTAATGCCTTTAGGTTTATTGGTCTCTCGTTCTCAATGTTCTTAAATACAGCTTCCTGTCCTAACGGTTTAGTTTTGACAGTAACAAACGGAGAGATCCAGAGTTGGTCTCCACGTTTGAAATGTTCGAACACAATCCTACAGGGAGCTTTGCTGTCACATCCTAATCTTTTGGCAGCTGGCCGAACCGTGTTTCAATGACTGCCGCAGATTCTTCTGGAACGATCTTCAAAGGCACGTTCGTTCACCAGTCGCTACGGGGGCTATGCAACATGAGGACTGCTGGTTGTGGGCTGGGCTGTCGGCGCCGAATTAGCTCCGCGTCTGTCGGTTGGCACTGGTTACCAGGTAGCTACGGCCGTGGAGGGGCTGCATGGTGTTGTCGTTTTGCCATCTATATAAAAAGAAGCGTCTGAAGAAACATCCAGAAAGCAGATGCCTCTTTCTTTCTGCTTCCCTCTCTTTCTTTCTTTCTCTTTCTCACTTCTACCTCTCCCTCTCTCTCTTCTCCCTCTCATTTCGCCCTCTTCTATTTCTCTTTGTCTACCTCTTTTTTACCCCCTTTCTTCCCCTCTTTCTAATTCTCTTTCCCCCTCTTCTTCTACTTGTTTCTGTCTCTCTTTACCTCCCTCTCCCCTCTCTCTTTCTGTCCCCCTCTTCCTGGCTCTCTCTCTCTCACCCCCCAACCCACGTTCGGTGCCATGTGGAGCCCAGTCTGTTGGGTTCAGCGTTGCCAACGCAGTCACACGCGTTCCCTAACCTTGCGTCTTGAGTCTTCCTGGAAGGAAGTTGGCAGTGGCCTCTTCAGACAGGAGGAACCCAGAGAAGCACTCTCAACTGTCAGACCGTCAGGAAGACTGGGGTCACACAGGGCTGTTTTGAAGGGTTTTCCTCATCGGTTCAGACTGAGACCTGGAAGAGAGGGAAGTTTGTGAAGGAAGAAAATCAAGATACATTTTTACAGTCTGACACGGTTTGCTATCTGGTGATGTCGTATCATGTAGAAATGTGAAACTGATGTGAGGGAGGGGTATGTTCTCATAGTTTAGGGGAAAACTCGTTACTATAGATGTTCTGCCAGATTACCAGCCAGCATAGATCCATCATCAGGTGCTTCCCCTCCCCGATCCCCCCTCCTTCCTCCCCTCTCCCTTCTCACCCTCCTCTTCCCTCCCCTCTCCTCTCCCCCCCATGGGAGTGCTGTGGGGAGGTGTGAACAGTCTAGAGTCAGGAGGCCCTGTCTGTGTGGGGCAGGGGCAGGTTAGGCCGAACAGTGAACTTTGACCCCTAGTCTATATCTATTACTGCTGTGCACTGCTGCTCAGCACACAGTCCCAGTCTGGTGTGTTTTCACGACCTGCATTTCTCCGTTCATGGGCCGGCAGTTGATACAAAGGGTGAAATAGCAAACACTTTGTAGACTGAGGGTGAAGATTCGGGTCAGTGTTCGATTTCGGGTGAATTCCGGGCACAAAGAAATGAGTGGTGTCGGACGCAAGTAAACGCGTTGTAGTTGAACGCAGTGAAATGCTGATTAGGAACGTGCGTTCACATTGCAGACGCCGGACTTGAGTCCAAAATCTTGTTATCTCTACGTGAAATATGTTGAATTGGCTGCTATGTCCTGCACGATTTCAGATCCCACACAGATGACTGAACATGTTTAGGACTCACTAAATTAAGGATGTACATTTCACCCAGGCCTCGACCAACCTCAGCTCCATCTGACTCCATTTTGTGCCTTGTGATGAATGGAACATTTCTTATATTCAAATCCACCATCCACATGCTTTAACGTGTGCATGACCCCCCAGGGAAAACGATGACCCCCCCAGGCAAAGTGGGAGAGAGAGAGACTATAAAAATGTCAAATAACCGACCTCGGTTGAATCATTGCTACCACACTAAAACATGAGTCAAAGCTGAGTGAAAATGTAAATAGCAATGCCCTCTGCCATCTCTCCCCTTCCCCCCCTTCTGCTATCTGTTCTAGAAGGTTCCAGACCACATTGATGTATACGTGAGGGCACACCTCTGGGATCTGAACATGACACGATCGTTTGATAGTGATACTGGCGCTGATTTCACTCTTGTGCCCTTCTATCTTTCTACTGCCTGAAGTCATGCACACATAACTGTCATCTTGGAATGCTTTTCAAAAGCCACTGTGCATGAGCTCATAGAACGCTGGGAAATATTTGAAATTGTAACTGCCACTGTGGTTTCTGTCCTCAGAGCTCTGTGTTGTGGTGCCGTGAAGAGCAGCTCTTCTTCAACTTTCAGTGTCATGTCACCAAATAAATCTCACCAGAAGTTGCTATTGGCTGTCAGAAAAATCGCTAAAAGTCGCCAGATTACGTGATTTTGTAAATCCATTACTTGTCGCTAGGGAAGGTGAACAATCACAAAATCTAGCGACAAACTTGTTAAATTGGTAACACTGCTAACTTTCTCCACACTTTGACAGTGAAGACAGGAAAAATGTCTGGTGAAATTTGCTCCTGTGTGTGTGCTGTGTGTGTGTGTGTGGTGTCAGTGAGTGTGTATGTTGTGTGTGTGTATGGTGTGTGTAGACCCCCACGGCTCCATTCTCCAGCCCCCGGTCCTTCCTTCCTGCCTGCTGGAACCAGCCTGGCTCAGCCTGGCAGCTGTGTGGGGGAGCTGGGAGGCTGTGATGACCTCACACACCATCTCTGTTTACGCCTCGCAGATAGAGCATGCACAGGAGACTGGATGAAAGAGAGTCCCAGTGACGAGCACCTTCCTACTGAACTCACACTCACCATGTTCTGCCTTTACGCTAATCGACGCGCTAATAAAAGATCTTGGATCGGCTCTAGCTCTCGCCGTGTAGCAGTTCGGTGAAAGAGCGCTCGGTGATTAGCTAAGTAGCGTCGGTCTGGAGTGCTGACGTCTGACGAGGAGTTTCATCAAGCGACTGACGGCTTCTGGGAGTCTCTGGAAGAGGAGAGGAGGGTGGTGGGAGGAAAGAAGAGAGGAGAGGAGGAAAGGATTTACTATTTGTACTGGGTAAACAAAATTAAGGGCAGTATTTGCAAATAGTGTTTGTGTGACACAAACGCAGCCTGTATCCCCCGGACACAGAGCGTGATTCTGCCCTTGGCCGACACAGGCCAGCATTCATACTTAATGAGCAGAAGAGGTATAGTGGGAGTGACACACACACACAACCCTCTCTCACACACACACACCCCTCACACACACACACAACCCTTCTCTCCCACCCCCATAACTCCCCCTCTCCCCCGACACACACACACAACCCCCCTTCAACTACACCCATGCTCTCTCTCTCTCTCTCACACACACACACCCCTCACACACACACTCTCGCACACACACACCCCTCACACACACCCTCTCTCACACACACACATCCCTCACACACACACTCTCACACACACACACATCCCTCACACACACACACACCCTCTCTCACATACACACACACACTTCTTCATGGACACAGGCTAGTGTTTGATAACCTTGGCCTCTATATTTCCTCATGCTGTGGCCAACAACAACAACAGTGAATAGGCTTCGTGTACGCTGCCTCTGTACCTCTGGTCAGGAGCAGGTTGCTGCGTTCACACCCAAAACAACCTCTGAACTCTGTTTATGTTTGTTTGTTATTATTTATATTATATTATTTGTGTGCGCTAGTAATCCTGTTAAAGTACCTCAACATGGTTCTCGAAAGACAGCCTGCATTCACATTTGGAAACTCACACGCATACACAAACACCTCACACTTACACACATACAACACCACATACACACTCATTTTCACACACAAACTCCACACGCACACACACAGACGTTCTGTGACTACACACACACACGCGTGTGCAGTCAGAGAGAGGGGTTGAGAGTGAGGGGCTTGTAACTCCTCCTGGCTGAGAGACCACGTTAGAGAGGCTCAATCTCAACTCACAGCAAAGATATCCTGTTGATTTATTTATGCTAAGTGGGATTTAATTCAGATTCATGCATATTAAATGATTAGCAAGAGTATTGATGCTGGTTTGATTGAATGAACACTTATGCCTACAGCGCTTTCATCTGCTCTGCCCTTCACTTTGACTCTGTCGGGGTATAAGACATAACATCTCAGTGCAAGGAACAGAACTTTTAATGCTCACTTTTGATGACCGTTCATTTAAAATTGATTGAAGACAGCGAATGTAGTCATCTCCAACCTTGACGGTTTCGAGTCTGAAGTGTGTCACCGATGAAGATAGATGGTTGTCTTTTAGTAACGTATTCATCCAGCTTCCTCGCGAGCGTTTCTCTGTTCTTGCGTGTTACGTTTTTTCTCTCTCTTCTAGGCCTACTTGTCTGCACTTGGGGAGGTCGGAAAATCAAGCCTTTAATAGCAGATAAGCTTCAGGAAGCTACGTTCAGTAACATACAGAATAACCAGTGACTGATAACTTACTGTAGCCTACTGAAGTTACTGTAATATCCAGTCTGATTGAACTGGAATAAACTGCAGCATCCAGAGCAGTCCAAGACCAGATTCCCTTAGGAACCAAACGTTTTGTCTAATCTTTTTCACCAGATTAAACTGAACCAATTCCCTTAAAAGACGTTAGCCTACTAGTAATCAAAATATATCATTATAAAAATATGTTCTTCCTTGTTTCGTTGCAAGACCAGAGGATTTGGCGTAGCCTACTGCACAGCATGTCTGTTACATCTCCTGTCACGTGTTAACGGTGACTGTCAGCTAATAGCGGGGGATCGCTAATTAGCAAGTTCAGTTTAGTTAGTTTATAGCCACCTCCGAAATAGCGCAGCTGCGTGAGATGCTGGTGTGTAGAGTCTGGCAAGGGTTGACATATTTAGGCCAGCGAGTTTTAGAGGCTAGGCAGTGACGACGGCGAATGGGTCTAGCTAGCTAGCACAGTCAGGTCAACAATATGACTAGGCTCATTTCTTCGGGGCATGTTATGAATTATTAATATCTGTAGAGACTGGGAAGTGGGGTGAATACTGCTTTTGTACTGTAGCCTATCGTTTGGTTGGAGATTCATGTATTTTGGATGAGAGGAGAGATTGCGAGTCAGCGTTTGCGTGTTTGAACGAAGCAGGTGGAAGGTGGAAAATGTAGGATATTTCGAAACAACGGGATATAAAGCAGTCTTTGGAACAACGTTATTCCCCAAAAACCTCCTTGCCCGAGGCGTCAAGCACGTCACGGCCTTGTCGACAGCAGCCAAGCTATGCGCCTCTGACGGTGCGATATTGTAGCTCAACTCTTTGAACTTGTCCGTGGTTGAAAGTAAACAGTAATTACTCGCGGTTTCCCAGCCCGTAAAGTCAGCCAATTACACCTAATGAAGTCAGCCGTATGTGTGTGAGACGGGAAAGTAGAGACAAGCTGATGGGGCTTAATTACCTAGCCTGCGTGTTATCACGAAATACCAGACAATGGCCTTTTGTCTTGCAGAGTATGCATGGCCAGGCTTATTAGTATGACCTCGCAACCGGCTATTAAGATCTCCACCGTTCCATATGCTAAGCTACGGGCTTGTCTGATCTCAGCTTCTACTTTCTATTGGAGATTTCGACTGCGTATGGGTGAACATATTTAACATGCGGGATTGTGTGCTCTTAATAGGATTAATGCACACTGCTGTCAGCGGCTGTTTGGAAAGGTGGACGGCAGCTCATGTATAGTTTCACTAATACAACATTAATAAATACCTTAAATAAAAACAAAATGAATGCCATTATTTGTATATCGATGTAGATAAGTGTCTGCAAAATGAATACAAACTTCAAATAGGCCTATACTCTCTAAAATACAAACGTGACGTGTTAGAATTGAAAGGACATCTTCCACCCATGTCCCGTGTGTTTTAGCAGTCGCCATCAGGACAAGTTCTCTAGGAGATTATAATTACATCTGAGCAAAACTTCAGATAAACCGTTCCCACGGCATTAGCGTGTTTTGTGTGACGCTACTGTCAGACGCAGTTGCTGCGCATGAACCTTTCCCATCCTGTGTGGTGTCAGTCTGTGATTGAGCTGAGGGTGGGGGGGGAGTGTGTGTGTGGGGGGGGGGACAGGACAGTATCACTGTCGCCCCCCCTCCTTCCATCCTCCATGTGTTCTAATGGTGTAATCCTTAATTGAATCCATCAAGAGTCCATCTATTTATCAGCCATCTAGACATATGGCATGACCCCCCTCCAGCCCCCTTGCCTCCAGCCCCCCCTCCTCCCCCTGCACACACTGCTGTCACCCCCCCCCCTCCACCCTATCCCCATCCCACCAACACTGCTGTGACTCTTACTAACTCTCCCTCCTCAATCCCCTTCTCCCCTTTTCTCTCTATCTCCCTTTCTCTCTCTCTATCTCTCCATCTCTCCCTCCTTTCACCTTTTTCTCTCTGTTTAACTGTTTTTCATCCTCCCTGTCTTTTTCTCTCTACCTCCACCCTCTCTGTCTCCCTCTTTACCTCATTACCCCCCTCTCTCTTTCCCTCCTTCCCCCTCCTGCACCCGCCGCCCCTCCCTCCCCCTCTCTCATTGTCATTACTGTGAGCTTGACTGAGCAAACGCCCACCGTTAGGGATTAGAGTCTAGACACATCTGATTGGCTGCCAACTCACAGAGGCCCCCCCTCATTGGTGGGCGCCTCATATAAGGGTTGTCAGTCTTCTGGGTTCGAAAGGTGACTGCCGTCAATCTCAGCCTGACAGGACACGGAAAAGCAGAGAGCCCTGGTTCGGTTAACACAGCAAGGAGGTGAGCTGGTTCTCTCAACCCAGTGGAGGTGAGGTGAAGGGGTGGAGGTGGGGTAGAGGGGTGGAGGTGAGGTGTGGAGGGGTGGAGGTGGGGTAGAGGGGTGGAGGTGTGGAGGGGTGGAGGTGGGGTGGAAGGGTGGAGGTGGGGTAGAGGGGTGGAGGTGAGGTGGGGTGAGGTGGAAGGGTGGAGGTGGGGTAGAGGGGTGGAGGTGAGGTGGGGTGGGGTGGAAGGGTGGAGGTGGAGTAGAGGGGTGGAGGTGAGGTGGGGTGGAGGTGGGGTGGAGGGGCTGGTAAAGGTCAAGGTTCTCATTGCCCCCAGTGTTACTGTACAGACTGTAGTGTGAAGCAGAGGTGACAGTTGACATCCAGTTTAGTGGATCAAGGAGATTGAAAGCTGATCAGTAGTTCTGTACTTCCTCAGTGTGTGTGTGGTTGTGGTGGCAGGGAGGCTGCTGAGAGCTTTATCTCTGTGGGGCTCCGTTAGATGGCCTGGGGCCCTCCTCAGAAATATCTAGACGACTTTTATCTTTTTTTTACCTCTCCCTGGTTTAAAGAAGCGAGAGGAGGGCTGTCTCCTGGGTAACAAGTTGTCACGGTTGACACGTTGTCACGGGTGACACGTTGTCATGGGTACCATGTTGTCACAGGTGACGTGTTGTCATGGGTAACGTGTGTTTTTATATGAAGTGAAAAGTGTCTGGAGGAAGGACAGGAGGTCAAGTTGTTCCCTGAGGGTTACTGCTTGCTGGTTACAAGACCATGATTTATAGAGAGGAATGGGTGAAGACAGGAAGGAAGAGTAGAAATGTGAGAGAAAGATTGATAGAAAAGGTGAAAAGAAAAAAGATAGACCAGAGAGGAGAATGGGTGTGCATGTGTGTGTGTGTGGGGGGGGAGGGGGGGCGAGAGAGGGTGTGGGAGAGAGAGAGAGTGTGTGTGTGGGGGGAGAGGGAGAGTGTGGGGGGAGAGAGTGTGTGTGTGGGGGTGTGGGAGAGAGAGTGTGTGTGTGGGGGGAGAGGGGGGCGAGAGAGGGTGTGGGAGAGAGAGAGTGTGTGGGGGGAGAGGGAGAGAGAGAGTGGGGGGAGAGGGAGAGAGAGAGTCGGGGGAGAGCCCCCCCCCCCATCTGTCTTGGTCCCAGATCCTCTCTCACACGCAGGACATATGGGGGGAGCTGTCACTCAAAACTGATCACGTGACCTAAAACAAAACATGGAAAGCCTCGTGGCACAACGGCCAACGGTGCATCACAGTAACGACATGTGGTCATCACAGTACTGTAGACAGACATGTGGTCATCACAGTACTGTAGACAGACATGTGATCATCACAGTACTGTAGACAGACATGTGATCATCGCAGTACTGTAGACAGACATGTGGTCATCGCAGTACTGTAGACAGACATGTGATCATCACAGTACTGTAGACAGACATGTGATCATCACAGTACTGTAGACAGACATGTGGTCATCACAGTACTGTAGACAGACATGTGATCATCACAGTACTGTAGACAGACATGTGGTCATCGCAGTACTGTAGACAGACAGTGAATAAACAGGTTCCTTTGTGTTCTCTCCCTGATGTTGGCATGTTATTGTACTGAGCAATGCTGAGCTGATGTTGTGACAGGCCTGAATGTAAAAGATTACGTGGTTGAATTGATGAGTTTTGTTAAACTAACTTTATATTTCCTCACCTTCTTTCTGTATTTTCCTCCTCCCCTCCTCCCTCCTCCTCCCCTCTTCACCTCCTCCTCTCTCCCCTCCTCTCTCCCCTCCCCTCCTCCCTCCTCCCCACCACCTCCTCTCTCCCCTCCTCCCTCCTCCTCTCCACCACCTCCTCTCTCCCCTCCTCCCTCCTCCTCCCCTCTTCACCTCCCCACCACCTCCTCTCTCCTCTCCCCTCCCCTCCTCCCTCCTCCTTCCCTCTTCACCTCCCCACCACTTCCTCTCTCCCCTCCCCTCCTCCCTCCTCCTCCCCTCCCCACCACCTCCTCTCTCCCCTCCCCTCCTCCCTCCTCCTCCCCTCTTCACCTCCTCCTCATCCCTGACCTCACTTCTCCCCTCCTCCAGCTGTCTATGAAGGAGGCAGGTGATGGTCTCCATGCACAGATGAACTCCATGATGGGGGCTCTTCAGGAACTCAAGCTCCTCCAGGTCCAGACAGCGTTAGAGCAGCTAGACGTCTCAGGGCGGCCTGTCCCAGGAGCCCCAGCCCCCGCGGCCCCCCGGCCCCCTCCCCCAGCAGCAGCACCCATCTCTGGCCTCCTCCCCAGCCTCCAGGCCCCCAGCCTCCAGGCCCCCAGGCCTCCTCTGGTCCGTACCACAAGCAGAGAGTCCCAGTCCCAGAGCCAGAGGCAGAGCTGGGCTGACCAACACAGGAGCAGTCTGGACACCTCTCCCTCCTCCTCCAGCCTGGAGAGTGAGACCCTGAGCCTCCCCCACCCCAACCTCCACCTCGACCTCCACCCCCAGCCCCGGCCTCTCCCCAGGAGGGTGTCAGGCTACACTGCCCCCCAGGTGGACTTCTGCGGCCCCCGGCTCAGCCCCCCTCCCCCGGCCCCCGCCCAGGCCCCCCCCCAGCCCCTGGACCTCCCAGGTATCCTGTACAGTCTCTCCAGAGAGGGCCCCTCCCTGGACAACGACTTCTCCCAGGACAGCATGGACGATTCCAGCGACTGGACCTCCTCGCTCATGAGCCGCTGTCGCAACCGGCAGCCCCTGGTCCTGGGGGACAACGTGTTCGCTGACCTGGTGGGGAACTGGCTGGACCTGCCCGAGCTGGAGAGGGAGGACGAGGGCCGGGGGGAGGGAGGGGAGGCGGCGGGGCGGGGCTCTGACAGGCCTGACTCCCCCGCTCACCCTCTCCGTCTGAGCCGCTCGCAGGAGATCTGCAGGAAGTTCTCCCTCACCACCAACATCTTCAAGAAGTTCCTGCGGGGGGTGCGTCCGGACCGGGACAAGCTGCTGAAGGAGCGGCCGGGCTGGGCGGCGGCCCCGGAGACGGGGCCCGAGGGCGGGCTCTCCAAGAGGCCCAGGAAGGCCCCGGCCTCCAAGGCCCGAGGCAGCTTCTACCTCCCCTTCTGGGCGGCGGGGGCCCCTCAGGGGAAGGGTCGGCCGGGGGCGCCTGCCCTCGCGGAGCCGGGGAACCCCAGGCCCCTGTTCTCTGGGATCCTCATAGACAGGAGGCTGGCGGAGGGCAGAGTGGAGAGGACACAGCCCTTGTTTGACTATAACACGGCAGTGTGGGTCTGACAGGCCTCCTCATCCTCTCCATCCTCCTCCTTCTCTCCTCCTCTTGTCCCCTCCCTCCTCCTCCTCCACGAACACCGCCAGCCTGGAGACAGGTGCTGCGGATTTGAACAGAGCTCAGTGTGTGTGTGTGTGTGCGTGTGTGTGTATCAGACTATGAACTGCGAGATGAACAGAGCAGCCAGACTTTTTCCCGGCACAGGGGAGGGGGGAGGGGATTATCAGGGCGACTGTTTGTTCGACAATCCTGAAGACCTGTCTGTGAGAGAGAGACAGAGAGAGGGAGAGAGAGGGAGGGAGAGGGAGGGAGAGGGAGAGAGAGAGACTTCTCCAGACGGCTCTGCCTCAGTGACCTGCGATCTTTCTCTCTCCCGACGTCACGTGTCCTGGACTACACGACAGATGGTACTTCCATACGGACTCACGCACAACCACAGATTCTCCTCCGACTGCCATAAGTTTGTTTCTTTGAAGACGTTATGGGATTATTATAGACATTTGTTTCTATGTTTCTGGTGTGTATTCTGCACTGTCGTACGGACCACAGTGAGTGTTCTTACTCTGAGGAACAGAGCTGGTCAACTGCATGGACACAAACCCTTTCTACTACTACCTTCACAAAAACAGTTGTCACTGAACTGACACAAATAATACAGTTACTGTATGCTGTTTAATCAGCCACATTAATTCACATATACAAGGATTTACTCTGTTGATGTCCAGGGTTTAGCTTACGGGTTAACGCATCTTGGGAACGTGGGTTGGATCCTGTGGTCTGTACAGGCTGCTAACATCATTCCATCGCCTCGCTCAGGAAATGTCCGGTTCTTGGTCACCATCACAGAGAAAAACTGCCAGGAGACAAAAAAACAAAAAAAAGATAAACACACTGTATTTTATGTATGTTATCTAATGCGATTTAATTCATTTTTACTGTTATCTTTTCGAGGGCGACGTGTGTTTCTTTGTGGGAGGGTGAGGACAGGGAAGGGGCAGGGGTACCGCTAAGAATTTTGGGCCCGGTGAAGGCCATTCCAACCCATGGTAGTTAGTCCTACTCCCCCCCCCCACACACACTTTACTGCCCCTGCAAAGGGGTAAGTCCCCCCCATGGAGACTCATGGTGGTGCTGTTTAAGACAAACCACCGCTAACCTGCGTAATCAGGTCACGCCCACGGGTACATGATGGCCCTCAGCATTCACAGGTTCACGTACAGAACTGAGAAGAAAACTGAGGTTCACACTTGAGATACGATGATGTCAGACAAGTTGAGCATCAATAACAGAAGCAAAAACCAACATCTTCAATGAATCAGGAGCTAACTGACGTCTCTTTTATTTATTTTTATCAATTAATTTACTGAAACCAAAATTAATAAACGTACTTTCTAGCCATAACAGTTCAATTGAGTATCTTTAATTTGAATCTGTTGTCAGACTAATCGGGGGCCGATTGGATTATGGAGATATCCCTCCTGGTGTTTGAGGGACGGTTACTTCATTAAAACGAGCCGGAGAAGGTCAAAGGTCAACTCAGTGGATCTGAGTCTGGTTCTCTGGTCTGAAAAACAAGAGTTTGACAAAAAAGAATATGACAGGCTGGTCCAGAACCTGCCTAACGATTCCAACAGGCTCCTGCAACAAGCTACTCCCTGAGGGAGAATCAAGTATATAACCTGGTCTGACAAATACAGAATCACTTCACTATTTCTGTACTTCTGAGGTAAAAAATATAAAATATAAAAAAATAAAAACATGTTGTACAGATGTTACAAAACGTACCAAATAAAAAATAAAACTTTGTTACGCAAGTACAATCTTCGGCTCTCTCTAACTAGAGATACCTATCAGGAAGTTGAATTAATGTGAGACAACAAGTCGGTTGATCCATGCAGGGAGCAGGAGAGCTGGCTGGCTTCACCCTCCAGCCTGCCTGGCCATCTGGTGCTCCATATCCAGGTCACATCAGATCCAGGGAGGGGAGATGGCCCGTCACACCCTGACAGGACTTTGGAGATTTGAGTTTATTTTTTACTTTGTTTTGTTTGGGTTTCTGTGACTCTTAAGTGGAATTCTAGCAGGTTTTGTTGGTTTTGTTGGTTCTGCGAACCACCGTGGTTTTGAGTTTGTCTACGTGCACCATAAATCTGTGACAGATTCTGTACGTTAATAATAAATAAATAAGAAAGCCATCACATCTCTGCCTTTGTTCTGGTCTGAGAATCATTTAGTGCGCATCCACTTTCTCCTTCGCTAGACACGAGTTCACTTGCTTCCTGTGATCATTACAGTTGTTTCATGGGTCGTCTGTTCATCGCGGTTCAGTACGTTAGCAGTCTTCTCT
This sequence comes from Thaleichthys pacificus, assembly GCA_023658055.1. Taxonomy (NCBI): domain Eukaryota; kingdom Metazoa; phylum Chordata; class Actinopteri; order Osmeriformes; family Osmeridae; genus Thaleichthys; species Thaleichthys pacificus. Next base: position 2,597,466 of record CM042868.1, on the reverse strand, counting down.
GCGTCTCCAGCCTGGTTTAGAAAGCTGATGGAAAACAGGGAAGCTCAAAGAGCTCAGCCCAACAACAGGGTCTCATTTCTACTAGAAGCTAATAGCTGTTTGTCAGTCAGATCTGCCTGCCAGACTCCCGTGCTCAGCCCTGAGTCTCTCTAAGTGCTGCACCCAGAGAGGCTGAGAGGAGGGCGTCAGGACGAGAGGATCTGGGGCTGTGAGTGTGCCTTCGCTGAAGCCAGAGTGACTCTAAATCTGGATGGGAGCTCCACTCCTCGTCTTTAATAAGTAAACACTTATTCAGGGAGTCAGGTGGCTGAGCGGTGAGGGAGTCGGGCTAGTAACCAGAAGGTCGCTGGTTTGATTCCCGGCCGTGTCAAAATTACGTTGTGTCCTTGGGCAAGGCACTTCACCCTACATGCCTCGGGGGGAATGTCCCTGTACTTACTGTAAGTCGCTCTGGATAAGAGCGTCTGCTAAATGACTAAATGTAAATGTAAACACGTAAGCAGCAGTCTCTGGGGCCTGGCAGGGGTGAGGAACTCTGCTGCCTCCATTCACAGCATGACGAGGCAGTGAGTTAACTCAGTGTGTGAGTTTGTGTGTGTGTGTGTGAGTAGGTAAATAAGGGAGAGAGAGGGTCCTGTAGCCTTGTTTGGGTGATGGAGGTGTGTGTTACTTTTAGTATTCTCCCATGTTGCATTCTGGGAAGGGAAGCATGTTGAAATATTACACAACACTCTAAACAGGCCAGTGAGCATTCCATATTCACATATTCAAAGCCACCAGGGTGCCCAGAGGCAGGCTAATGTAATCGCTGTGTGTATAAACCCCAGGAAGGAGGGAAGGAGGGAGAGAGAGAGGGAGAGAGGGAGGGAGGGGATAGAGGAAGGTAGGATTTAGGGAGGGAATGAGAGAGGGTGGAGGGAGGGAGGGAGAGAGCAAGCGAGGCAGAGAGAGGAGAGTGGAAGTAAGGTGGGAAGGCAGGAAGAAGGTTTGAAAGACAGAGGATGGAGAAAGGCAGCAGTCTACAGGGGAGAGAGGAGAGAGGGAGGATGGAGTTTAGAAGGAAGGGAGAACATGAGGTAAGGTAAGAGGAAGAATAGAGGAAGGAGGGAAAGGAAGGGAGGACTGAATTCTGGAGGGAGAGATGAAGTGAAGAAGAAATTATAGTGGTGCTGTTACCAGGTGCAATGCTGTCTTGGAAGAGAAAGGCTTGTGTGTGTGTGTCTGTGTGTGTATGCATGTTTGCGCATGCATATGTGCGCGTGCACACGCGTGCGTGTCAGTCAGAGGACAGCTGCAACTGTGTTCCCTTTCTCCCGGCTCAGTTTCCCTCCGGGAGGGAAATAGATGCTGGCTTTGACCACTCCCTCCACACACACACACACACACACACCCACACACACACACACACACACACCCTCCTACCCTCATCTCTCATGCTCCAGCTAGGCAGCTGTTGTTCTTTCACAGACCAGGCAGGGCTGCACAGGCCTTAATCCTTTCAGACTGCTGCCTCTCCTGCCTCTCCTGCCTCTCCTGCCTCTCCTGCCTCTCCTGCCTCTCCTGCCTCTCCTGCCTCTCCTGCCTCTCCTGCCTCTGAGACGCTCCCTCAGGTAGACTCTGGGGGAGGTTAAGTCACTGGGAAAGGAGGAGGGAGGGAAGTTAGGGGGGGAGTGACTGGGGAGAGAGGAAGTGATGGTCCTCTTCTCCTCCTCTTCCTCCTCCTCTTCCTCTTCCTCCTCTTCCTCCTCCTCTTCTCCTCCTCTTCTTTCTCCTCTTCCTCCTCCTCTTCCTCCTCCTCCTCCTCTTCCTCCTCCTCCTCCTCCTCCTCCTCCTCCTCCTCTTCCTCCTCCTCTTCCTCTTCCTCTTCCTCCTCTTCCTCCTCCTCTTCTCCTCCTCTTCTTTCTCCTCTTCTTCCTCCTCTTCCTCCTCCTCCTCCTCCTCCTCCTCCTCCTCGTCCTCCTCCTCCTCCTCCTCCTCCTCCTCCTCCTCCTCCTCCTCCTCTTCCTCTTCCTCCTCCTCCTCGTCCTCCTCCTCCTCCTCCTCTTCCTCCTCCTCCTCCTCCTCCTCTTCCTCCTCCTCTTCCTCCTCCTCCTCCTCCTCTGTGTTTCAGCCCCTCAGCTGTGCTGGTAGGAATGGGCTCCTCTTTCACTTCCACCAGCTCCAAACCACCAATGCTGCTGCTCTGCTCCACACCCACACGAAATCTGAGACACACACACACGCAAACACTCACACATACACACACTGTGCACACACACACACACAAACACATACGCAAACTCTCACACATACACACACTGTGCACACACACGCAAACACTCACACATACACACACTGTGCACACACACACACACAAACACATACGCAAACTCTCACACATACACACACTGTGCACACACACACACGCAAACACTCACACATACACACACTGTACACACACTCATAACACTGTGCACACACACATACGCAAACACTCACACATAAACTCACACACTGTGCACACCCCCACACACACATGCCGCGCCTGGTAAAGTATAGGTCATTCATAACAGCATGTCAAACATCCATCCCACTCCTAAACATGAAAGCCTTGAGCTGTGGCCACAAAGACAGATTTAGGGTGGACAGAATCTCGGGTTAAATCTAGGTCAGATTATTTAGGATTGAACATCTGCCTTTACTGTGTGTCCACAGTGCTCCTGTTACAACAAAATACGTTAAGAGCTGCTGAAGCCTATATGTAAATCCTCATGGACATTTCCAAACATGTCAACATGATTTAGTAGCTCCTGAGTTCGTTTCCTAGGTTACTGGTGTCTGGTACAGGAAACCCAAATGCAGGAACTTAAAAGGGGTCAAAAGTTCAGATTAGGAACATGAGGTCAGATCAGGGATCTCACCCGGGTCTTTCCCAACATCAAAGGACTACCTTCAGACCAAGAGGACAGCCCTGTGGCTATAGCAGCTGTGTCACATCAGCATGGCTGGCCCGAGGACGGCCAGTGGGGACAGCGTCACATCCGAGGACGTTGACGAAGACCGTATTACTGAGACGTGAGGTATTTATAACGTCTGAACGCAATTAATGGAAGAACATGGTTCGAATCCAATTCAGTTCACTAACAACTTTTCCAGAGTGTATCTATCTGGAACAAAGTTCCCCAGCCTCCCCTGCCTCTATCTGGAACAGGTTCCCCAGCCTCCCCTGCCTGGTGAACAGCGTTCCCCAGCCTCCCCTGCCTGGTGAACAGAGTTCCCCAGTCTCCCCTGTCTGGTGAACAGGGTTCCCCAGCCTCCCCTGTCTGGTGAACAAGGTTCCCCATCCTCCCCTGTCTGGTGAACAGGGTTCCCCAGCCTCCCCTGTCTGGTGAACAGGGTTCCCCAGCCTCCCCTGTCTGGTGAACAGAGTTCCCCAGCCTCCCCTGCCTGGTGAACAGGGTTCCCCAAACGGCACCATTTTAATTTGACTGTCGCATATTTTGGGGTGTGCTTGATTTACCTGACGCCGTGCGATGAAATCAAACGGTGGCCAGCAAGTGTCCCAGAAGCCAAACCTGCAACATAAATCAAACGTGCCTCAAATACAGTTAAAACTCAGAACCTCACAGCACCAAGACTGACCCACGGTGGCAGAGACCAGGTGACCTGTTTCCACGGTGACGGGGGAGGTCATGGAGGTCAGGGGTCACGACCGCCCGCTGTGTCATGCGCTTCCGGAGCAGCTGTGATTGGCAGGTGGCCGGCAGACAGGAGGCGTTCCAGGCATGTGCAGGTGCTTTGATCTGCTCTCGTCTCTCTGGAGCGGAATGACAGGAATCCTGCGGGTGTTTGCACATGCGGGGTGGGCGTCAGTTCTGCTGGAGGTGTGTCTGGTCAGGAGTGGGATCTGGCAACTCCTGCTGGTTCCTCCTCTTATTGAAGTCCTCTCTTACGTGTACCAGAGAGAAAACAGAGAGCCCTCTGTTGTGCTGGATGTCTGAAATCACGTTAACTTTGGGGGGAGGGGGGGGGGGGGCAATCATGGATGTTGAAACTGTGAGTCAGTTCAAATCTGCCCTGTTGCACCAAAGCACCAGTTAACACTACACCCCCCACAATGCACCTCCCATTCTATTCATCCCCACCAAAGCAGAACCCTAATTGAGCTTCGTACTTAGCCAGTCTTATCTCTGTAGGGTGTGAAGCCTCTCTGAAGACACTTAGACACAACGTGCACTCTCTCTCTCACACACACACAAATACAGTGTGCACACTAATCCTCTCTCTCTCTATTTCACACAGACAGACACACTTACCCACTAACACACAAATACACTCTCACTCATGTGCCACACACATACACACACACACACACACTTATACACACCAAAACACACTCTCTCTACATCTCTACCTCACACACACACCTCCCATTGGACCTGGTGGGGTGTAGTGAATCCTGCCTGGCTCTGGAACAATAGATGATCTTCTTCCTGGTTGCCAGTATAATCCAGGACCCAGGACCCACATCTCCATTGTTGGCTCTCATTCTCCACCATGCCCTCTCGGCCCTCTCACTGAGCTGGAACCTCTTCGCCCTCCTCCTCCCCCTCCCTCCTCTTTCTCTCTCCCTCTTCCCGCATCCTGTATCCTGTCTAGGGAGGCTTTTAGAGGATGTAACTGGAGAGGCAGAGATGGGTGATGAGGGGGGAGGGGGGAGGGGGGTTTATTGAACTTGATGACGTGGTTATGGTTTATTTCCAGATTGACGCTAAGTGCTCCAGCAGAGGAAACGGGCAGAGTGGAGGCTGGAGGATGGAGGCTGGAGGCTGGAGGCTGGAGGCAGGGGGCTGGAGGATGGAGGCTGGAGGCTAGAGGCTGGGGGCTGGAGGGTGGGGGCTGGAGGGTGGGGGCTGGGGGCTGGGTGCAGGGGGCTGCTGTATGGCAGCAAATGCTAGTGTTGTTGGTTAAACTTGACATTTGGTGCTGAGGAAATGTAGGCCACGAAGGCTGATTGGGAGCTCTCTCTCTCTCCCTCTCTATCTTTCTCTCCCTCTCTCCCTCCTCCTCACTCTCTCCTCTTCTGACTCAGCTTGCCCTGAGGCCTCAGCTGTGGCCGTTTGGAGAACCTGACCTTCTCTCTCTCTATTTAGTTGTTTTCTTTTCCCTCTCTCTTTCTCCTCCTATTTCTCTCTCCTCTTTTTTTCCTATCCTCATGTCCTCCTCGCTCTTCCTCTCTTTCCACTCTCCTCCTCTCTCTTCTTCTCCTCTCCACTCCTGCTCATCTCTCCTCCTCTCCCATCCTCTCCCCTCTGTTCTCTCTCTTCCTCTCTTCCTCTCCTCCTCTCCTCCTCTCTTCCTCTCCTCCTCTCCTCCTCTCCCCTCTCCCCAATGGGGAAGGTCTTTCTAATCCTGTCCCAGATCTGAATGGTGTCACTTCCTCCAGGCTGCAGAGCGTAATCCTCACGCATGCAGCAGCACGCAGGAGTGTGTGTGTGTATCACTGTGTGTGTGTGTGTGACGTACATACAGCAGGCATGGCTGGCATGTTGGGCAGTGTGTGTGTGTGTGTGTGCCTAACTTGTCCCGGCTCACGGGGAACAGGATGGATTCCTCCACATCCCACATCACTGACCAGTCAACCGCTACGGGTTCACAAGTGGTGGAGGAGGAGGAGGAGGGGGGGTGGTGGAGGAGGCGGAGGGTGTGGGAGGAGGCGGAGGGTGGGGGAGGAGGCGGAGGGTGTGGGAGGAGGCGGAGGGGGGGGGGAGGAGGCGGAGGGTGGGGGAGGAGGGGGAGACTGCAGGCTGGACAGGGTAATGAAAGGGAGTCAGACTACATCAGTGTGCCAGTCTGTCATTAGCCCCCCCCTGACAGAGTCAGATTAGAGATGGAGATTCAGCCTTCAGACCCCAGCAGGGCAGGGCTGGGGGAGGAGAGGGGGGGAGGAGGTGAAGAGGGGGGAGACTGGGGGAGGCTGATGATGTGGTACCTTTCCCTTCCTCCTCCTCCTCATGTTGTACCATCTCCTCTTCTCCATTTCCATGCTGCACTCTCATTATCTGGAGCGCGCTCTCTCTCTCGTGTAGTCACTCGCCCTCGGCTCTCAGCTCAGAAGCTGCCGTCATTAAACATTTAACTGCTGACTTTCACTAGTTTCTCTGAGCAACAAACTCCTTTTCCCTCTGCACATGAATATGAAAGGAGTCTGCCCTTGCATGCAGACGGGAGGTAGGAGGGTAGGAGAGTAGTAGGTAGGAGAGAGGAGGAAGGAGACAGGAGACAGGAGGGAGGAGGTAGTAGTGGATCAGAACGGTGACCAGAATACAAAGAGAAGCACAGATGTGGCTCAACATTGAGCTGAAGCAAGCAGACCACTCACCCCAGATGGAAACTCTGAAGGGTTTAACCATGACTGACAGCTGTGGCCTTGGTGTTGATGGGAGGGAGGGTGAGATGGCAGTGGTGTGTGTTCTTCAGGGTGAGACCATGCTCTAATAAGCACTGTGTGGAACTCTGTACAGACGTATGTAGTGCAGCTGGTGATCTCTCACTGCTCCTCCCCTCTCCTCCTCTCCTCCTCCTCCTCTTTTCACTCTCTGCTCTCTCTCTCTCTCTTTCTCTCTCCTGTAAAGAGAAACTTGGGAGGAGAGAAGATTCTCTGTGATCAAATGCCAGTTGGACAAGTTCCTCCCTGCAGCCCCCCCCCCCCCCCACACACACACACACCCATCCCACACACGCACACACCTATACACAAGCGCGCACACACAAGAACACATACACAAACACACACATGCCTGTCTACATGAAGTTAAGTCTATTCTCTGACAGAACGTGCTGAACATGTGAAACAGCTGAAACATCAATAAACCTTGATGGGAATGAAGATACTTGAGAGGGAGAGTAAATTGCTGTGTGTGTGTATACATATTTGTACACATGCATTTGTTTGTGTGCGTAGGAGGTAGAGGGTAGAAGGTAATAGGCAGAACTTCACGGTTCAAGCTGCATTTCCTCTATTTTCAGGAGGCTTCCCCCCCTCCCCCCCTCCCCCACATTTACATTACATTTAGCAGACACTCTTATCCAGAGCGACTTACAGTAAGTACAGGGACATTCTCCCCGAGGCAAGTAGGGTGAAGTGCCTTTCCCAAGGACACAACGTCATTTTGCACGTCCGGGAATCAAACCAACAACCTTCTGATTAATAGCCCGACTCCCTAACCGCTCAGCCATCTGTCAGTCAGTCTCTTTATCCTCTCTGCTACACCAACTCCTCCAACTGTCCTTCCACTACTTTAGCATCGGTCCACAAACGTGACTCCACACACTCCTATCTCTCTCTCAGAGGACTGTCTACTTGGGGCACACACACACTCACACACACTCACTCACACACACACTCACACACACACACACACACTCACTCACACTCACACACACACTCACACACACAGTCACACTCACACACAGTCACTCACACAGTCACACACACACACACTCACACACACACACACTCCTATAGTTTCATCCCTCCAGAGGAGAGCGTCTACTGGGGAAAATACCACAGGGATAGGATTTCCTCTGATGAAAGTGTGAGTGTGTGTGGGGAGGGTGGTAAGTGTGTGTGTGAAGCGTGCCACTGCAGCTCAGACAAGGAGGAGGAAGGAGGAGGAGAGAGGCAAGGAGGGATTGAGGAAGGGGTAGAGGGTGGGAGGGACAGAACCAGGGAGGGAGGGAGGGAGGGAGGGAGGGAGGGAGGGAGGGAGGGAGGGAGGGAGGGAGGGAGGGAGGGAGGGAGGGAGGGAGGGAGGGAGGGAGGGAGGGAATAAGGGATGGCAGGAGGTGGAGGGAGAGAGATGAAAAGAGGGATGGAGGGGGGGATGGCCAGAGGGAGGGAAAGATGAAAAGAGGGATGGAGCAGCCTGGCCTGTCCATCACCCCAACGCTACACACTTTCACACAAGAACAGACATCCTGTACACACCACACACACACAAACACACATCTAGAAAACAAATACAGGAAATCAGAAAGAGCGTGAATGTTCCACAAGGAGTTTATTTCTGTCTCTGGTTGGGCGGCAGATATACCACAGTGTGTGTGTGTGTGAGAGAGAGAGAAAGAGAGAGAGAGAGAGAAAGAGAGAGAGAGAGAGGGGGAGAGAGAGAGAGAGGGGGAGAGGGGGGGGGGAGAGGGGAAGGAGGGAGGCAGAGGGGAAGGAAGGAGGGATAAAGGGAGGGAGGGGTGAGGCAGTCTTCAGAGTGGACCAGGCCTTGAAGGTGATGAAACCCCGGTAGCGTCACCACACACACACACACACATATATGTTCATAAACACACACTCACATTCATGTTCTCACTCTGGTCTACTATGCATTGTGCTGTGGGGGAAAGTCAGAAGTTCACGATGGGTGAGATGCAGTCTAATGAGCTATTGACATTTAGAGAGAGAGGAGGAGGGACACGGCCACATCTGCATGCATCCCCAAGGTCCTAGTGCTCGACACAACAAGCACTCACTCACAAGCACTCTCTCTCTCACACACACAAACACACACCCAACGCACACCCTGAGATTGCCTCAACGCACACCCTGAGATTGCCTCAATAATGACGGGTATGCTCAATTATTTTTTTTAATTATTATTGATTATCATTAGCGGTATTTATGATTATTATTGTATTAAATATGAAGTCAGTTGTGATTCTGCATGTAAAACAAAAGGCTGTTGACATACTATTTGATTGTATTCGATAATATTAACAGGAAGGGGCCTGGTGTGTGTTATTGATGGGTGCAACTAACAACAGAGCAGAGAGAGACCGTTTCAATGTCGCTTTGGATGAATGCATCTGCTACATGAGTACAATGTAGAGAGAGGGGGGGAGGGAGAGAGAGAGAGGGTGGAGAGGAAGAGAGAGAGGGGGGGAGGGAGAGAGGGAGGGAGGGAGGGGGAGAGAGGGTGGAGAGGAAGAGAGAGAGGGGGGGAGGGAGAGAGAGGGTGGAGAGGAAGAGAGAGAGGGGGGGAGGGAGAGAGGGAGGGAGGGAGGGGGAGAGAGGGTGGAGAGGAAGAGAGAGAGGGAGGGAGGAAGAGAGAGAGGGAGGGAGGGGGAGAGAGGGTGGAGAGGAAGAGAGAGAGGGAGGGAGGGGGAGAGAGAAAAAGGGAGGAGGAGAGAGAAGGAGGGAGGAGGAGAGAGAAGGAGGGAGGAGGAGAGAGAAGGAGGGAGGGGGAGAGAGGGGGAAAGAGAGGAGGGGGAAAGAGAGGGCAAAGGAGGACAGGGATTGGATGGCATAAATGGGTGTCGGTCGATGTCACATCACTCCGGGAGGGCAGTTCTCCCAGAGGTGGCAGGGTAACCAGCAAGGGTGAGGGAGGTAACTGATGGGGATGGAGGTAAGGTGTGGATGAAGGTGAGGGGGAAAGGGGGTGGGGGTGAGGCATGGGGGTGAGGCATGGGGGTAAGAAGGACATGGTTAGGCTGGGTGCTGTCACACACACATTGGAGGCTGGGGCTGGAGGCTGGGGCTGGAGGCTGGGGCGTGAACACCACCCTAGAGGGCCAGAGGCTAGGCCAACACCAGCCCAGCACCCCTCCCCCCCCCCGTCAGAGGCTGAGACAAACTGCAATTAGCTCCGTTTAGACGGCGTTGAACGCTCTTGAGGAGTAATGGACTGGAATGTGAAGGAGGACGACCAGGGGCGCCCGGACACAGCTCAGTCTGCTGACTCCTGAAGACATTAGCATCGATTATTCTACACTCTGCTTTCAAACCACAGCTGTGAAACCAGAGGCAGATCATGTAACAGCAGCACTGCGGCTCCATAACGTGGCGTCTCGTGTTCCTTTGGGCATTTGAACCAGGGATTTTTCTGATCCAATCGTCATCATCTTCATCATCATCCGCTTTATTCAGGGTCGGGTCGCCGTGGCAGCAGGCTAGGCAGGGTATTCCCCCACGTCCGTCTCCCCGGCAACCCTTTCCAGCTCCTCCAGGGGGCCCCGAGGTCTCCTCCCCCAGCTGGACGTGCCTGGAACACCTCCAGAGGAAGGTCGGCTGGTAAACCGATAGCATCGCCTTTCCGGCTCAGCGCCCTCTTCGTCACTGCTTTCGCGGGTCACACAGATCCGCCCGTCCATCTCGCACTCCTTCCTGCCGTCACTCGTGAACGAGATCTCGAGATCTTTGGACTCCTTCGCTTGGGGCAGCAGCCCCAATCTGATGTAGCCAACAGAATCACATCAGCTGCAAAAAGTCAGATTGTTGATCTGTGGTGAAATGCTCCACCACTGAGGTATGCTAATCACTGCTGTGATTAAATCCTGGTTGTTTAATCAAGCTGGCATTCCGTTAACTAGGTACGTGAACACCTTCACTATCTGTGGGGGGAGAGAGGGAGGGAGAGGAGGAAAGACAGAGGTAGGGAGACAGACAGACAGAGAGACTTCACACCTACTGCAGAAGCATTAAACACACACACACCTACTGCACAAGCATTTCACACACGTCCACCTCCATCCATTCAACACACTCATCTGTTGGTTTGTTTCTCCCGATGAGGCAGCACTGGTACGGGGTACAGATTCTGCTAGCTCCTGTACTGTCACCGGTCTCTACTGCTGGACAGAACGGACCTCCACGAGCTGTTAGACCTCAAAGATTAATACATTCCAACAGTAAAGATATATAAACAGTAAAATAACTAGGAAGTTGTAGCCTAGCATTTAGTTAGACCACACAGGATGATTAATGTTGTAGAATTATCTGCTAATAGATGTGTATGAGGCGTTTTAATAAAACTATTCTTCAACAGAGTAGCCTGATTGCGCTTGCTGAAGATGGCGCAGAGGGTGGAGATTAAACTAGCCCTAAAGCTATTTATACATCCCGAGAGAGCGTTAGCGTTGGATGTGAACGGTTCAAAACAGCAGATGTGGTTTTACCTGCTTCTCACGACTAAAACGATTAAAGGCTGATCGAGGCTGGTGTCAGGATGATATATAAATCCCCCAAATAAGCTTACTGTGAATCATACATCACAGAGACTAGCCTGACAAATTAGCCTCCTCCTATCTCTCACACAAACACACTCCAAACAAAGTCTGAAAGACATAAACTAAGGCGCTAAAATGAGAGGAAATTAGGATGCGGAGGAGGTAATGCGTTCAGCTCCTTTCGGGAATCTTGTAAGTAAACACTTTGAATTCATCCCTTGGTGTGAAACAGAGAATGTTGGCTAGCCTTTTTATATTTCAGCAACCAGTTTTATAAACACACGAAAAAAATAAACTGATTTATTCATTGGAAGTAGGAAGAATATTTTATAGGTTGCGTGCACTAACTCAGAAACTAGCGCTAGTGTCAAAGACCCAGACCAGCATCACCAAAAATATGGAGTTTCTCCATTAAAGTGGAACAACGTTGTAATCGTGTCTGTTTGACCAGTAGGCAATATGAGGAAAAAAAATACATAGCCTACATAAAGCAGTAAGGGTTAGGCTATTTCGGAATCAGCGGCCTTGCCTACTATACTTTTTGGCCGCGTCACTGACAGCGCACGAGGATCAATTGAACAGTTGTGATGGAAACCACAGCCTTTTGAGAACCGTGTCTCGTGGAAGGAGAGCATGATGTTAATTTTATCCACATTATATAATATTCTTTGGGGTATCCTAGTGTGATGGTGTCGAGAAAGCCGGTCTCCAATTTCATTCTATTAAACTAAATCATACTGTCCCCTGGTGGACGCTCCCTGCACTTGACATAATAGAGAACTCGTCTCCAGTTTAAGCGAATCTTATATAACATTTAAGTAATAATCTTTACAACCGTGTCACCTTGACAAAAAAAAACTAATCAAGCGGCGTTTGTTCCCCGTTTCTTATAATACCGGTACATGCAGCTAACCGTCAGATGTAGAAATATTATATAACATCCCATTATGATGTGAGCTAACGTTATGTTCTCTCTCAACCGTCTGTAATTGTTAATACTTTTTATGTGACTTGTTTCACCTTCTCTTAAAAGCTAGTTTCACTTGTAATGTTACTGTCATACAATGGTGTTTGCTTCTCCTTCATGAGTTTCAGGAGACAAGAAAAAAAGATTATTCAAAAGCGCTAGAAACCGGAAGCAGAAGGAACATCACTAACTGCTACTGGATTCCAACTCGGGGAGCGGGAAGGTTCAGGGTTCACCATCACGGCCGCATGTGCGCGAGAAGTTAAAATACACAAAATACAAATGACCAAAATAATGAAAATGTACTAAAATTTAATAATCCATAAAAGCTGGAACATCATTTGACAGAAAAACACAAGAAGCATTATTAGAGTTGGTTTAGTATAATATATTTCAGCTTCAAGAGACATAGAAATCAATCCTTATTTTCCCCATATTCGTTCTATAAAAGACCCATTTTTTTCTGAAGCATTGTTATGCAAAAAAAATGGCATTAGAATATATTGTGGGCACTATGAAATCCCAGTGACTGATTATAAAATTAAGTCACATTTGAGAAACGTACAGGAGAGTAAGGTCCATGAACATTAGGAAAACAAAAATCCACGAGGACCTTGATCTACCACCACAGACATGACTGGTGTTTCCACTAGTGAAGGGCTTTTAAAAACAGCGCTTACTTCCACACGATTTCACTTGAAACATCTACGCTCAATAACTGCTGTGGCCATGCTTGTTTGGAGACATGTAGAATCATACAACTAAAGTAGCCTCTCGTCTTCATATACGCTAGATGGCGAAGATGGAAAATACTGTGGTTTTGTTTGTTTTTTTTAAACCTTTTTTTGTTTTGTTTTTAAGATCCTTTCTTAAATTGTTTTTGTTGTGTTTTTTGATTACTTTCAAAAAGGAGCACTCTGACAGATGATGAGACTGAGAGTTCTTGGTGGAGGGGAGGGAGGGGGGGGACTGTCCCCTCGGGGGGAGGGGGGGACTGTCCCCTCGGGGGGAGGGGGTTAACTCGAAGTCCAAAGACAAGGAAGATACGAGTCTTCTCACTGGACATGCTGATCTTGATGGTAACCAATCAGATCATCCATTTCACTGTTAATGGTTGCTGCTGAGGGAAGGGGGGGTGGGGACATCGGAATGCTGGCACGGTCCAATCAGAGCAACAGTTCTTCATTACAGCATTCTGAGAGAGAGAGAGAGAGAGAGATAACAGGGAAACCAAATTAGTTCAGCTACATTCCTGCTGAACTATGATTAGATGTATACTGCTCTCTTGTGGCTTGCCGGTGCAAACACACACACAAATCACTCCCCCCCCCCCCCCCCCCCCACACACACACTCACTCACTCACCTGGCTCAGAGCTGCTGCGGCAGGGAGGGGGGGGTCGGGAGGGGGGGGGGGGTTTAGAGGACGACACAATTCGATTTCTTTTTAGCCTTTTTCTTTTCCACAGGCGTTTTCCTATTGATCTGTCTGACCAGGTCGTAGAAGATCTACAATGCAGACACAGCAGATGGATGAGTTGACATGGTTACAGACACTCAACACAGACGCAAGATTGACTCTCTACTTAAAAAAAAGTGGGACAGCAGTAAAACATTTTGAGGCTTCACATCCCTCAACCTCCAGTGGGGGGCGCCCTCCACAATCTGACGAGTACTGACTCACACAGACCTGCCATTCAGAGTATTCAGAGATTCGTGGGAGGAGAGAGGGAGGGGTGAGGAGAGAGGGATGAGTGACTCTTCGGTACTCACGTCGAGCACGTTGATCTTGGACTTGGCCGAGGACTCTAGAAAGGCACAGTGGTTCCACTGGCGGGCCAGGTTCTGGCCCTGCTCCATCCCCACCACGCGCTCCTCCTCCAGGTCGCACTTGTTCCCCACCAGGATCATCGGCACCTGGGGGGGGGGGGGGGGGGGGTGGAGACATTTAGCAGACGCTCTTATCCAGAGCGACTTACAGTAAGTACAGGGACATTCTCTCTCTCTGATCTGCTCACCCTGACTGGAGGGCGCACTGAGCCAGCGAGAACAGAAAGCCATGAGAGTGTGTGTTTAAGACGAGAGAGAGAGAGGGGAGGGGGAGGAGAGAGAGAGAGAGAGGGGGGAAGGGAGAGAGGGAGTTGCGTGTGTGTGTTGTAGACAAGAGAGAAAAGTGTGTGTGTGTGTGTGTGTGTGTCTCAGCATCACCACATCATATCTAACTCTGACAGACTTTCTGCCCAGTCAGTCCTGTTGAGGTTGGAAAACCACTTTTTATGGCTGGGGTGGGGTGGGGGTGTCTGGGGGGCGGGGGAATGCGGTGAAGACGACAGGAAGCTGAGATGTTTGGTCGAGCTCCACAGAGCTCCACGCTGCGGGTCTTGATCTCCACACGCCTCCTCAAGACGGAGGCATGGAGGAATAGATGGAGTGATGAAAGCCATCTCTTCCCCCCCTCCCTCTCTCTCTCTTTCCCTCTTTCCCCCCCCCTCCCTCCCTCCCTCCATCCCCCCTCCCCCTCCTCCCTCTCTCCTTCCCTCCCTCCCTCCCTCTGTCTCCCTCCCCTCCCACCCTCTCCCACCCTCCACCTACCCCCCTCCCACTCTCGTCTCCCTCCCTCCCTCCATGTAAATGGTGCGTGGCATTCCTACGCCATCAAAACGTCGCCAGCCCCATCCAGTAGATAATCTAGAACATCTAACTCTTGCGTTCCACTTTCCCTGATAACCAGACATAAGGTATTTCCTGGGGGGGGGTCCAGCCAGGGCCCCGGGTTAGGGTGAGGGGGATCACAGCAGGCATCACCAGAGGCCGGCCCTGGTGGTCACATCATACCGTCAGTGAAGAGGAACTGCACCCCCCCCCCACACACACACACACACACACACACAGCCCAATTTGTCTTCTTTTGAGGTTTTAAGTTGGTTATAGTTCAGGACTGGTTAGTTAGTATAGTTGGATCCAAACATGTTTTTGTGCGGTCTAAACGCTTTCCAGGCCATGATGAAAGCTGCTGCTTCTCTCAGTTTTCCAACATGACTCTGTGAACTGAATTGTGTTCCTTGTCTGTTGTGCTAGCACAGGGTGCCCCGCAGGGCGTCCCATGCACGTTGAGCTCCAGAGAGCTGCTTGTTGACGGCTGAAGGCGAGAGAGAGAAGGCTTTCTGATGAGCTTGGACTTTCACTGCAGATCATCCCTGACTGTCCAATCAACCACATTCACTGTGCCAAACCACACACACACACACTGCCAGACTACCCCCCTCACACACACACACACACACACACTGCCAGACTACCCCCCTCACACACACACATAGACACAATGTCAGACTAACCACACACACACACACACAATGGGACTGGCCAGTGAGGGAACAGAGTGACAGACACTGAAAGGCCAATGAAAACAAAGTCCAAAGAACCTATTGGCAGTCAGACAGACAGCTTAGCCCCGCCCTCACATAGGGAGAGGCTGCTGGGTCAGAACTAAGAAGAGCTGGCGAGAGAGGGGGGGGAGAGAGAGAGAGAGAGAGAGGAGAGGAGAGAGAGAGAGAGAGAGGAGAGAAGAGAGAGAGAAGAGGGAGGGTGGGTGGGAGGGAGGGAGGAAAGAGAGAGAGAGAGAGAGGGGCTAGAGGGAGGAGTTACACTAACTCTCTCAGAGATCACCAAAAAAGGGCATGGTCCTTACTGCCGGGGACTACGAGTTCACTCAGGACAGGGAGGAGGGGAGGGAGGAGGAGAGATGATGGAGGAGGAGGAGAGATGATGGAGGAGGAGGAAAGATGATGGAGGAGGAGGAAAGATGATGGAGGAGGAGGAGAGGGAAGAGGAGGAGGAGGAGAGAGGGAGGAGGAGGAGAGAGGGAGGAGGAGAGATGATGGAGGGGAGGAGGAGGGGGAGAGGGCGGAGGAGAGATGGAGCAGGGAGGGAGAGAGGAAGGGAGGGAGGAGGAGATTAAGAGGAGCGGGAGAGTGAGAAAGGGACGAGAAGGAAGACAGGGATGAGGAGGGAAGGTGTCTGATCATGAGAGGGTGATCTGTGCTCGGCTGAAGGTGTCTGATCATGAGAGGGTGATCTGTGCTCGGCTGAGTTGGTCTACTCACGTCCTCTGTGTCCTTGACTCGGAGGATCTGCTCTCGGAGGTCCTGCAGGTCGTTGAAGGTGGACTGAGCCGTGATGGAGTAGACCAGAGCGAAGCCTTGCCCGTTCTTCATGTACAGGTCTCTCATCGCTGTGAACTGCTCCTGGAGGGGGGGAACACACACACACACGCAGACAAACACACACACACACACACACAGCATGAACTCTGCCCTGGCTCTGAGGAGGGCTACTCCAGTGGATACATCCTAACACTCAAAAAGTCAGATTAATCTGTTAGATTACATTCTGACTCAATCCTAATCTGACTGTCTTCTCATGATGTTATGACTGGGTTGTGAAATCCTGTTGGCGACCAGACTTGACATGAGTCACCAGTAAACTCCACTCAGACAGAACACGACAGGCTGGAGTGTTCTAGAGTGTTCGGAGATGAGCAGAGGGACGTACTGTGCCTGCTGTGTCCAGGATCTCCAGCATACACTGCTGACCATCTACCTCCACTTGCTGCAGGAGAGAGACATGACATGGTGTTAGAACCACAGAGAGGGGGGAGGGGGATAGAGGAGGGAGGAGAGATGAGGGAGGAGAAGGGGGAGGGGAAGAGAGGGGATAGACAGAGGGGAGGAGACGGAATAAAATAGTAAGTAGTGAGAGAGTAAGAAAGAAACTGAGACAGCGAGAGATGAGTAGTGAGAGAAATCACATACCGAGAGAGAGAGAGAGAGAGAGAGAGAGAGAGAGAGAGAGAGAGAGAGAGAGAGCGAGAGACAGAGAGATACATTACAGGGAATGAGGAACCAGAGCAGCTGGTGTTCCCTTGCTCAGTGCGGCAGGCCAGCTCTCCTCACCAGGGAACACCCACCTTTCTGTACGAATCCTCTATTGTGGGGTCGTATTTTTCCACGAAGATTCCCTGGACGAACTGAACTGTCTGGGGGAAGGGAGAGAGGGGGAGAGAGAAACAGTACCACCGGGTCAGAACAGCACATGGACTCAGGAAATAACCAGGTGGACCATCTCAGAGGAACGTCTCATGATGTAGAGACAGACAGGGCTTATTATGAGAAGCTGGAGAATGTTCTGGTGTTGCTGAGGAAGAACTGTTTGAGAGGAAAGAGAGGAGGAGGAAGGAGAGGAGGAGGAAAGAGAGGAGGAAGGAGAGGAGGAGGAAGGAGAGGAGGAGGAAGGAGAGAAGGAGGAAGGAGAGGAGGAAGGAGAGGAAGAGGAAGGAGAGGAGGAGGAAGGAGAGGAGGAGGAAAGAGAGGAGGAGGAAGGAGAGGAGGAATGAGAGGAAGAGGAGGAAGGAGAGGAGGAATGAGAGGAAGAGGAAGGACACTCACCAGGGCTGACTTGCCCACGCCTCCCGAGCCGAGCACTACGAGCTTGTATTCACGCATGGCGGAATTTCTTCACCGGACAGCCCAACAGTCTGCACCCAGAAACAGCAGGAGAGGTGGAGAGAGAGAGAGGTGGAGAGAGAGAGAGGTGGAGAGAGGTGGAGAGAGAGAGAGGTGGAGAGAGAGAGAGAGGTGGAGAGAGAGAGAGAGAGGTGGAGAGAGAGAGAGGTGGAGAGAGAGAGAGGTGGAGAGAGAGAGGGAGAGGTGGAGAGAGAGAGAGAGAGAGAGAGAGGAGAGAGAGAGAGAGAGGAGAGAGAGAGAGAGAGGTGGCGAGAGAGAGAGAGAGAGAGGTGGAGAGAGAGAGAGAGGTGGAGAGAGAGAGAGAGGTGGAGAGAGAGAGAGCGCGTTAACAGGAGAGAAGGAAAAGGAAGTAAAAGGAGAGACAAAATAAGCTCATTGTTTTTTTGCTTCAGACTCCTGTGAGAACTTTCAGGATCGTAGCGAGCCAGGCTCCATGTCCTTCCCCCGGACAGGGAAGCAGCCCGATAGTGAACACCCAGGCCTGAAGCTCCAGGGTGGGGCAGGTGAGGGGTGCACGACCCCTCTCTCTAAACACGAACCAGCTGTGCGGTTACAATGGAGATGCATGGTTTTTGGCTGCTTGTGCCATGACACCATCCCTCTGGCGTCCTCCACACAGAACACCATGTCAGAACCACTCTGCAACGCTGCTGAAAGTGAACAGTGAACACTAGGCTCCAGTTGAATGCAGTGAGATCTGGTTTGGGAGAAGCCCTAGAAGAAATGAAATTGACTTGACCACCACAGCCCCCAACTCTAACCGATGCACAGCACAAACAAAGTGTTTCGTGATGTATGATGTGGTCCAGTTGACCAAGATGGCTCTAGTTACAGGTGTGATAGCTGTGCACGGAAATTAACCTTGTCTGTGCATCAGGAGAGTTAGGGTGGAGGAGGGGAAGCTATCTGGGTATAGAGGAGGAGGAGGGGTAGTTTTCTGGGTATGGGGCAGCTCAACTTGACTGGTACAGTGCTACATCAGCTAAGATGAGAGGTTCTCATGCACAGAGCAGCTGGAGGTCTGTCTGAGGTCAACACCAGACCCCAAGCCCCATATCAAGACCCCCAGGTCCCTACATCGGTTAAGAAACAACTTATTCTTGAAATAATGCTCTGCTCCAAATATTAAAATGTCCCCGAACTATGATTTATCTCCATCCGTGGCTGGAGCTCTCTAGAAGTGAAGTCCCAGGTCACGGGCTGGGCCGACACGATGCAGAACATCCCTGGTTGGGTCGGATCCCCATGGTCACAGATCACAAGCTGACCTTTCCTGCACATCTGATGTCGACATCCAGATCTATAGCTGACCTGAAGCCCCTCCAATCCCAGAAGGCCCCTGGAGAGGAGTCAGCTGACCTGAAGCCCCTCCAATCCCAGAAGGCCCCTGGAGAGGAGCCATCACAGGGCACGCCAGCAATGGAAAAAAGTTAAACGAGCGATGAGATCTACACACACACACACGCTCCTCACACACGCACACTTCTCACACACACACACACACACACAGCCATGTAAGGACATCTGTTTAAGGGGGGGTGGGGGGGGGAATCTAAGAAACTTGCTGGCTCTGGCTCCACCACCCATTTAACAACAACAGTGTCTTTCCTGACAAAACAAACTAGCCTTAAACACCCCCCATCACTCTCAATCCTGCCAACAAATAAGGAGAGAGACACACACATCGCGAACGGCCCTGCCATTATGACATCACGGCATCACTCACCCACTAAGGACAGAGGTATGTCTCCATGTAAGGTAGGAGAGAAGCAGGAGAGGACCGCAGAAGAAGCCACACAGCCCAGACCCCGGCCAAGACACAAACTAAGCAGCAGCTGAGGAGAGACAGGAGAGGGAAAGAGGGAGGGAGAAAGAGAGGAGAGAGGGAGGGAGAGTGTGAGAGAGGAGGAGAGACAGCAAGAAAGAGCAAGCGAGAGAGAGAGAGAGAGAGAGAGAGAGAGAGAGAGAGAGAGAGAGAGAGAGTGAGAGAGCGAGAGACAAATGACCCAACAACCGGGGTCAACCTCACCATCAAGACTACGTAGATAGGGTTTAATACTCAGCCGATACGGATGATATGCTCTGGTCTCCGTCCAGGGACAGTCATCACCACCCAGCCATCACCCGGCCTGAGTCAGCAAAGCTTTGAGTGACAGGCTGCCTATCTCCCCGGCTCAGTGTGGCCAACAGGAAGCCACAGCCTTGTCAAACAGACAGTACTTATGCCATCCTCTCCATTTCCCTTACGAGTCATACAAAACGAGGGGCATTCCGCTCTCTTCACCAAACCACCTGCGGTCTAGGTTTTGAGCAAAGGGTGTGAAACCAGTGAACATTCGGGGCGAATCAAATTGATACTTGCTCACCCAAGCAGGATGTGTGGTTCAACACTAGTCTTGTGTAGTGTCCCACAGTGTCACTCAATCAAATATCTTTCAGGAAGTCTTTCAGAGTAATTACACAGTTGAAAACCAGGTGAAGGATTCTATCAAATCTATAAAAGACTACAAGTCAGCATCTAAATATGATCTAATTATTAGCACTAATTTTGTATTACTGCATATCTATCTGGTTCGCAGACTATTCATTTTAGCTGTTTATATCACTGACAACACTCTGGCTCAGGACTGTTTGTTCAAAATCTATCAACTTATTAGTAGGGCCTACAATTTTACACAAATCTTGATTCAGGTGTCCAAAGAGCGCCAATTTGCAGCACTAAAACTGTAAGTGAGGTCGTATGATGACCTATAGACACGATTACTGAAACTAGTTGAGAAAGATGCCAACGAAACCAGTTAGAAGAGAGCAAAAGATCCCCAACTGTCAGCAAAAGATGTCATTGCTTCCTGTTTCCTGACTACCAATAATCAGGCTGGTACGATGGAAAAGTATGCCTAAAAAAAGATCCCAGACCGCATGCTTGCTGCGAAGGGAAGTGGATTATAATATCTGAGCTTGCCTACATCTCATCACCATGAACAGATATTTTGGACACATGGATGTAACATGGGCCTCAGACAGGGGTGGAAAGTGGAAGCCGTTACCTACAACCATAACAATTATTCAAAACTTGCTGGCGTGACACTAGTTTAACCTTTATTTGAAGTGACTGTCCTGTCATCTAGTGAACAAGCTAGCACAGACTAAATTCAGATGAGCAACACTCCATGCGTACAGTAGAAACCTGAAATGTTACCCTGATTAAGTATCTGGCTAAAACGCTGGCTACACCTGGTTTGAATAGCTCTACATAGCCACGAAGCAACTGACCCAATCACCACAACCACAACATTGAACAACGAAACAGCACTCGAAGCTAAGCTAATCGATCGAAATGACTGCCTAGCCAAGTAGTGTAGGCTGGCTAGGCAGCAAAATACATATTATTGTAACTTCTTAGCTACCTAACTACAAGCTTGATGCTCAGGAATAACATCAGTGCTAGCTAGCTACAGACAGTACCAGGCCACTTCTGGTCATGTAGACTAGCAAGGCTAATTAATTGATCTTTGCTAGCACGCTAGCAATCTCGCCTCGCCCAAACTACCTCCGCCACCCCCCCACCCCCCTTATGAAAACCCCCCCCAAAAAAACAAAAAACGTAGCTAACATAATAAAATGCATATTCCACTCAAAACATTGTATTGTATAGCTAGCTAAGACAAAGTAGTTGGCTAGCTAATAAGGATAGCAAGATAACCTCAGTGGATACCCTAATAGTTTAATTAGCTGGCTAGCTAGCATGTAAGCTAGTGCTACATCAAGTTATAGTTAGCAACCCAAGTTAGCTAGTAGCTACCTAGTTAGCGACCTCGCCAAAAATGTGAAGGGAAATTCCCTTTTATGAACAAAAATGAAATAATACTGGAACGTAAATGAAGGTTCGTACGTGTTTACTAGTAACGGTCTTCTTGGATATAAGCTCCACAGAACCATTTCATTTGTATGATTTCATCGTTTCATGGCATGGAACTTCTTTCCCAACAATTACACGGAGCCCAAACACTTCACAAGCTAGGAAGCCGACACATTCTTGCGCTTCCATGTACGATTGTAACAGGCAGCAACATACATTTCTGACCACACACTAACGTCAGTTATTTTGCTATTGGCAACACAAGGGTACATTTAGAAAACGGACATACCTGCCAGTCGTTGTAAATTTGCTAAAGCATTAGCCTGCCCTTCCGTCTGGCCTTGACTAAAAATGGGAGTGCATACACACAGACACACACACAGTGCTTCAAACGCTTACTAGGAACGCATTCCTTTATAAACTGGTCAAACAAACCATCACACATCCTGCATTTTTCCCAAGGTAATACCAACACGCTTCTCTGTTCATTTTATCGCAGGCGACTCTTTTTTTTTTTTAAGACAAATTAAGTTTACTTGCTTGCCATTTCTACTCACCGTTTCTCGCTCTCACTCCACACTCCGCCAGTGTCAATTCACCCCCTCCCACCCCGGGTACACGGTGCGCTGTAGACGTCACCTCCAACTTTTTCTTAAAAGGGCACAGACACATTTGGCGTTTTATCATTGTACAGGGACAAAAATAATCAAAACGCGAATAAATGAAAAAGGGAAGTGATAAGGTTGAGATCATTCACAGATTAGCCTACTTAGTTCACTTATTACGTGTGAAATGACTTATCACCCACGTATTGGTTCCCCATTACAGCAACGGCGACAACAGCTCCGGTAGGTGTAGGTAGCCTATTAATAAACATTTCAGTGAACGTTTCAAAGTTCACGGCAAATGATAAAGGTGTCCACCATTTTACCTGATGGGACAACGCCTACGGCACTACGGGTGTGTTGCTGCTGCAAATATTGCTCTTAGACGTTGAATGTTATCTCTTACCACAAACTAATGCTTTGACATGGGAGAGGTTTACTTTGTCATAGGCAGTATACTTTATTGATCCCATGGGGAAATTGCGGCGTTGTAGAAGGCAAAAATAGGAAATATGAATATGACAAAAACGGATTCTAAAACTAATACATATTCTTTAGCCTAGCATTTAATAGTACAAGATCGATTTAATATTATAAATGTGAGCTAGCAAAGACCAATATCCTATTGATTACAGGCTATGTGAAGAGTAAGCCTACCCATTCTTTTTTTTAACATTTCTGGCCCCTTATACAGAGTCGACTTTTATGAACGAAGACAGAATCACTGCAGTCAAGGTTGTCCTTCTAAAAGTGGATGGCATTCAGACGACTACACTATTAATGATTTTCAAGCGGTTAAATCATGACGAGCAATTTCAGAACATTTTTTTCCACACACAGCATACCACTAACGAGGCATAAGTGGTTTATTATAGACCTACAAACAGGTGTTTGTGCTCCTCCAAGAAGTCTATAAAAGTTACGCTGACGGCTCAACACCTACAACCGCAGTTAATTACTCACAACAAAAAACCGGAGTCAATTTGGAGAAGTCTTTCAGGGTAGTTATCAGGTGAGCGGCGCCCCTTAGTGGACACATCCGTCTATTATAGCCATAAACCTATTCCTAAATCTAACCCTAATTTCACAAATTAGGGTTAGGAAAACAGCTGACCTTAACCCTAAGCCTAGCAACATGCTTACGTTGAGGCGTGGTAGCTGAACCAAGATCAGGATTAGTTACAGCCATAACCCTATCCCTAAATCTAACCTGACCCTAAATTAAAAAATGAGGGTTAGGAAAACGGCTGACCTTAACCCTAAACCAACAACATGGGTTACGTTGAGGTGAGGTAGCAGAACCAAGATCAGGATTAGTTATAGCAGGGACGTGCAGACATTTGGAGGGGATATTGCTCTAACATGAAAAAACAACAGCTCATACCTGTGCACGTCCCTGGTCTGTTCCTACAGTGATTGACGTGAGTTAAAGATGCGGTTGTTACATGAATCGATTAATGAAACATACAATCTAACATCTAATTCCAAACAATGAACTTCAATATAAACATGGAACATTGTTTTATTTTATATAATCCAATCTGTTATACAGATTATAATGTATATCAATCCCTTGCAAAACAGCTGGTGAGGTTCGAGCAAAAGATCGCTACTTTCCACTTCATTCAATTTATTTGCCAATACCAATTTTCTTCTTCATCAAACATCTATCCAGCCAACAATAACAAATAAATAAACCACTATAAAACTAAATATTGTAGGGACAGCATTTAATATTTTCTTTCACCTTTGAAACCATTAAATAAAATGGATCATAAAAATGCCAGCCAGTTTTACTGTAATTTACAAAATGGCCAGCACAAGCAGATTTTACCGTAAATATTAAGGCAAATAAGCAATACATAGTGTATACATGCGAAAAGCCTTTTACTGTATATACACAAAGACAAATGATACATCAGATGGGTGTTGTATGCTTGAATCAACTTTTGCCTCAATTTAATTGTCTATCCTGCAGTTCAACTTGCAGAGTGTGTATGTATGATCATAGACACTCCACACATACATACACTACTCCACAAGCCAACAAATGACAATATTGTGATCTGATCTCTTTCTAACCAATTAGAGGTCAACTAGATGTAACTGACAGGTTGACGATGGCAAAAAGGCAACTCAGCACATGGTTCTGGTGTGGGGGAAACAAAGTTGCTCTTCCTTCTAGTTCAGTCCATGACGTTAGGAGCAACTGCAGCTGCTTGTTGTGTAGTTCTCTTGTCCCTTTCCCCAGTGTAACTTCTGCAAGGAATTCAAAAGGCCTAGTGGACGAGAGAGTCCTCTCACTGGTACTGCCGGTAGTCTCCGAAGGATGGGGCTGGCATGGGGGCGGGTTCCTCAGCAAACTGGGGCCCTGGAGGGAGAGAGGGATGTGTGTTATGTGTTTATCACACTGGTCAGCCATAAATCCTTCCAGTGCTCTGACAGTTACAGTTTTTGTCAGTCTTTGTCTCCATAGTATTAATTAGCAAATGCAAGGCTTTAGGCATTTAAAAATGAGCCCTCACACAAGCATACCGTGTGACCCTGTGTCTCACAAAGCACCCTACCAGCCTGATCCCAGGTTCGAATCCCAAATTATTATCATGGTAATGATTATCATTTTACATTTACATTTTAGTCATTTAGCAGACGCTCTTATCCAGAGCGACTTACAGTAAGTACAGGGACATTCTCCCCGAGGCAAGTAGGGTGAAGTGCCTTGCCCAAGGACACAACGTCATTTTGCACGGCCAGCAATTGAACCAACAACCTTCTGATTAATAGCACAACTCCCTAACCGCTCAGCCATCTGACCCCCATGATTATCAATATTATATGGTAGTGCAGCTCCCATCCCAGCTATCAGGGACCAAGATGAAGCCATTGGCATCTATGACAACTCAGATCAAGAGGCCCCAGCACAGAGCTGCACCAGGGGGACACAGAGCAAGAAGCCCCAGCACAGAGCTGCACCAGGGGGACACAGATCAAGAGGCCCCAGCACAGAGCTGCACCAGGGGGACACACGTACCAGTAGGAAACTGCGATGAAGCGAATCTTGTGAGCAGGATGCCAGCACCTTCTATCAAAGCCAGCAGTATGCCTCCCATCGCTGCAGAGCCCACCATGGCCACTGGGCCGTCTGCCGGGACAGAAGAAGACATTAACACATGAGTACAGCATGAACTGACAGCAGAAGAAGAAACACATTAGATTAACTTAAGTGAAGACAGTATTAAATGTACTTTGAAAGTAGAGTAGAACATGAGTAAATAGAGGATCAGTGATGCCATTACAAACTCACTGGTCACATCCCAAATAAGAGTGTTGACAGACAGGTTATCACTGTGTTTATGTTATATTACCACCAGTGTACAGATAAACAGACTAGTATAGACACTGATTCAGATCAGAGAAACAGTGAGAGTCACAGAGAGGGGGAGAGAGGCAGAAAGTGTGATACAGAGAGCGACAAGAGAAAGAGTGATACAGAGAGTGAGTGAGAGGCAAAAACAGTGACACAGAGAGAGACAGAGAGAGGGTGGGGGTTCTGAGTAAGACAGACAGCATAAGAAACAAAGTGAGAGAAGTTAAGAGAGACAGGGTAAGAGAGAAAGTGTGTGAGAGGCTGACAAAGCCACACAGAGAGAGAGAGAGAGAGAGAAGACCCATCCTCCCCAGCAGGCTCCTCCCCAGCAGGGACCCAGTACTCACTCCTGGCTGCCAGGATAGCTCCAGTCATGGCCCCACTGGTGATGGAGTTCCAGGGATCCTCCTTCCCTCTCACCTTCACCAGGCCACAGTCGATCATGGAGAACAGCCCGCCCCATACTGCAAAGCTGCCTGCCACGCAAACACCACAACACATCACACAGGGAGTCAGGTGGCTGAGCGGTGAGGGAGTCGGGCTAGTAATCTGAAGGTCGCCAGTTCGATTCCCCGACCGTGCCAAATGACGTTGTGTCCTTGGGCAAGGCACTTCACCCTACTTGCCTCGGGGGGAATGTCCCTGTACTTACTGTAAGTCGCTCTGGATAAGAGTGTCTGCTAAATGACTAAATGTAAATCACACACAGCTACCTAGCAACAACAGCCTTCTGATTCCATACCAAGACGATCACATTATTCAACATGTAAATCTGCTTACCTCCTAACTGTGGGGCTCTGGTTTTGATGGCCGTCATGCTACCTTTCAATCTGTGGTTCATCCCCTGGAAGAGGAGAGAGGGTTAGAGGGATAGGCTACAGTCCCCAATCCCTGCATCTCTCTCTGGCGCTCTGTACCACACACCAGGACGCTAATCAACAGTCATGACATTTGTGAGCGGTGGAGAGGAAATGCAGGATGACTTCATCGGGTAAGAACATTGTTTCAGGCCGACCGGAGCATTGAGCATTAGCGATGTTGCTTGACTTACTGCCGGTGAATTTCTGAAGCCCTTCACTGCCTGGAAGATGCCTCCTCCGATGGCGCCCATCGTGAAAGCGCCCCCACAGTCATCCACTATCCTCCATGGGCTAAATAAATCAAGTTCAGATAAAATGTTGACATTTCCTGCAGTTCAATAACAATCACTGGTATTGATCTTTTTTAAATATGCTTCCGTTTACAAGTCACAAGTTGGTAGAAAAGACGGATAATTTCGTTGTATACAATATAACTAGTCTTATGATTATAGATACTTTGTGTGCATTTAAACACGGTTATAAGAACATGTCAACCACGTAGATCTTATCTGACTGAGTTTGAGAAACTCTTCCACTGACCACCTGGCTTGTTATCTCTGTTTATACAAATTAAGTTAAGGACTGACTGATGACAGCTAATAATCAGGTATGCTAAGCTAACATTAGCTAAATTGGATGTTTAGGCAGGCGCTTGTGACCATAAGATAGCAAGCAACTGTGAAAACGGCTTGTGGCCATAAACAGCTAGACAACGAAACATTTGAGACAGCGTGGCTAGCTATCAAATCCAACATTATGGGAACTGAGCAGTAACTAAGTTAGTCTATAACTGAAAACTAGAGAGTCAGACAAGAGCCTTCTAGAAGTATAACTCGCTCGATGGCTTCTCGCAACAAAATCGATACTTCTGGCCGACTGGTATAATTATTAAACGTAGGAAAGTGTAGTCCAACTTAAAACTATTGTCCAGTGAGTAAACATGTCTGTAATAAAAACATTCACGTCCTGAAAAGCATAGACGATTGCTTAACAAGGTCACTAGCTAGCAGCGTGAGCTAGCAACGAAGGGCATCTCTGGGCCGGGTACAGCAGGCACACGCTGCTGCTAGTAGCAGGCATGCTAGCTTGGCAGCCAGGACGAGTTAGCTTTAAAGCTAGCCGGCTAGCTAGCTAACTAAAACGATCTGTCAGGACAAGGGAGAGCATGATAACGATGTTGGTTGGGAAAAAACATCGAATCAATTCTACAGGATTGTGAATCGTGTTTAACTGCTTTAACTGACTTGATTGTAGCGTTAATACAATATTTGTTAAGGCTTACCATGGTTCCCTGGCATATTCCTCCATTTTGTTCTTTCACTGTTCCTTCTTCCCCTGACGTAACATGCTTGAGCATCACTTTACGTGATGACGTTTGACATCCAAAGCGTTTCCTATGTGGGAATAAAATAAATAAAGATTATGAAACCTTTTTTTTTTTTTTTTTTTTTTACACCTCAACAAATCCATCTGTGCGATCAATTATATATCACAAAAACACAGAAGGTAACTAAAGCTTTCGAAAAAAAAGACAATGAAACGTATGTAAACATTTACTTGAAATGTGTGAGGTTTTGAGAAGTACAATTTCTCCACGTGTTTAGAAAAGAAAACACAAAAATAAAGTGATAAAAATTATAATCAATCCCTACCCCTACCACTCCCACCCACCCCCTCTCTCTCTCTCTCTCTCTCTCTCTCTCTCTCTCTCTCTCTCTCTCTCTCTCTCTCACCCTCTCTCTCCTTCTCCCTTCTTCTCTCTCTCTCTCTCTCTCTCTCTCTCTCTCTCTCTCTCTCTCTCTCTCTCTCTCTCTCTCTCTCTCACCCTCTCTCTCCTTCTCCCTTCTTCTCTCTCTCTCTCTCTCTCTCTCTCTCTCTCTCTCTCTCTCTCTCTCTCTCTCTCTCTCTCTCTCTCTCTCTCTCCCTCTCTTCCTCTCTCTCCTTCTCCCTCTCTCGCTCTCTCTCTCTCCGTCTAAAGATTGTCCTGAGTTCTTGGTCAGAGCCAGACAGACTCCTGGCACCCTTCCCATTATTAGGAACAGGAAAGGAATGAATTGCAGTGCAAGTCTTCATTGAGAAATGACCAAATATAGGCATTTTGTAGATGCAGAGTCCGAGGCTGAGCTGAAGAAAACATAAACGACCCTGGCTGTTGGTGTTCCACTCGTTCCCCCGAAGGCTCCAACGCTTTTCAAAAGCCTTGAACAAGATGTATCTTAGTTCAACAACGTTACGTAAACACACACCACTCTCATCTCCGGTGGCACTCTGAAACTTGGCCTCCTAAAAGCAAACCTCCTAAACTCGCACTCATTCTCGAGAGACGACACCGTTTCACTTATTGCAAATTAGCTTATTTTGTGTCTCCAACTGTGGATCCTTATAACAATGGTCTTTGCATACATTACACGTTATTATCTGAGAGTGACTGCTGGGATTAGACAGCCAGCCTAGTTACCTGGGCCTGATCACTATGCTGAGACAAACCAGATCGATTACTTAGCAACTAGCTAGCAATGAATAACCTATTAACCAGCCTTCAACCAGCTGTCTACTACTTATCAACTAGCTGTTCATCCTCTCTGAACCTCCATGGCACAGACGATTCCACGGTAGCATCATTCTGCTGACCTTGCCGACTCTGACCCTGACCTAGCCTAACCCTAACCTTAAACTCAAACCCTAACCCTTGCCGACTGACCCTGACCTAGCCTAACCCTAACCCTAACCTTAAACTCAAACCTAACCCTAACCCTGACCCTGAAACAGGGTTAGTGTTTTTTGGGTTAGGGTTAAGTATGCTACCATACCTCACTATATCCTTCTTGTAGGATTAGAGTTAAGTTCAGCTGTAACCCTAACCTAACATTAACCCTGTATCTAGGGTTAGGGTTAACTAACTTCTTCATTGGTTTCAAAATAGTGAACATCTATTTAAGTATGATGTAGGCTGTCATATTTTATAGGTTTTAGCATGAAATTGCATGTTTTTGTAATATTCCCTGAGGTCCAGAAAGATGCATCTTTCCTTGGCATTTGAAAAGATAATTCATCACGCTGCTGTTGATCTCTCTGTTGGCCTCGATGAGTCAGTATCCTATGCTCCTGTTGACGTCTCACAGCAGTTTCTAAACAATCCAAACAAGCAAAGAACATTCTCTACAGGATATAGTTTCATACCATGTCTGAGGAATCACAACTCAAAGCATATTTTAGTTTGAACGTGAATAAAGGTTATGGAAGTTACAGCTAGATAAAGTAGATTTCCCTTTATTCTTGCATTATATTTAACAATTTAACTAATACATTTCAACAAATATAATCAATACGATCATATTACATATGCCATTGCAAACATACCAGTCAAATATCTTTATAAAAACGTATACAGGCTTTGTATAAAAGCCTTGTGTTATTCAACAGAAACCAACGATATGCATCAATTTATAGTCACTTTAAAGCAGAGGGCCACTTGTAGAATATAGCTGATCACATTAAGATATTCAGAGTTCAGAAATTATGTGTATTTGTAGGATGACAAGGTTGTTAATAAAAAGTCTGGGATCTCCTGTAGGGATAAGCCATAAAGTTTGACATGATGCTGTAGGCTACCATTGAACATTGCAATAGACCACCCAGCATATTATAGTAAATCACATCTAAACAGGCCTCATGAAGCCATTACTGCCTGGCAATGGTGGTTCGAGACCCTTTCAACTAGGAGGGCCAAACTGGGGCCAGTTGTACTGCTACAGGGGCCAGTTACATTAAACATGAATGTTGTCATGTCGTTTTTGTCACTGCATTAAAGGCATTAACAGGCAAAAGACCACGTGTATAACGATTCAGACTCAACATTTAGGGGGGACACAAGGGGGTCCAAGCTTGTTGTCACGGGGGCACTGCCCCCCCTGCCTCCCCCCTAGAACCGCCCCTGCTGCCTGGTAGGCCTGGATTAGCAATCTCTCTGGTAGGCCTGGATTATCATTCTCTCTGAGCCTGTTTATAAAGACTGGGATTCTAGCTTGCTCTTTATGTGGTAAACCTTGCCTGAGATGTCAGTTGAGATTTGGCAATGACACACTTAGTTACAAACCACTTCCCTCCATCCTTATTATTTTGTTGTTGTTGATTGATTAAGTCAAAACCAAATTTTAATCCCTGATATTATGTCAAAGAGAATTCTGTACAAGGACAGAACTCCAAGTGACCATCGTGAGGCGGATTCCTTCTTCACAGAAAATAAATAAGATGTCGAATTGCATTGTTCAATACTGCATTATTGATCATATCGTTTTACATACTTTTTTTCTCCGTTACAAAGAGCTACTTTCTGAATTTGCTTCCACGCACTCCCACACTTACAGAATACCTACATACACTTGCCAACATACCATATGGACAGCCTTGTAGAAATCTAGTGCAAATGACAGGCGAAGCATCAATATGGACTAAAGACAGACAAGCAGAGACTTGCTGCAGACCCCAGGACCTGCCCCTCCTCCCTGTGTGCCTTTGGTCAAGTGTAGAGGGCGAGGAGAGGAGGGCGAGGAGAGGAGGGAGAGGAGGGGCGAGGAGAGGGAGAGGAGGGCGAGGAGAGGAGGGAGAGGAGGGCGGGGAGAGGAGGGAGAGGAGGGAGAGGAGGGAGAGGAGAGGAGGGCGAGGAGAGGAGGGCGAGGAGAGGAGGGAGAGGAGGGCGGGAGAGGAGGGCGAGGAGGGCGGGGAGAGGAGAGGAGGGCGAGGAGGGAGAGGAGGGCGGGGAGAGGAGAGGAGGGAGAGGAGGGAGAGGAGGGAGAGGGCTAGGGGTTCCTCTGGGAATCTCTCGTTTCACTCTGCAGTCTCCCTCTCCTCCTAGCACAGTAGTTACAGTTAGTCTGTGTGTGTGTGTGTGTGTGTGGGATGTCCAGGGCTTTGATCCTCCTCAACACCTGTGAGATGTCCGACCCCCTCCTCCTCTTCCTCCTCTTCCTCGCGGGCCACCAGAGGGTTACTGCAGTAGCTTCGGTACAGCGACCTACGGGGGAGGGAAAGGAAGAGTCTCTGGAGATGTGCAAATATGTAAACAAACATAATCTTCTATGTGGGAGTGTGTATATACAAACATAATCTTCTATAGGGAGTGTATATTAATAAACACAATCTTCTATATGTTGGAGTGTATATATACAAACATAAACTTCTATATATGTGAGTGTATGTTAAAACACATAATCTTCTGTAGGGAGTGTAAATTAATAAACATAATCTTCTATATATTAGAGGAATAAACTAGTTGTGCGTAACCATGTGGAAAGCCTACCTACTCAGATATACCTACTGTTCACAAAATCATCCAATCAGTTCAACTACATTCAATTCGATTCTATAGTATTCTATTCAGCTCAACTCAACTGACTACATCCATATGTAAAATGTGAAATGTGAATAATATGAAATAGGTAAAAATCCAAAGGTAAAACTCACCTTTTTGAGTGTCATCTTGGTGCTGTCCCTGATGGAGGCTAGCAGCTGGTCCCTGGAGTTCCTCCCCCCAGCCGCGCCCCCTGCCTTCCCCTCCACCCTCCTCTGGGACACGGGGGTCAGGGAGTTCTTCAGGGAATCCATGTCCAGCAGGGGGGCAGGGGGTGGGGGCGGCGGCGGCGGGGGTCCCCCCCCAGGGGGCGGGGGCGGGGGTGGGGGCCCCCCTCCTCTACTGGTCCTCTTGGGGGTCAGTTTGGGCGACGGCATGGGGGAGGCCAGAGGCGAGGGTTTGGGGGAGGGCATGGGGGAGCCCCTGAGAGAGCCTGCTCCACCTGTTTTGGGGACCTCCAACGTGCCCTTCTTGTCCCCGTTGGCCTGGGCTAGCTTCTGCTCCTGCAGGCGGCGCTGGCGCTGGCGGTCCATGTTCCGGCTCAGGATGTTGGTCATGGTCATGCGAGGGCCGGCCAGCTCAAACTGGTAGCCCAGCTTCAGCAGGGTGGTGTTTTCCTTCAGCACCTTGTTTCAAGGTCATAATAACAATAAAAACTATAATAATAATAATAACAACAACAATAATAATAATAATTCCTATCAACAATATATGCAATAAAAAAGATGAAACAATGAATGATACTCGACCTAACAACTAAGAATAACCTAAGGCAAGCATAACACGACGAGGTTGTTGGTTCGATTCCCGGCCGTGCCAAATGACAATGAGTGTCCTTGGGCAAGGCACTTCACCCTACATGCCTCGGGGAGAATGTCCCTGTACTTACTTGTAAGTCGCTCTGGATAAGAGCGTCTGCTAAATGACTAAATGTAAATACCGAGGGTCACCTTTGTCATCTCCATCTCGGTCTTCCCCCCGCAGATGTGCCTCTGGTTGTGGAACCGCAGCTCTGTCAGCCTATCGTTGTGCTGCAGGGCGTGGATCAGAGCGATGATGCCCTTGCCAGTGAGATGGTTGGAGTCCAGGTTGACGCTCGTAAGGGTCTTGTTGGCGCGCAGGGCGCCCGCGACGGCGTAGGCTACGTGGTCGTCGGCGCGGCAGTTGGCCAAAGCGAACGCCTTGATGTGGGTGTTGCCGTGCAAGGCCTCCGCGAACTGGATGAGCGTTTTGGTCTTGATGACTTCGGAGTTGTTGACGTTGATCTCCGACACCGAGGGGTCGTTGTTGCGGACTTGCTCCATGAGCTCGTCGAACATGCTGGAGTCCTCCTCGTCCTCGTCTTCTTCTTTGGTTTTGCTGTTGGAGTTCTTGTTCTCCACACAGTTCTGGCCTTCCTCCTCCATGGCTGACCCAGGACCGGCCTTCTGGCCTGTTCCTCTGCTCTGCTCGTTTGTCTTCCTCTCTTCCGGATCTTTCTCCTGCACCCTCTTCCTCCCCTGCTTCGGTTCTGTATCCTTAACCTTCTTTTTGCTCTCCTCGTCTTTTTCTCTCTCCTTCCCCTTCTCCTCCTTCTCTTCCTCCTTCTCTTCCTCCTTCTCTTCCTCCTTCCCTTTCTCCTTTTCCCCTTCCTCCTTCTCTCTCTCCTTGCTGCATTTCTTATCCACCTGCTCGTCGCTCTTACCTTTCTCGAGAGCCGTCTGTCTCTGCAACTGTTCGTCCGTCTGGTCTTTCTCCTCCTCCTTCGTCATCTTGTTCTCTGCTTTGCACTCCTCCACCTGGCTTTGTCTTTCCAGCATCTTGGACACGACTCCTTTGGTCTTCAAGTCTTCTTTTCTGTCTTTCTTCCCGTCCTTGTTCTGTTGGAGCTTGGAGATGAGCTCCTTGGTTTTGCTGTCGTCCCTCCTCCTGCTCTCCTCCTTCCTGTCTTTCTCTCTCGCTTCGTCGTTTTTTCCCCTGCAACTTGGAGATCATGTCTTTGGTCTTACTGTTCATGCTCTCCCTGTTCTCTCTCCTCTCCTTCATCTTGACGTCCTCCTGTTTGTCTGTCGTCTCCGCTGGCACTCTGCTGTCTGATCTTCTGTGGCTGCTGGAGACCCTGGGCCTCTCCTCCTTAACACCGTCTGGTCTGGCGCTGGTTCGGCCCCCCGGTCGGGTGTCCTGGTCGCTGGAGACGCTGGCCTGTCTCTGCAGGGGGTCGTCCCGGCCCTCCTGACTGAGGCCCATCTTCCTCAGATACTCCTGCTTGCGGCTCTCCTTCTTTGGTTCCTGCAGGAGGACGGACGTGTAGCGTCAGAGTCATGGCACTGTGCACGTCAAGCCTGAACTCTCACTGCCTCACGCTGTAGAGCAACTTAGAACATCTAACATGAAGCCCTCACTACCTCACACTGTAGAGCAACTTAGAACATCTAACATGAAGTCCTCACTACCTCACATATTATACATTTTTGGTGCAGAGCATGACTTTGTTTTGAAGGAAAACCCTCTATCCCTCCAGCTGCACTGACAACATCCATCTAACACACAAGCATGTAAATATAAACTTGACGTTAGATATTGTGTGTTTACACAGAGCATTGAAGCTCAGGGGAGACCTTTTTATAGGCCAGAAATACATTAGCAGTGCTGCTAAGTGTTTGATTTGTAAGCCCCCATCTGTTTCACCGTGTACGGAGGAGGCCCTGGCAGACGTGGCCTTAAAAGGCAGCGAGTGAAGAAGCAATCAACCAAAGAATTCCATCAGGCCAGGATTAAGACGCTCCACAGGGCCTAGTCTCGATCATGTGAAGTGGCTTCCTTAAAACACGGACAACTGCACACTCTCTGGATGGCTGGATAGCCTTTCATCGACCAGGGCGGGCCTTACAGTAAAAGTAAGATGTGAATTGCGTCATGTACAGGCCTATGTATGTGTATATATAAAAAAAAAGCTTTCCTCGGTTTGTGAGGTGGAGAGGTACTAGGAAATGAATCGTCTGTAGGAATGTCCTGGGGGGGGGGGGGGGGGGGAGCTCTGCACTGAGACAGTTAATAACGCTTACAATACCAACATGGACCACATTCATGTTTGTCAAGCAGTTGTGTTGTGTTGACCCTTAGGGCCGCCGTGTTACTCGACAGGCACATCAAATGGGGCTGTCGTGAGAGGCTAGACATGAGAAGACACTTTAAACCTGTCGCTATGAAACCTCCGTCAGGGAAACATCCCTCAAAACAAGCACATTCCAACACCAGAAGCATGCACAGGTAGGTAACTGCCGAATATTAACACAGAGACCCTACTGAGACGGACAGTTCGTCCTCTTAGAAAACGCTTCATCAAAGACGCGAACGGGTGACTCACGGAAACCCAGAGAGTGGAAGAAACAGAAGAGTGACGTTAGAGGTATTTCTGGGACTTGATCATCGTACCTCAGAACAACTTTCTCTCTGGCTCGGTCTCTTGATCTCCCGCTCTCTGCTGCTGCTAGCATCCTGGATGTTGTTGGCGGCTGGAGGTGCCTTCTCATGCGCCTCCGCTCCCAGGACCAGGAGCCGGCCCTCGCCAGGGTCTAGGTCCGGGACGGTCATCACCTCCTTCTCCAGTTCCTCCATCTCTTCCGGGGACTAGGTTGGACAGCAGGTTGTCCAGGTCGGGGTCCTCGCTCACCTGACGCCCGGTCCGGGTCAGCCCACGCACCTTCCTCCGAGACATCCCGATTCCTGACGGAGACACTCACGCCTCGAACATGTGAAGCCTCTCGAAAACCAGACCCAGATTCTTTTTATTTTATTTGTCAAATTATTAATTTTTCTAAATATTATTATTTTCTTCTTCTCTTTTTGTTTGAGTGCCACCTCTCCTCAGATTGACCTTATTCCGTGTCCCTCGGGGGGTTTATTCCCAGAAGATGCTCTCCGAAACCCCGCCAGAAGCTTCAGCCCTGACGCAGAGAAGGTAGAGGAGCCTGGCTTGCAGTACGGGGCACCAGCGTGGAGCGAGTGTCTCTGCCTCTCATCCCAGGCGTCTTGTGAGGCAAGGGCATTCTTCGAAATCTTTAGAAACTGCATGTCCATATTTAGTCCAGGGTACACAGTCCTTTCAAGGCAATGGGATGGGCTGAGATTTACAAAATGCCAAAGTACACTCTCTCACTTCCTTTTATCACGTTCACTTCTTTAAGTTAATCCAAAAAAAGAATTATGTATTTGAACTTTGCTGAAAGCTAACTTTGAAAACTTTTATATGGCGAATTAACTGTGGAAATATATGCTTTTATCTTTTGCTGGTCTGGTGAAAAAATGTCTTAACAGACGTTTAACAGAAAACAAAAATACAAATTTGTAATGTTAAGATAACCGTGATAGACAGGAGAGAACCAGAGGTATGGTTAAAGTCACAGGATGATTCTAGGTTTGGAGTGATATAAGAGCAGTAGTCTTTTACATTCCAAAGTTATACTTTATTGTTATTAGAAAAGAAGACTTCACATACTATATATTACAGCGTCATACTAACCAGCTGATGACAGACAACCATGAAACCAGTTCCAAAAACAGTTATATCCTGTTATGATATAGATCTTTAGTTGAAAGGAAAACATTTGAGCAAATATATGTTCAAATCTGTCAGCAGTTCAAAAAGTTCCAATTTTCAACTTCTTATACTGTACATACAGGGATCATAATTCTGTACATATGGACAGTTAACATGACCAATTCAAGTTCAGGACTACAGCCGTTAAAATTTACAAAGATAGCTCTTTCACTGCTGAACCGATTTGTGCTTAAAAACATACCGTGGTTGCCTGTAAGGACTGTGGAACTGATTCAGAACATCATTATTTTATTTAAAATCTCTTTGAACAGCTCCCTGGAATCCCTTTAAACATCAGTTTAATTTCAGTTGACCAGACTTGAACCTTTTGCAACACATTGCACTATAAAGTATCTTCTCAGGTCACCTACAAGAAGTAACTACTGTACAACACATGCTGAACACAGAAGAATTCAAACTTCTTACAAAGTTAGCTTGCAGTTGCAACAATGAGTCTAAACAGTCATAACAGCAAACTTAAGTTCTAAATAAAGTTTTTATGGTTGTGGTATAGTTCTGAAACGTATTCCAGTATTCCAACAATTTTAATATTGTTAAAATTGTAAACTCTTACAATATAGTAAAACATTAATCTGTATTCCTTTACAAAATAGGTGAAATGGCTTGCAAGGGTTTCCACAATGAGATAAGGCAGGATATGCTCTGTAAAATGGGACAGCCATTGGTTTGAGACAGGAAATGAGGTCATGTATTCGGAGAATAAACTTCCTTATGACAGCTAGACACAATGACAGAGCTACCTGACAAAGATATCAAGAGATGCGCCTGACCTTGGTTTCACGATTAAAGTTAATGGCGGTTTGTTACGACGTACAGACTAAGCTGAGCTAAGTCGCTTACCTCAGTGTGTTAACTTGCAGTGAGCATTGCAGGCTGAAAGGTACATGTATTTATATTGTGTGTGGCATGAGGGAGGTACTGTCTACAGAGACAATGCATCATATTCCATCTCCATGGTGATGTGACACACAATGCCACTGTGACATCACCCACCTACACGTCTTAACTCCTGGCCTTCACCACCATAGTTCACCACCACTCAGGTGTAAACGAGCAAAAAGATAAATAGTCACATTTTATGAGGCTGTCACATTGTGTTGAGGGAGGTGTCTAGAAGAGGCTGGTGTACCTTGGAGCCCCCTGTTGGTGATGTAAAGCTGCTGGCTCACTCACTTAGGATACCTGGGGTGTTTGTGTGTGTCTGTGTGTGTATGGGTCGGTGTGTGTAGTTTGGTGAGTGTGTGTGGGTCGGGGTGTGTGTGTGTGTAGGTTGGTGAGTGTTCCGATATCCACATGAAACAAGTCAGTATGAACCAAACGTCCGAGGGAGTCATTTAACCGACGAGCAGCTCTCTCTCTGAAGAACATCAAAATAAAACATGGAAACTAAAG
Source organism: Thaleichthys pacificus (assembly GCA_023658055.1). NCBI lineage: Eukaryota > Metazoa > Chordata > Actinopteri > Osmeriformes > Osmeridae > Thaleichthys > Thaleichthys pacificus. The sequence goes on along the minus strand of CM042868.1, from coordinate 2,559,963 downwards.
TGCTTCTGGTTAACCTCCTCAGACTGAGCCCACCGGACACACAGAGCTAACGCCTTCAGCTGCAGTCCCTCCTCTTCCTCTCCCGGGCCTCGTCGCGTGGAGGCCTTCCCGTCAGTGCCCAGGGTACTGGGGGGGAGAGTAAGGGGGGGGAGCTGCGACAGGAAGGGGGGAGGAGGGAGGGAGGGAGGGAGGGAGGGAGGGAGGGAGGGAGGGAGGGAGGGAGGGAGGGAGGGAGGGAGGGAGGGAGGGAGGGAGGGAGGGAGGGAGGGAGGGAGGGAGGGAGGGAGGGAGGGAAGAAGGAAGGAAGGAAAGAAGGAAGGAAAGAAGGAGGGAGGGAAGACAGACAGACAGAAAAAGCTTGCATCATTACAGTAGTTTAAAGTGAGGAACGCTTGTCCCATGAAATCTAAATTTCCTTGTTGTGACAAAGTTGTAGCCTCAACCTTCATATTTCCAACCAGTAGACGCCCGAATGCACTACACGTTCGACCATGCTGATATACTCAACCTAGACTAGCGTGACAATGTTGTCGCCTTGTCACTCAGAGACACGCGTCGGCCATCTTACCTCCTTGGTTGTAACCAGGGTCTGCCATTGGGTACGGAGGATAGGGCCCAGGGTGCATCATGGGATACGGCTGGGCCATACCGGGGTACTGAGGGGCCATTGGGTATCCATGGTGTGTGTAGTCGGGCCGCATGACCAAGGGCTTGCCGTAGGCATCGTACAGGGGCTCCACCGGGTAGCTGGCCATGGGGATCTGGTGGGCTGAGAGACAGGGTGTTAACCAGGGGTGGAGGAGGGAAACACGCTCTGGATAAAAGCGTCTGCTAAATGACTAAATGTAATATGTGTGTGCTTGTCTGTGTGTGTGTGTTTGTGTGTGTGCGCTTGTGTGTGTGCTGTGTGTGCTTGTGTGTGTTACCATCGTAGGGTGTCCGTCCCCGAGGCTGACGGCGCTGGTACAGGTAGCAGCAGGAGCAGAGGAAGCAGCACACCATGGTGGCGATGACGGCCACAAACAGCAGGATGGACGAGGCGATGCCCGCGATGGTGGTGGGGCTGGGGGGAGGGGCACACCGTCACACACACGCCACATACATCACACTAATAGACACTTATTTTTAGTTTTCCTATAATTGAACAACAAAAACATTTCCATTATGGTGATCTAGTCCATTTCCATGGTTACGTGAGGTCTCCAGACAGAAGTCTTCCCACCCAGGACATACTAAGTATCAGATCCCACTTTCATAACATCTCTGGAACTGCCTCTCCACCTTGTGTCTCTCTCCAGGTACAATAACCATCAGAAGTATAATCATCTACAATATTAAACCATGGACGAGCCGTGTCCCTTCTGATCATCGTTTCACCGTGATCCAGTCCACCCCCCTGAACTGTTCCATAGCCTAGGTACTGTTCTACTAGCCTGGTCCTAACCAGACCCTCGTACATTTCATTTGTACAGAGGGTCTGGGATTGCTCCATTGCATTAACTTCCTTGTCGCTAGCGTGCGCCTTAGCCAACTCCTTCACCACTACTGAAACGGAGCTAGCTGCCGTAGCTGGAAAATCTAAACTTTTCCAGAACCCTGTGGGGAGGAGGGCCACAACATCATGGCCACCAACAAAACTCAGCAACGATTGTTCTTGCTCCGGCTTTAACTTATGGATATTCGGCAGCGTTGCCACAACAGACCGAATAGCTTCGCTCACATCTTTCTCCGCCGCCATTACTGAACTACAACTGAAACTAAGCACACAACATCGTTCTCAGCCACTCCCTCTGTTCGCTGATTGGACCTACAAAAAATGTGTACACCGAAATCCCAGACCTAGTACAGAAGCAAAATCAAAATTGAGCGGAAGTACGTAGGAGGGCAGAGCCAGGCTACTGTTCTACACCCCCATAACGGAAGTACACCCCCCCAAACCCTTCTACACCCCCCTGAACAGTTCTACACCCCCCTGAACAGTTCTACCATGACCCTGAACAGTTCTACCAAGACCCTGAATAGTTCTACCATGACCCTGTCCACCCGCCGTTAACATCCACAGTATGTTCCCCCCCACGACCCGTTCTACCGTAACCTGTCCCGTTATCCCGTTACCGTCCAGCGCCTACCTGAACTGGAAGAGCATGCATCTCTTCTGCTCCCTCTCCGTGATCATCTTGAAGGCGTCCAGGCAGCAGTAGCGCCGGTGGCAGTTCCCACAGCAGAAGGTGATGAGCGGGCAGTCGAAGCCGTTGTGCCACGTGCCGTTCTTGTCCACATACCACAGGCAGTCCTCGTTAGCACTTGCTGCAGATTTCAGAGCACATAATGTAGCTGGTGTGTGGTGAAACTCACTCCTCAAGTATGTAACAGGCCACCCGCGTCAACGAATTGCTAGCTTTTCGTTGGCGTAGTTGGTAGTGGTGGCGCTTGGGAAGTCAGAGGTGGTCGGTTCGACTCCTGATCGGAGTGAAAAGTGGCCCGTATACCTCTGACGGAGCAAGACCACGTCTGTTACACATACACTGATACAGCATATTACACACACACACACAGATAGTGTACACTCACACACAGAAGTATATCCAAAAACTCACACAAGATGCATTAATTATACACACACACAATGGTATGTTATGTTCACTGAACAACAGGAGATTCACCAATGGTTTAACTTTATAGAAAGCACAACAAACCACAATAAAAAAGGCATAGGTTAGGATGTTGGACAATAGATTATAGTCAAGTTTCAATCATGATAGCCTACAAATCGTCAAGGTGACTGACCAAACATCGGACAAGGCTGAGGCAGGTACGGTGTAAACGGTAACGGTGTATTTACGTTTCACAACTCACTGGGTTAACGGGCCTTCTGTTCAGGTGAGCACTGAACAGCTCAACTCAAACTAATATTTACATGGCGAGTTGTAAATATTATTCATGGAACGTTTGCTTGTTGACGCTGTTGTTCAACAACTGTCTGTTTTATATCATTTTACGTGAAATACATTCGTTCTGGACATTCAGATACAACGCTTGAACGGATATAGTGCTAGCACACATGGGCTATGTTACCAATAGCTAATCTTGACCCTCTTCGAATTAGTCCTATACAGTTACATTCAAATATTTAACGTGGTCGTTATCAGATATCTCTTACTATCCGGGCGAACATGAGATTCGCTGCCCTGAAAACTAGACTAACTAAACGTTGCCAATGGATTTTGCTGGAATAGCTTTTGTTAAATATAGCTAACAAACCGTGGGAAACGTTATACAAGTGTACCTATTATCTATTCGTAAAAGCATAATCAAATTGTATGACTCGAACGTTGTAACTGTGCTTTCAGCCCCAGTCTATGTAACATACAATTTTACATATGGTAAATGTAGCGATACACTTATTCCTACTAAGTGTTGCGGCCTACTCCAATGGGATTTTTTCGCTGCAATCTTACCCTGCCAGGCGGAGAGAAGGATGACCAGCACCGGCAAAGCCGTGGCGACGAAAGACATTTTACCTCCTTTAATAAACATGGCGTAACTATTCAAAACACTATTTAAATATAAATAAATTATGCTTGGGAAAGGGACTGTATTTTTCTGTTCTACGACCGAGTAGAAATGGTATTCGATGTCGTCGAAGTCATACTCCATCCAAGCGTGGAACTACATGCCAAGCGGGAACCGGGTTCGTGATCAACAGGATCTGTGGAGAATGACACATCGCTTGTGACGATGTTCACTGGGGGTCGGATGAGACAAATCGCGGTTTCCTAGCACCGCCCGTGCACCGCGGCGGGAAGCGGAACGTTACATACTCCAGATTCTAACGGGCACTTGGTAGAATGTTTTTTCGTGTCTTTTTTTCTGGATAGACTTACGCCCAGTCTACGTGTTTCAGAGACAAGATAAACTAAAATGACAAAACCCTGTCTTTAAAGGGAATACCAAGTTTTGTTTTTATCCTTCGAATTCTGTTCAACAGATTTCTGGCATATATTGTAGCACACATTCAACTCCCACACAGCAACTGTCATCTTCATATCGGCCTGATAAATGCTAAAGAAACGACACTGAAATGAAATATCTGCTGCACATAGAATAACACAGCACTTAACGATCGAGACAGTGGGTTATCAATCTCAAGTTAACTTGTGTTTTTATTAAAAAAATTTTAATCCAAAACCGACATGGCCTAGGGGGAGGATTTGTAGCTGCCTCAACTCCAAAATAGACAAATGCTCCAACCAGAGATACTCCCATTCCCCAGACGAGGAATACAAAAATGAGATAGAATCGGAAAATGGTGTCCTACAAGGGCTTTTATTTATATTTCATCCAAAAACTCCAGCAGGTACAAGGAAATGACGAGGCTGTGTGAGTCACCATGACAACAGTGTGAATCCTTCATACCCACCTAGAAACCACTGAAGTAAAAGTCCTCCTTCCAATCCGAAAAGTCAACTCTTTCGGAAAATAAGGCCGCCAATGTTTCTCCTCAGCTCGGGAGTCAAGATTCTCCAATCGTCCATCAACATGGTCTCTTTTTGCCTCTTGGTGGAAGTTTGTCTTTTTCGTGTAGTTATTTTTTCACAGAAGCACAAAAATAATGGGCCAAGATACAAATGGGACACAGAAAGTCATTGTTGGTGGTTCGTGTCCCACAGCAGATCTCCAAACCATTAACAGTGCTCCTCAGGTATGAGGAGACATGCGCCACAATGCCCTCGTCCTCTAAGAGCAACATGGATCTCCCTCTCCTCTCCCTCCTTCTCCACCTTCACCTCCTTTCCTGTCTTCCCCCCTCCTTGTTCAAGCTAGGTGGAGGAGATGAGAGGAGGTGGATAAGTGCTTGTCTGCCTCTTTCACATTTACTCCTCTGGTCACCCCCTTCAGCAGTCAGTAAGAATCTCAAGGTTCGGAAATTCATTGGCAGGAGAGACTTAGGGATAGGGTGTGTGTGAGAGAGAGCGAGAAAGGATCTGGGTGGGTGAGGGATAGGGTGGGGGTCTGGGAGGTCAAAGGTTAGATGCCGATGGACTGCAGGACTCTCCTCTCAGACTCGTTCAGATGACCTGAGAACATGCTGTAGCAGGGCTGCTGGGCAAACTGGGTCAGGAAGTCTGTCAGGTAGGCCTAGAACACAGCAACAACAAGAACATCAGGTCTACCTGGTATATGGAGTCCTACCTGGTATATAGAGTCCTACCTGGAGGTCTATCTGGTATATGGAGTCCTACCTGGAGATCTATCTGGATATATGGAGTCCTACCTGGAGGTCTATCTGGTATATGAAGTCCTACCTGGTATATAGAGTCCTACCTGGAGGTCTATCTGGTATATAGAGTCCTACCTGGTATATAGAGTCCTACCTGGAGATCTATCTGGTATATGGAGTCCTACCTGGAGATCTATCTGGTATATGGAGTCCTACCTGGAGGTCTATCTGGTATATGGGGTCCTTTAGAGCATCTGGATCTTCTTCATCATCATCTTCATAGTAGTCCTCATCTAAGGAGAAAGTACTGGAGGTCAGGTGACAGTTGTTCAGTGCAGGGCTTCTAAAACGTTATTTTTCATCAAGTCAGAACCCTCTTGCGAAAGCAAAATACTTCTTGCCTTTCCTCTGCTCCCCCTATCATACTGCTCATTGCCAATCCCTCAACATCTCACCATGATTGTTGCTATATACAACGGTCCAAATATCCTTTCCCCTCCTCCCCCTCTCCATGCGGTGTTTGTAAGTTCATCAGCTCACCATACTTGTTGGAGGCGATGAGATCCGACAGCAGCTGTCCACTCAAACCTTGATCTTCCTCATCCTCCTCCTCATCTTCCTCTTCCTCCTCCTGGTCCTGCTCCTCCCACATGCCACCGGACTCTAAAAACCCAAACATTCATCATTATTCATGTGAACCGTTCCAGGGTAGCAAAGCCCATTTTCACAAGTTCAGTGGTTGCAGAGGTCGACAGGTTCAGAGGTCGACAGGTTCAGAGGTCAGGGTACCTTGACTCCAGTCTGCCGCTGCGCTCCTGGTGGCGTTGGCCTCGACTACGGACGACAGCTCGTTGACGATGAGCTTGAACACCTTCACCAGCAGCGGAATGTTGGTCCAGCGCTCAGGATCTGTGAGGGAGAGGGAACATCGTCACTGTTGGTCTCAAGCTTCAGAGATGCCCGTAAACTAGTCAACGAAGGCAGAATATTTTCCCCCAAAAGTTTAGAAACTTTTTTTGAGTTGTTATGTGTGGGTGAAAAAGTTTGAACAGTTGAACTGTATTTCTTTTAACTGGTTGAATTTTTTTTTCCGGAAAACAAGTTTCTAAAGGTTGAAAATATATTTTGACAAAACGTTTGAAAAACAGTCCTGTCCTCTCCTTTCACTGTGTGAAAAAAAAGTAACACACAGTGTGAAAAAATTCTAAAGGTAGAATTTGTTTTTGTGAAAGAAAGTTTCTAAAGGTAAAAAAAAAAAAATTATATTAGAAAAAAAGTTTGGGGAAAAAAAGTTTGCATCATTGATGAGTACTTGATGAGGACTCTACTACTCTGGTAGATTCTCTGGTCTTGAAACTCCTAGAATCTCTGGTCTTCCTAAACTCCTAGACTCTCTGGTCTTCCTAAACTCCTTGACTCTCTGGTCTTCCTAAACTCCTCGACTCTCTGGTCTTCCTAAACTCCTAGACTCTCTGGTCTTCCTAAACTCCTAGACTCTCTGGTCTTCCTAAACTCTCTGGTCTTGGTAAACTCCTAGACTCTCTGGTCTTGGTAAGCCCCTAGTCTCTGGTCTTACTCTTGGCAGACTTGGAGCGTGTGCGTATGCCCTCCTCTGCGGTGAAGATCTCCTCTCCCTTCACCATGATATCCTGGAGCCGCTTGTCGTTGGTGTTGAGGCCGTGCTGCAGCAACTTGCACAGCGCCACCGTGCTGTCGGAGGACCACAAGGCAGTCAGAGGGAACAACATACTACACACACACTCTGTATATATACATACACTTCGTTATAGAACAGGCTACATACATATGACAGCTTTTAGCAGGAATAGTAAAAAAAGCTTGAGATATATAATATACGCTCAGTTATATACTTGTCGTTGGATTCAGACATACATACACTATCCATATTTCTATCCATCTATCCACTACCTATGAAAAGGTCAGTCCAGACACATGAGGAGGAGGCAGAGAAGGAGAAAACAGCCAAACACATTCAGCTAACCCAGCTGCAGGTGTGGTTTCTGGGCCAGGCTGAAGCTCACCTGACTTTGCCCTCGTACTGGCCGTAGAACAGGTGCTGGCGGCCCATCCACTCAGCCATGACGAACTCCAGCGCAGGCTTCCCTGTGGGGCCGGGGAGGCTGCTCAGAAACTCCAGCAGAGGATCCAGCTGGGAGTGGACCAGGTGGGCAAACACCATGATCAGAGACTGGGGGGAGGAGAGGAGGGAGGGAGAGGAAGAGGGGAGGGAGGAGGGAGTGGTAGAGGGGAGGGAGGGAGAGGGAGGAGGGGGGGAGGGAGGAGGGAGTGGGAGAGGAAGAGGGGAGAGAGGGAGAGGGAAGGGAGGGAGAGGGGAGGGAGGGAGAGGGGAGGGAGGGAGAGGGAGGAGGGGGGGAGGGAGGAGGGAGTGGGAGAGGAGAGAGGGAGAGGGAAGGGAGGGAGAGGGGAGGGAGGGAGGGAGAGGGGAGGGAGGAGGGGGGGAGGGAGGGAGGAGGGGGGAGGAGGAGGAAGAGGGGAGGGAGGGAGGGAGAGGGAGGAGGGGGGGAGGGAAGGGAGTGGGAGAGGAAGAAGGGAGGGAGGAGGAAGAGGTGAGAGGGAGGGAAGGGAGAGTAAGGGAGAGGGGGAGAGATGGAGAGGAGGTAGACAAAGTTAGAGAGACACAGACAGTTTCACTAGACTTTCATTGAAGGAATAAAAACATACCATGAAGGAGTAAAAAAACAAAAAAAAAGATTAGGAGAAAGGAGGGAAAAAAGCAGGAAGAAGAAAGAGAAGAAAAGAGGAGTATGAGTGTGTCAGGAGGAGGAGGAGGGCAGGGAGCGGCGGACGCCCGTCTCCACCTGCATGACGCTGAGAGTCTCGGCCTGCTGCATCTTGCTGAGCACGGCTCTCAGGATCTGGTCCAGCTGCTCCCCCAGCTCCGTCCCCGCACGCCAGATCAGCGTGGACACCAGCCGGCCCACGAACGCCGCCGTGAACTCGGAGGTGCGCGGGTCCAGCAGCTGGCTGACCACCTGCATGACCGTACCACAGCCCGCTGTGGCCCTGCTCGTCACGCCAGCCCCCCACCTGCTCCAGGGCCACCGACACGTACGCACGGAGACACTCCCCGCCGTTCTGGAGGACACACAGACACACACACAGGGAGGGAGGGACACACACACACAAGCGGAGGGAGGGAGGGACACACAGACACACACAAGGAAGATTTCTTCAGGACCATAAAGTCTACCGACTGATATTGACCTGAGTATAAATAAACCAGTACTACTAATAATTTCTTTCCATTTGTCTTTCTGTCCTAAATCCGTCCCTCTCTCCCCTCCACCCCTCCCCTCCCCCCTACCTGCATGGTGGTGTTCCCTGCTCCCCCCTTCCCTCCCCCCTACCTGCATGGTGGTGTTCCCTCCCTCCCTCTCTCCCCCCCTACCTGCATGGTGGTGTTCCCATCCTCCACTCCCCTCCCCCCTACCCTGCATGGTGGTGTTCACTCCCCCCCTCCCTCCCCCCTACCTGCATGGTGGTAGTGCCCCTCCATCCCCCCCTCCCTCCCCCCTAGCCTGCTATGGTGGTTTTCACTCCGCTCCCTCCCCCCTACCTGCACCTGGTGGTGTTCCCTCCTCCCCCCTCCCCCCCTCCCCCCCCTACCTGCATGGTGGTGTCCCTTCCCGCCCCCCTCCCCTCCCCCTACCTGCATGGTGGGTGTTTCCCTTCCCTCCCCTCCCTACCTGCATGGTGGTGTTCCATCCTCCCCTCCCTCCCCCCTAACCTGCATGGTGGTGTTCCCTCCCTCCCTCCCCCCTACCTGCATGGTGGTGTTCCCCCTCCCCCCTCCCTCCCCCTACCTGCATGGTGGTGTTCCCTCCCCCCCTCCCTCCCCCCTACCTGCATGGTGGTGTTCCCTCCCCCCTCCCTCCCCCCTACCTGCATGGTGGTGTTCCCTCCCCCCTCCCTCCCCCCTACCTGCATGGTGGTGTTCCCTCCCTCCCCCCTACCTGCATGGTGGTGTTCCCTCCCTCCCTCCCCCCTACCTGCATGGTGGTGTTCCCCTCCCTCCCCCCTACCTGCATGGTGGTGTTGTCGTCGGTGCGCAGGGTGCACTGGGCCACCACAGGGAAGGCCTGGCAGACCAGCAGCTCTGACAGGGGCGGCTTGGAGTGACGCACCACCGTGGTCAGGATGTCTATGGCCGTCTGTGGACCAGCACAGGTATGAAGGGTGTGTGTGTGAGTGTGTGTGTGTGTGGGGGGGTAAGGGTGTGTGTTTGTGTGTGTGGTGTGTGTGGGGGGGGTAAGGGGTTGTGTGTGTTTGTGAGTGTGTGTGTGTGTGACTGTGTGTGGGGGGTAAGGGTGTGTGTGGGGGTAAGTGTGTGTGTGTGTGTGGGGGGGGGGGGGGTAAGTTTGTGGGTGGTGTGTGTGTGCGGGGAGTAAGTGTGTGTGTGTGTGAGACTCACGGAGCAGAGTCCAGCAGGGATCTTGTCGGCCGGGGCCTGCATGATGCTGACCAGCGTGGGGATGAGACGGAGCTGCATGGGGCCCTGGCAGCCCTCGATCTGAGCCAGCTCCTTGAAGATGTCCTGGGCCAGGGACGCCACCACCGGGTCTGGAGGGGGAGGGGAGAGAGATGGAGGTTTTAGAGATAGAGAAGGGGAGAGAAGGAGGGGGAGAGATGGAGGTTTTAGAGATAGAGAAGGGGAGAGAAGGAGGGGGAGAGATGGAGTGGTGTGAGAGAAGGAGGGGAGAGAAGGAGGGGGAGAGAGATGGAGGTTTTAGAGATAGAGAAGGGAGAGAGAAGGAGGGGGAGAGATGGAGTGGTGTGGAGAGAAGGAGGGGAGAGAGATGTACAGAGGTAAGATGAGAGATCCACCTTGGAACTAAACAGCCTGACTCAGAGGAAGGGGAGAAGGAAGAGGAGGGAAGGAGGAGAAAAGGAAGAGGAGGAGTTACCGTTGTTGTACCTTGAGCAGGATGGCGATGGTGATGGGGGCAGATCTTGTTCTCGGCGCTGGTGGTGAAGGCGGGGTCGACGGTGCACACGATGCAGGAGAGTCTCCAGCACCAGGTGTGAGCACCTCGGAGCTGAACTGAGCCGCCAGGCTGCACCAGCCCCTCCAGCACGCTGGGGAGGAACGGCTGCAGCACGTGGGTGCTGTCAGACAGCTTCAGCTGGTCACAGTACCTGCAGCACACACACACACACAGAGGAAGACACACACACACAGAGGAAGACACACACACACACAGAGGAAGACACACACACAGAGGAAGACACACGCACACAGAGAGGAAGACACACACACAGAGGAAGACACACACACACAGAGGAAGACACACACACACACAGAGGAAGACACAACACACAGAGGAAGACACACGCACACAGAGAGGAAGACACACACACACACACAGAGAGGAAGACACACACAACAGTCAGTCCTGCTACCTGACCTGCCCTCCTATTTTAGTCAGCAGTAGAGTAAAGTAGAATATAGCAGATAGAATAGACTAGAGAACAGAAGAGCAGAGTACAGCAGAGAAGACTAGACTACATATTAGAGAGTGTAGCAGAGTACAGTAGTGTTTTACAGAGTGTAGTCAAGCAGGGCAGAGTACAGTAGTGTTTTACACAGTGTAGTCAAGCAGGGCAGAGTACAGTAGTGTTTTACACAGTGTAGTCAAGCAGGGCAGAGTACAGTAGTGTTTTACAGAGTGTAGTCAAGCAGGGCAGAGTGCAGTAAAGTGCAGTAGAGTACAGCAGAGTTGGTCTCACCCCCAGATTGCCCTGACGGCAGAGATTCGTACGGAGGGGGGCTGGGAGGTGTGCAGCCCGCTGACCGTGGCCTGGAGGAACTGCTGGATGAGCTCAGGAGACATGGCCGCCGTGAAGCGACTCGCTGCCCACAACGCCCGGCCCAGCAGGAAGGGGGAGGCCGCTGGGGGCAGGAGGGGGACAGTGAGGGCAGTTATAAAAAATAAAATAAAAAAAGGTTTAATGAATAGCCTGTGTTTAAAAAAAAAAAAAATCATAAATACATTGCATGGGATCTATTTATCATCCATTCTGATCATGCATTGTATTGGATCAAGCCCTCGTGAAATCATGTGACTGCCTCATCCACATGCTCAGCGGATGTGTCCTGGGGGAGGTGGATGACAGACTCACCGGGCAGGTTGAGGTCTGCGAGGATGACACCGGCCAGGAAGCCGTGCATGTCGAACTGGATCCTCCCGGTCTTCACGTTCTCCGTGATGACGGTCTTAACGGAGCCCAGCGCCAGCATGCACGCCTCGTGCACCTTCCACCTGGGGGGTTACAACCATGCTTAGGCGTGTGTGTGTGTGGGGGGGGGGAACTCATGAATGTGTTTGTGTGTGTAGGTGTGTCCCTGGTGACAGTGTGTAGGTGTGTGTGTAGGCATGTGTGTGTGTCTGGTGTATGTGTGTGTGTGTCTGGTGTATGTGTGTGTGTGTCTGGTGTATGTGTGTGTGTGTCTGGTGTATGTGTGTGTGTAGGCATGTGTATGTGGGTGTGTTTGGTGTATGCGTGTGTGTGTGTGTGTGTGTAGGCATGTGTATGTGTCTGGTGTGTGTGTGTGTGTGTGTATGCGTGTGTGTGTGTGTGTAGGCATGTGTATGTGTGTGTGTGTGTGTGTGTGTACCAGTGCTCGTTGCCAGTGCTCCTGGCCTGCTCCGCCTCCTGCAGGTGTCTGGTGGCGGCTGCAGCGAGAGCTGCTGCACTCTCATTCTGGAACTCTGTAGCAACCGCCTGGCAACCACACCAGGAGGGGGAGGAGGGAGGAGGAGAGGAGGAGGGAGAGGAGGAGAGGAGGGGGGAGGGAGAGGAAGGAGGAGAGGAGGAGGAGAGGAAGGGAGAGGAGGAAGAGGAGGGGGGAGGGAGAGGAGGGGGGAGGGAGAGGAGGGGGAGGAAGAGGAGGGGGAGGGAGAGGAGGGGGAGGAAGAGGAGGGGGGAGGGAGGGAGAGGAAGAGGAGAGGGAGAGGAGGGGGAGGAAGAGGAGGGGGGAGGGAGGGAGGGAGGGAGAGGAGGAAGAGGAGGGGGGAGGGAGGGAGAGAGGGGAGGAAGAGGAGGGGGGAGGGAGGGAGAGAAAGAGGAGGGGGGAGGGAGGGAGAGGAGGGGGGAGGGAGAGGAAACATTCAGGTTAAAACCATGCACCAGAGGGTTAGGGTAGCACCAGAGGGGTATTCCAGAAAGCAGGTTATGCGACATACCTGGGTAAGTTAACTCCCCAGTGACACCCAGCATTGTAGCAACATTGCCAGTAGGTTGCTGCAACATTGTGAATCAGCTGGTGGGTTAACTTACATGGTTATGTTGCATAACCTGCTTTCCCCAGATTTTTTTCAGCACAAATGAACAAAACTAAAACATTGAATCCTGAGAGCGTGGCTGTGCCAACATGATTGGCGGCTTTAACTACATTTAGTCATTTAGCAGACGCTCTTAACTACACGGAAGTACAATTAAATTAATTTTTCTGCTGCTCAACAACTAAAATGGGATTTCCAAAGTAGCAGAAACTCGTTAGATACGATTTTTTTTGTCACTATGGAAGGTGAAAAGTTGCTAAATGTGAACTGTTTACCGTAAACTGTAAAACATTCGTATTGTCGGTTACCGGTTAAATATGAGCATCCCAATCGGGGAGCTAAAGTGACGCTGAGGAGCGCCTCGTTCGGGACCGAACGTGTCGGACGCTGTTCCTGTTTATTTGTCGTCGCTCGTTGCTCAAAATGCACAAGATGTCTGAGGAACACGGTTAGTTTACACAACGTACCAAAAGGAAATATGACAGGTTGAGTTTGGAGCAAAACCAGTCAGGACACCAGGCTCCATAGCAGCAGCGACACCACACACTACTGAATGTTTTGAATGTTTGGTTTTTCTGTGACGTGTAATGCTGTGATTTCTTATGTGTCTGTAGACTGACCAGCAGCAGGTCCTGGGCGGAGATCCTGACAGAGTAGGAGAAGGTGTCGTCATCCTCGTCCTCCACAAACTGCTGGGGGTTCGCTGTCCACGCCTTGATCTGCTCACACACACACACACACACACACATTACATTTAGTCATTTAGCAGACGCTCTTATCCAGAGCGACTTACAGTAAGTACAGGGACATTCCCCCCGAAGGCAAGTAGGGTGAAGTGCCTTGCCCAAGGACACAACGTCATTTGACACGGCCGGGAATCGAACTGGCAACCTTCAGATTACTAGCCCGACTCCTTCACCGCTCAGCCACCTGACTCCCCCACACACACACAACACTGAGGATGAGGAACTCATGCTAAAGGGCACATGCACACACGCTCAAAACCTCAGACACACACACACACATCCCCCCCCCCCCCCACACACACACACACACGCTCTCAGACTCTCACACACACGCTCTCAGACCCCCCCTCCCCTCGGGGTGCAGTGTGTACCTGGTCCTCTGTGATCTGCATGTACAGGATGATGTAGTAGATGAGGTCAGGAAGGGCTTTCTTCACCGTACTCTTGAACTTGCTGTTCTCCAGCAGGGTGTGAACAAACTCAAAGATGCTGAACACCAGGTTCTCAAAGCCCAGAACCTCACCTGGAACACAAACACGTCAGGTCAGACCCTCAGGAGGGGAGAGAGAGAAGGGGGGGGGGGGGGGGGGTGGAGGGCAGAGCATCTGCTGGATGAATGAAACATAAACATGTCCATACCATCAGAGTCCACAGGATCGTCCACCTCCTCTGTGTAGTTGACCTCCGTCCTCACATAGGTAACACCGGGTAAGGTCAACCCAGACAACACCACATCAACAAGCTGGCCGCCATCCATCCTGACCTTCAGTACTGAATGGATACAGTTTTAAAACTAAAACAGGCTTTGTGAAAAGCCTCAAAAAGGTGGTCAGTTCTAAATGAGCACAACTCCAGCTCTGGGGTTTTCTGCTTCCTGATGGTGAGTTTCTTATCAGACTGGGAGACACAGACGTGAGGGAGGGAGAACAAGAACAATAGAGAATGGGAGAGAAAGAGAGAGGGAGGGAGAGAGGGACAGAGAAAGAGAGGGAGGGAGAGAGAGAGGGACAGAGAAAGAGGAGAGGGAGAGAGAGGGACAGAGAAAGAGAGAGGGACAGAGAAAGAGAGAGGGAGAGAGAGGGACAGAGAAAGAGAGAGGGAGAGAGAGGGACAGAGAAAGAGAGAGGGAGGGAGAGAGGGACAGAGAAAGAGAGAGGGACAGAGAAAGAGAGAGGGACAGAGAGAGGGAGAGGGAGAGAGAGGGACAGAGAAAGAGAGAGGGAGGGAGAGAGGGACAGAGAAGAGAGAGGGACAGAGAGAGGGAGAAAGAGAGAGAGAGGGAGAGAGGAGATAAAGAGAGAGGGAGAGAGAAAGAGAGGGAGGGATAAAGAGAGAGGGAGGAAAAGCGAACCGAGGGAGAAGAGGGATGAGTCAGAAGGATATAAGGCGGCACTCTCCGTCAGGGTGTTCCAGACGATGGGCAGAATCTGCTGCATAGACGACACCATGGGCCTGGGGAAGTTCTTCACTAGAGCCGTCACTGCCTGGGGGGGGGGGGGGGGAGAGAGAGAGAGAGTGGGAGAGAAAGAAAGAGGAGGGAAGGAGGGGACAGTAGGAGACGGGAGGGGGAGGAAGGGGGAGAGTGGGAGAGGAGAGAAAGAACGAGGAGAGGGAAGGAAGCAGGGAGGAGATCAGCATTATGAGTATCACAATTCCCCCCCCCTCCATCTACATTTACATTACATTTAGTAATTTAGCAGACGCTCTTATCCAGAGCGACTTACAGTAAGTACAGGGACATTCCCCCCGAAGCAAGTAGGGTGAAGTGCCTTTCCCAAGGACACAACGTCATTTTGCAAAGCCGGGAATCGAACCGGTAACCTTCAGATTACTAGCCCGACTCCCTAACCGCTCAGCCACCTGACTCCCTACACACCCAGCCCCTCGCACACACGTCAAACACTCCCAGACAGGCCCCAGGCTCTGCTAACCAGACAGATAGCCATCTAGGACTCCATCTCCCAGGATTCCCTGCGGCTCACCTTCAGCACCTCCATCTTGAGGCCGCTGTCGGAGGAAGCTCCGTCGGGCATCTGCAGCGCCTGGATGAAGGCCTGCGTGAACTGCTGCACCACGGGGAAGATCAGCGCCTTGGCTGCCCCCTGAAACACACACACACACACACACAACAGTTTAGTTATAAAGCCAATCCCTCAGATTCATAGAGTGTGTGTGTGATGAAGTGAGACAGTATGTGTGTGTGTTGAGAGACAGTGTGTGTGACATCACCTTCTCCAGCTCCTCGATAGCACAGATAAGGTTGGCACAGGTGGTGAAGATCTCCACGGCCCTGGCACGCGTACGGATACTGTAGACCTACAACACACACACGGCAGAGATGACATCACACACGGCAGGGATGACATCACACACGGCAGGGGTGACATCACACACGGCAGGGATGACATCACACACGGCAGGGATGACATCACATACAAAACACAGTATCACTACACACACACAGCTCTGGACCCGCACCTCAGCCATGGTGAAGATCTTGTACATCTCTGGCAGTATCACCGGGGCAACCAGGGGCATCTGCGTGTCTGTGACCTCACGGGTGAACTCTGCAGAGACAGGAGTCACTCAGAACTGAAAACGACTTATTTACACTCCCGTGTGTGTGCACCTATGAGGATCTGAGTGTGTGTGTGTACCTGTGAGGACCAGTGTGTGTGTGTGTATGCCTGTGTGTGTGTGTGTGTGTGTGTGTGTACCTCTGAGGACCAGTGTGTGTGTGTGTATGTGTGTGAGGACCAGTGTGTGTTTGTGTATGAGGACCAGTGTGTGTGTGTGTGTGTGTGTGTGAGGACCAGTGTGTGTGTGTGTGTGAGGACCAGTGTGTGTGTGTGTGTACCTGTGATGACCTGTGCGTGTGTGTGTGTGTACCTCTGAGGACCAGTGTGTGTGTACCTGTGAGGACCCTCATGGCCCCGTGCACGGCGTGCACGTCCCCGCTGACCAGCATGTCCATGAGCAGAGTGAAGAGCTGAGGCCAGGCCTCTGGCCAGTCCCAGTGGGCGATGGCCGACACGGCGTAGGCCACGCTGGAGCGCACCTTACTGATGGCCTCCCTCAGACCCCCGGGGAGCAGGTCCCTGATCGCTGCCTTGGCCTGGAGGGGGGGTGGGAGGGCAGTATTACAGTAGAGCAGGGTGAGGGGGTGGGAGGGCAGTATTACAGTAGAGCAGGGTGAGGGGGTGGGAGGGCAGTATTACAGTGGAACAGGGTGAGGGGGTGGGAGGGCAGTATTACAGTGGAACAGGGTGAGGGGGTGGGAGGGCAGTATTACAGTGGAACAGGGTGAGGGGGTGGGAGGGCAGTATTACAGTAGAGCAGGGTGAGGGGGTGGGAGGGCAGTATTACAGTGGAACAGGGTGAGCAGGTGGTATTTGTTGTGTATTTGTTGTTGTTTGTTGACATGAGGACAGCTGCTGGTCTCTTACCCTGTCTGATGTCTCTGGTGGACGGTACTTCTCAGACTGGGAGCACCAGTGAGTTTCCACATACTGCTTCAGGATGACCGAGGCCAGCTGAAGAGGAGGGGGGAAGGGAGGGAGAGGAGGAGAGGGATAGAGAGGAGGGAGGAGAGGGATAGAGAGAGGGGAGGGAGGAGGAGAGGGATAGAGAGAGGGGAGGGAGGAGAGGGATAGAGAGAGGGGGAAGAGAAGGATAGAGAGAGAGAGGATAGAGAAAAATAAGATTTGAGACAAGGGTGTCATGACGTCGCTCGTCAGTATCACTTCCTCCACTTGCCCACACCTGGGTTCGAACTAGGGTCCTCTGACTCGCACGCAACGACCACAGACCTGCAGTGACGTTGCGCTCACCTGAAGGATAGCTAGCGCTAGCAGCTAAGGTTATGCTGCGCTAACCTGACGGATAGCTAGCGCTAGCAGCTAAGGTTATGCTGCGCTAACCTGAAGGATAGCGAGCGCTAGCAGCTAAGGTTATGTTGTCCTCACCTGACGGATAGCAAGAGCTCCCTGCGGATCCACAGTCAACTCCGCTAGGTGGACTCCAAACTCTGCAACACATTAACCATGGCAACAGCATCAGCACAGTGTCAGTGATGGAGAGATGAGACTGTAGAGTACACACACACACATCAAACAGGACAGAGGTGCCGTCGCCCTGCCAAGGCATTTAAAACAAGCGTCCAAGTTTTATCAAGGTCCAGTCACACAGATGTAAATCATGGCTTTGGGACATTTCCATAGTCAAATAGAAATTTGACTTGTTGACATTTGAATTGTTTAGGTTTTATTCTTCCGAACCTCAGGTATCTCATGTGTAGTTGGTGCACTGGTACTGTGTCTTTAGCTGGTTCAGAAGGTCGTTTTTGGGGAAAAAATTATATGTATATGACAGAACCGACAGGTTACTGAACAGACGTGTTCAGAGTAAAGCATTGTTTAGCTCCTCTGCTGTCAAAACAGGAGAGCTCGGGATTGAGAAAGAGAAGGTGTAAGGTTTCCACAGGGGTTATTTATGGGAAGTTTATTGGAGGGATATTGCACTTTTTATGTCAAACTATGCAGTGTTTGAATGCTCTAAACAGAATTTCGTTGTTTTCTATGACAATGACAAATAAATATATTGAATTGAATTGAGAGAAGGGGGAGAGAGAAGGGGGAGAGAGAAGGGGGAGAGAGCAGGGGGAGAGAGAAGGGGGAGAGAGAAGGGGGAGAGAGAAGGGGGAGAGAGCAGGGGGAGAGAGAAGGGGGAGAGAGAAGGGGGAGAGAGCAGGGGGGGAGAGCAGGGGGAGAGAGCAGGGGGAGAGAGAAGGGGGAGAGAGAAGGGGGAGAGAGCAGGGGGAGAGAGAAGGGGGAGAGAGAAGGGGGAGAGAGAAGGGGGAGAGAGCAGGGGGAGAGAGAAGGGGGAGAGAGAAGGGGGAGAGAGAAGGGGGAGAGAGAATGAGGAGAGAAGGGGGAGAGAGAAGGGGGAGAGAGCAGGGGGAGAGAGAAGGGGGAGAGAGCAGGGGGAGAGAGAAGGGGGAGAGAGAAGGGGGAGAGAGAAGGGGGAGAGAGAAGGGGGAGAGAGCAGGGGGAGAGAGAAGGGGGAGAGAGCAGGGGGAGAGAGAAGGGGGAGAGAGAAGGGGGAGAGAGAGCAGGGGGAGAGAGAAGGGGGAGAGAAAAGGGGGAGAGAGCAGGGGAGAGAGCAGGGGGAGAGAGCAGGGGGAGAGAGCAGGGGAGAGAGCAGGGGGAGAGAGCAGGGGGAGAGAGCAGGGGGAGAGAGCAGGGGGAGAGAGCAGGGGGAGAGGGGGGTAACAGAGGTGAAGGGGGCTGAGAGACAGAGGGGCGAGACAGAACCGGGAGAAGGACAGTGAGATTCATCCCTGTGCCATTACTCTCAGTCAGTGGATTAAAGAGAAGGTGACATCACAGCCAGGGAGACAATGCTAATGCTGACGACCCCATACATCCTTCCTCTGAATGAGACCAGGGGACACCGCAGTATATCCAGACAGCATGCACAATCAGCCGTTTAGCAGCACCAGAGAAAAGTTTGGAGACAAAAGCACTGCATACTGTCCTTATGGCCATGCCATAGGCCATAGTATACAAGGATGTATTGCGTGACTGAATGACTACACACACGATCGAGACGAGCTGGCTAACCTATGACTATACAGCTAAGCCAACGGTTCTTGAGCGGCCACAAATTAATTAATTCATTGATTCGTACTGGATTTAATGTGGGTAATCAGACAATAGACATGTCATCCCAAGTTCAGTGTGGTGCCGTCTGCAAGGCAGTAGGCTGGAAAGCCACCCACGAGGACAGCGGGCGCCGTCTTCGCGGGAAAAGTGTCCATCCTAATTTAGTGGTTGTCATGACGACAGTATTTCTGACCTCGCAGGAGCGACGCTAGCAGCCATTGTTTTTAAAAAGCGTACAAGAATGGTCCTGTTTTATTTTTAAGAAAATAAAACGTCCAGTTTTGCAGGGAGCAAGTGAGCCAGCACACATTCAACTGTGAGGGTGTAGCCAGCAGTTTCAGTGAGTGGGATCCGCATGGTTGGTAGCTAGCTAGTTAGCCAACCAGGCTAGCCGTACTGTTGCTTGAAGTTACAGTACTAGTAGCTAGCTAGCCAATATAACAATTACTGGAAAAACTCCTGTACACAACACACACTAACCAGCTGTCCACAAAGCCAGCTAGCTAGCTAGGGTAATGATGACGGCGTCAGTCAACTTGCATTAGCTACTTGGCTAGCTGTGGAGCATAATCACATAGGAGCGAGCTAGTTATCTACAGTATTAGTTTGAGTTGTACTAGTGGTAGTTATCTATCTAGTTAGACTACAATAGTGGCTAGAATATAGCCAATTAAATAAAAACGATCATGCATGAAAGTATTTATATGTGTCGCCATTCCTAAGGCCACAATGTACATGCGAAGCTTGCTGCTGTCATCCCACCCTCTCGCTGAAGTTAGCTCGCTCTTACCCTCTGTCACTTCCAACACTTTAATTTGTTCTTCTGCTGCGGCTCGCGCTTCTTGCACAGGCGACAAAATAGCCGTCAGGGTCTCGATTAAAGCTTCCTTCAGTCCTTGTTGGACCGGTCCAGAAGCCGAACCCGGCCTAGGACCCGCCGCACTCATGCCTGCCATATTGTCACCCGTACAACCTGGGCAGCCCGTTTCGGTCTACCGGGGAGGGGAGCAGTAAACTGGAGCGCGCCAATGGATGGAAGTTTGCAGAGGGGAAGACCAACGGAAGAGGATGTTCCGTCGGTCTCGTGCATCTGCTTCACAGATTAGCTCCATCTTCTGGGTTGGGGGGGCTTTTAAAAAACACTTAATCTTTTCTAAATATGGCTAAACATCCCGGCCTTCTCTGTATATCTGAAGCTGTCTCGCCAATGTTGCATTATCTAAATAGAAGCAATATCCAGCCCGTCAGGCGTGCAATGAGTTAAGTCAGTTTGTTATTGATTCAGACTGATTTGTTTGTTTTAGTGTCATGTTATTGATGTGTTTATATGTAGGCTACATTTCTTTGCATTTTTTTTGTGTTTTTGCTAAGTTGAACTTGATAAAGCTATCTTCTGTCGATGTTGCCACACGTTGCCAGATATCCAGCACGTTTTAATAAAAGTTAGACGTTTCCCCTAAATGGCCAAAACATAAAACAGTCCAATAACTTTCTAATAGCTAAAAAGCCGCTCATTCTGTAGAGTACCGGGACACAGACGGCATTTGACCTGTAGAAAAATGCCGTATCTCCTTAAGATTCTTCGATGGCCTTCTCTCTGTAGGGCGACTCGAAGCACAGTCAATGAATGCACTGCGGTGTGTAATGACGCACTTACACGGTGTGTAATATAGGAATGTTGCTAGCTGGCACAAAGATAATCTTATATTTGTATTACCTTTCCTATTGTTTCACCTGGTCAAATTCGTAGTATCAATTAACATAATCAACTTATAATCAACCCGCCACTCCGTGTGTGTGCGCGCGCCCGTGTGTGCACACATGTACTGGGACTCAGACAGTGTTACACTCTGCTTTTATAGCTGTTATTTGAGTCTTTGTACAAAATGTACAGGAGTTGTTAGACAAATGGAAAAAGCAACAAACATTTAAAAAACAAAAAACACAATGCAAAAATAGAAAGAAAAAAAAAGAGGTGTTTTTTGGTGCTAAAATTACACTCACTTATTGCTGCAGCGAGTTTGGCCAGGACAACAGGAGAGCGAGACAGGTGTTCTAAACAAATAGTTCTCCATCAAATCTGTTTTTTTCCTACGTAAATATTTTGAAAACGGAAACACCCTTCATGTAGTTCACTACACCGTAAGAGTTAGGACCTGGTTTGCTCTCTGTTATCCAAAACGGATTTTTTTTTAAGGACACATAAATATATAAATATCTGGATTTTTGAATGAAATTGTCATTACGTGACACAAACGTCTGTGCAGAAGGAGGTGACACAGGCTGGTGTCTAAAGAGAGAGGAGGAGCGAGGGGGGTTGTCAAGTTATCATCTGCATGGTGATGAAACTGGTTCAGTTGGAATTTGGAAAGTGGGTGAGCCCAATTATTAAAGGGGTAAATCAACTCTGTCTGGGTCTATAAGATACATGAACCCACAGTACCCACCCCCATACAAGCCCAGATGGTGTAAACCTAATGGTATAACTAGCCTCCATGATTCAATTCCAGTCCGACATGGTGATTAGGGGCATGGAGGTGATTAGGGGCATGGAGGTGATTTGGGGCATGGAGGTGATTAGGGGCATGGAGGTGATTAGGGGCATGGAGGTGATTTGGGGCATGGAGGTGATTTGGGGCATGGAGGTGATTAGGGGCATGGAGGTGATTAGGGGCATGGAGGTGATTAGGGGCATGGAGGTGATTTGGGGCATGGAGGTGATTAGGGGCATGGAGGTGATTAGGGGCATGGAGGTGATTAGGGGCATGGAGGTGATTAGGGGCATGGAGGTGATTTGGGGCATGGAGGTGATTAGGGGCATGGAGGTGATTAGGGGCATGGAGGTGATTTTTTCTCTTTTGAGGTAAAAAAATGGTTTGTTGTATGTGGAAACAAGGCATGTTTTGAATGTGGATATTTGCCCCCAGTCTTTAAAGAGTTCAAATTAAGATGTGAATGAGAGAGTACTCTCTCCGCTTTCCTCTCTCTCTGGAGGTGACAAACTGCCAAAGAATCTGAGGAGAACTCCCAGGTGAGATATATATACGTGAAATCGTGTGAGGGTTCAATACCTTCAACTACACAGATTAGGGGTGTGTGTCCGCTTTTGTATATATTTTTTTCTTCATATTTTTTTTAAATCTTCAAATCCTATTTTTCATGAACCAGAGGAGACTCAACCAATGAGTCAATGGACGAACTAAAGAAGGAAAATGAAAACTTAGCAACAGACGGCCACCCTGACCCAGCTGGGGCTGGCACGGTGGGGAGGATACAGCTCAGTGAAACATACCTCACATCTTAGCTCATTTTACACGTACAGTCGTGATCAAGGCACAGGGGATCTTCTACAAGTTTTTTTTTTTTTTTCTTCGATAAAGTTGTACAAAATAAAACATTTTACAGTCTGTACAGGAATAACAATCCAGCAGTAAAATAAGACAGACATGTTGAAAGCCAGGAAGGGATTGAGGAGAGGTTTGGGAGAGGAGGGGGAAGTGAGGGGGGGGAGGCGGAGGTGAGGGGGGGAGGCGGAGGTGAGGGTAGGGGGGAGGTGGAGGTGAGGGTGGGAGGTGGAGGTGAGGGGGGGAGGTGGAGGTGAGGGTGGGGGGGAGGCGGAGGTGAGGGGGGGAGGTGGAGGTGAGGGGGGGAGGTGGAGGTAGGGGAGGTGAGGGGGGAGGTGGAGGTGAGGGGGGGAGGTGGAGGTGAGGGGGGGAGGTGGAGGTAGGGGAGGTGAGGGGGGGAGGTGGAGGTGAGGGTGGGAGAGGTGGAGGTGAGGGTGGGGGAGGTGAGGGTAGGAGAGGTGGAGGTGAGGGTGGGAGGTGGAGGTGAGGGTGGGGAGGTGGAGGTGAGGGTGGGGGAGGTGAGGTTGAGAGTGTGGGGGGGTTGTATGAATCCAGACGCGTTCATAGTAAATTTTCGCATCATCCACTTTTTTAAGTTTCATTTTTTCTTATTAAATAAAGCAGCTTTCATAATCTGCCTGTTCTGGAGTTGATGTTTACTGGTCTGGAGTTTGGCGAGGGAGGGAGAGAGGGATGGTGCACACAGGCCAATCACACACACAGTGTACACCACCACACAAGAAGGGGGGCGGGGGACAAAACTTAAAAGTTGACTTGTGTTATTACAGGAATATAGAATATTTATATATATTTATATATATATATATACACATATTTATATACACACATATATAAATATCTATATATATAGCTTGGATTTTTTTTTGCACTGCATTAAGTTCACTGTATGCATCAACGTATGCATTTGCTCGTGGATGATTGAAGAGTCGGTGGTGTTTCATGTCCCTAGTCCGTCAGTTCTGCATGCATCTGTCCTTAGGCAGAATAGGCTCACGTCTCTCTCTTCCGGACTGATGACATTCCCCGTCTCTCCTCTCCCAGTGTCTGTCGCCTGCCTGCCAGGGTCCCTCTTCACAACGCCTGCCTGCCAGGGTCTCTTCCCCTCAACGCCTGCCTGCCAGGGTCCCTCCTCTCAACGCCTGCCTGCCAGGGTCTCTTCCCTCAACGCCTGCCTGCCAGGGTCCCTCCTCTCAACGCCCTGCGAACCCTTCCAGGACCACGAAGCAGCCCGAGCCAGGGCACCGGAACTTTAGCTTTCCAAGATTGAAAACAGTGGAACGTGTTTACGTAGGCATATGTGTGTGTGTGTGTGCGTGTACAGTATGTGTGTGAGACTGCGCACTGATAATCAAAGTGGGTTGTGTGTGTGTGTGTGTGTCTCAGAGGAAGAGGAGGGCCTGTGCTGTTAAACAGATTCCAGTCCAGAGCACAGGTACCATGTGCTGTGGATATCAGCACTGCAGCCTGGCTGATGGTGAACCTGGGTGCACTAGTCTGACAGCAGCAGGTCAAGCCTTCGATACCCACAACAGTGTCCTCAGAACGGAGTCTTCTGGTCAGGATGAAAGGGGAGCTGGGTTGATTGGCTGTCTGGTTGAGGAGAGGGCTAACTGGTCACCGATTGGCTTAACACAGGGAGTCTTTTTTCCCCCTCCTCCAATCACAAGAGCTCGTACTGGCGGAGATGCATCCTCTGGATGATGTCTCGACAGTCGTTGAAGACGCGCCGGATGTTCTCCGTGTCGACGGCGCAGGTGAAGTGAGGGTAACAGTAATGTCTCCCATCTCCACTCGCTGTGCTGATCCTCTGTGAGGGAGGAAACAGGACGTGACATCACTAAAACAGGATGTGACATCACTCAAGCTCACGAACATTGACTTCCAACACTCCTCATCCTCGATGTTGTGCATATTCACTACTTGTAGGCTGCTTTGGATGAAAGTGTTTGTTGCACACGACATACATGGTCAGATTAATCCTGTGTTTACAGTTCTAATAACTATAGTGGGATAGGCATGGCTCAGAGGTAAAGCCGTGGATCAAGCAGGTTTAAATCCCTTCCCCTGTACGTGTCTTTGGAGAGTCTGATAAAGCACCGCCCACCACTGCTGCTAGGCAACGTCAAGCGGATGTCTCAGCCTTGCACCAGGAAGGAGAGTAAAGGTGGCTGAGCGGTTAGGGAGTCGGGCTAGTAATCTGAAGGTTACCGGTTCGATTTCCCCGGCTGTGACATGTGACGTTGTGTCCTTGGGCAAGGCACTTCACCCTACTTGCCTCAGGGGGGAATGTCCCTGTACTTACTGTAAGTCGCTCTGGATAAGAGCGTCTGCTAAATGACTAAATGTAAATGTAAAGCGTGTTTAGAGATTCAGGTCATGGTACCTACCAAGAACTCGTCTCGTATGAAGTACTTTGCTCTTGTGACCCGAGAGTCTTCCCCAGGCTCTGGTGTTGCTGAAGGAGAAAGTCAACAGAAGTCTTAAAACGAGAGCATTCGTTGACATTAAAGACTAACGACAATTTCAGTCTCAACCCACCCATACATATATATATATATGTATGGACGGAGACGGCACCATAAGTGTTTGTGTTATTATGGGATGGTGATGACTGACAGCATCAACAATCACATGTTACATATATATGTATATTACTTTTGGGGGTTTCTCAAACTAAGTGATGGGGGGGGGGGGGGTCAGACACAACCGTGTGAGAGCTCAGGGAACCTGGGACAGACACTCACACATCACAGACGTGCTCTTCTAGACCTTGATTATCAGTCTGCACTTTCCATGAGCCATTTTCTTACATCGCTTTGGACGAAAGTGCAACAAGAACCCTAACCGTTGTTTGTCCACATGTAACATGTGACCGTTGCTGCTGCCGTCATCACCATCCCATAATAACACACACACTTATGGTGCCGTCTGTACGAGGACCAGCCTAAGCGCTTCTCACCGTCGTCAGGTGTGGTGTAGCGGGCGAAACTCGGGGAAGTATTCCTCTATCTTCGACTTCCCCGCCAGCACCTTCTCTGCTAGCAGATCCTGCTTGTTGAGGAACAGGATCACCGATATGGTGCGTAGCCACCTGGAAGGATTTAGCACACAGGAGGTTAGGAGAAAGGGACTGGGTTAGGAGACAAGAACAGGGTTAGGAGACAAGCACAGGGTTAGGAGACAGGGTAAGGAGACCGTATTAGGAGACAGGGTTAGGAAATAAGGTTAGGAGATGAGGACAGGGTTAGGAGACAGGGACAGGGTTAGGAGATGGGGACAGGGTTAGGAGACAGGGACAGGGTTAGGAGACAGGATTAGGAGACAGGGTTAAAAGACAGGGACAGGGTTAGGAGACAGGGTTAAAGACAGGGACAGGGTTACGAGACAGGGTTAAAGACAGGGACAGGGTTTAGGGCCATAGACAGCAGCACACCTGTTGTTCCAGATGTTCTTGAAGAGGTTTAGAGCCTCCTGCAGGCGGTTGGTGTGGTTGTCCTCCCGGATCACCATGTTGTAGCTGCTGCTGGCCACCACGAAGATGATGGCCGTGACGTCTGGGGGCAGGAGGAGGGCAGGTTACAGGGGGGACACACGAGGACAACATAGCTGTCTCTCACAGGGATGGGTATAGCTTAGTGGTTAGAACATTTGGCTGTGGATCGAATAGTCTAGGCTAGCTAGCTAAGTAGCTTCAGGTTGCCTGAGTTTTCCAACTTTGCACTATCAGTGTTTTTGTCAATCAGGTAATGTCTGTTGTATTTATATACTGCTGCAGTTGGACAGTAAATGACTTCAAACTTTATCAGCGTTATTTCCAAAAGAGCTACTGCACTTGTACCCTATATTACCCACATGAAATCCTTTCATTTTGTAGCAGTCTGTTATTCAGCTACCTGACTCCTGGGTAGTACTGACAGAAACTTACCATTGAAACACTGAATCCATTTCCGCCGTTCGTCCCGCTGTCCTCCCACATCGAACATGCTGGGAGAAGAAAACAGAGGTGAGGTTCTGCTCTGGGCAATGGTGAGACAACAAGATCACACAGAGCTAGCATCGAGGGTTAGCATCCAGTTTAGCATCTAGGGACTAGCATCCAGGTTAGCATTAGGGCTAGCATCATGGTTAGCTAGCATCTGGGTTAGCATCCAGGTTAGCATCAGGGTTAGCATCAGGGTTAGCATCGGGTATAGTATTTGTATGTCGCTTTGGACGAAAGCATCTGCTAAATTAACAAAATGTCAAGTCTTCGTATAGTTATACCTGTTTTGGTTTTTTTTACTCACTGAAAATTGACTTTGTCCACTTGAAATCTGGTTTCAAAGATGCCAGAGGTCAATACTCGGCATCGTAAAAGGTCCTGGGGGAAAGACAAGAAGGAATGTGAGAGAGAGTATCTGTTATGAAATAAAACACTCAACAGAGAGCCAAACCTCCTTTCTCCTCCGTGTACCTACCTGATCAGAAGGGCTGTAGTCATTCTGTTTCACCATGTCGATCTTGTCTAGAAAACTACAATAAAAACAACAACAAAAGCAGGTGTTTAGCAATGATGTTCCAGTTCCAGTGCTCGGAGGCGCACTTCCATCGACCGCCACCGGAGGGAGTGCCTGCTAGTTGTGAGGTGCACTGGAGAGCCAGGCTGTGAGTCATCGCCAGACAGCTCAGCCTGGCGCTGGGCTGTAGTCAATGGGGCCGCTGTAGTAGTAGTTAGAGGGGGCGGAGGGGAGGGGGGGATTGGAGAAAGGATGAGGGAGGGTGAGGTAGAGGGAGAAAGCGAGAGCGAGGCTGAGGGTGAGGAGGGGTGAGGCAGAGGGTGAGGTAGAGGGAGGGGGGGGGGCAGGGCAGAGGGAAAGGGTGAGGTAGGGTGAGGTAGAGGGAGAATGCGAGAGCGAGGCAAGGCTGAGGGTGAGGAGGGGTGAGGCAGAGGGTGAGGTAGAGGGAGGGGGGGGGCAGGGCAGAGCAGAGGGAAAGGGTGAGGTAGGGTGAGGGTTTCACAATAAGACAAAGACCTGCTTCTTTAATCTGACTCGCACCTCGCAGGCCACGCAGGTCAGAGCCAATGGGGGCTGGAGACTAGGGAGGTGGTCGACACAACACACCCAGAGAGCCAGCCTCCTCCTCCAGCCCAGGGGCCCGGACGCCCGGACTGGGTGGGTGGGGAGTCAGAGCTCACAGCAGGTCTAGGGGTCAGTGCTGATCCACTGGGTCAGACACAGCTTAGACACGTAGCTAGGGCTGCACTATGATGGAGAGAGTGACAAGGTCTGTAGAGGGTAGAGGTCTGTATAGAGGTGGGTAGACTGTATAGAGAGGTAGTTATGGCTCTGTAGAGAAGTGTCTATCTGTCCGAATAACCGACCCTCACAATGGAGCAGAGCGCTGTCTGGCTGTCTGGCTGACTAGCTTGCTGGCTGTCTGGCTGGCTGACTGACTAGCTTGCTGGCTGTCTGGCTGACTGGTTCTCATGGCTTAGCTATGTACCCCCTGAGATAAGCAGGAATGTGACACGCTGAGGTGAAATGTGACAGGAGGACTGCAGGTCGCACACTCTGCACAGCAATGGACAGACAGGACAGACAGGCAGACAGGCAGACAGACAGACAGACAGGCAGGCAGGCAGGCAGGCAGGCAAGCAGACAGGCTAATAGAACTGTTCTAACCAACCATTATTTCAGTGTGCCCTCAGATCCAGTACAGATACATATTTAGTCCGTCTCACTATTAATAGCCCGGTCCAATAATACGTGTGCCTAGTAGTCCGACCACATAATAGAGCTTGCCCCAGTAACAGAAGGGTTATCTATAACGCCTCTATTCATAGAGAGACTAAAATACATTGTTATGTTTAGTTTGTATTGTGTGATGATGTGGAGATGCATATAGCTCAGTGGTTAGAGCATTTGACTCCAGATTTAGAGTATGCAGCTCACTGTGAAAAGGCGTTATTCCTGTATCCACAACCACGCAGGTTCGAATCCCGCCCCAGGGGGTGAAGTCTGCATCTACCCTAGCCCCCCCAGCCCCATCCCCAGCCCCCCCCCACCCCCCACTCCCCTAGAGAAAGAGAGAGAAAGAGAGAGAGAAGAGAGGAAAGGGAAGGATAGAGTAAGAGAGAGCAGGCTGTGTCTGACATTACAGAGCTGCTCTGAAAATAGCTTCCTGGCACCCTGGCCTCCAGCTTGGTTGTCATGGTGACAGAAGCACAGGCGCTATAAATAGAATATCAGCTCCAAGTCTTGTGTGACTGGAGTGGGGCCAGAGAGAGGGAGAGACAGAGGAATAAACAGGAGGAGTACAGAGAAAGAAATGCAGAGAGGGAGAGGGAGGGAGTGAAGGGGGGAGGGAGTGAAGGGGAGAGGGAGGGAATGAAGGGGAGAGGGAGGGAGTGAAGGGGGGAGGGAGGGAGTGAAGGGGGGAGGGAGGGAGTGAAGGGGGGAGGGAGTGAAGGGGAGAGGGAGGGAGTGAAGGGGGGAGGGAGGGAGTGAAGGGGGGAGGGAAAGGTGGAGAGAGGCCAACGAAGGGAGGGAGAGAGAGGAGAGAGGAAAAAAAAACTAATGTTGAGAACATGCTTAGGAATGGGACAGGGAGTTCTGCAACATCGCTAAGCATGATGGGACATGGAGTTCTACCCAACATCACTGAGAATGCTTTGACATGGAGTTGTACAGCTTTGCTAAGCATGATGGGACATGGAGTTCTACCCAACATCACTGAGAATGCTTTGACATGGAGTTGTACAGCTTTACTAAGCATGATGGGACATGAAGTTCTACCCAACATCCCTGGCATGGCAGGAGAGGACTGGCCAACTACAGCCACCACATCACAAATACTCTCTGTATTCATTCATCAGACCCTTTCATCCAAAGCAACGTAGAAATGGTTTCACGCAGAAAGTAAAGCAGAAGATCAAGGATCAAAAGTGTTTCGGTCTAACAGTATTTTGGTGGTCAGAGTGAGAGAAGGAGAGATGGAGGGAGAGATGGAGGGAGAGATGGAGGGAGAGATGGAGGGAGAGATGGAGGGAGAGATGGAGGGAGACATGGAGTCAACCCAGAGTAGAGGAAAGAGGGAGAAAGAAAAGAGAGGGGGGGGAGGAAGAGTGACAGAGAGGAGGGAGAAAGATTAGAGGATTTAAAAGGCTTGTGTTTTGACTGTCAACACTGTTGTATCGGCACACAGGGACACTAGCGACCTGGAGGACAGCATGGCATCCCTGTATCGCTACTGTCTCACTGCAGCATGTTAACTGCACTGGGGTTCAATGCTATTCCTTCCTACGTATAAGAGCATTTACCTCTCTACCTGTCTACCTCTCTACCTCTCTACCTATCTACCTGTCTACCTCTACCTGTCTATCTGTCTTCCTCTCTACCCGTCTACCTCTCTACCTGTCTATCTGTCTACCTCTCTACCTGTCTATCTGTCTTCCTCTCTACCTGTCTACTTCTCTACCTGTCTTCCTCTCTACCTGTCTACCTATCTACCTGTCTTCCTCTCTACCTGTCTACCTCTCTACCTGTCTAACTCAAACCTCATAACTGGAGCCCCCCTCCCTTCCTGGGAGAAGATGTTTCCATTTGCAGCTAGCATCTTATCAATGATACTCTCTCTCTCTACCTCTCTTTCTTGCGACCCCCCTGCTCTCTCTCTCTCTCTCTTTGTCTCCCTATCCCTATCTCTCTCTCTCTTTGTCCCCCTATCCCTATCTCTCTCGTCCCCCCCCCCTCTGTCTCCCTCTAACACTCACTCATTCTTCCTCCTTCTGCAGCTAGCCTGAGTTATAAATAGCTCTCTCCCTCTCTCTCTCCCCCCTCTCTTTTTCCCCTCTCAATCTCTTTTTGTCCCACTCTTTCTCTTTTCCTCTCTCCCTCTCTTTTCCTCCCTCTCTCTCTCTTTTCCTCTCTCTCTCTCTCTCCCTCTCTTTCTCCGTTTACATAAGTCGAGGGAGGGGAGAGCAGCTCTTCCGGTCTGGTCACCCAGTCCAGATCTGATCCACAACACACCCTGCAATGCAGGAGAGCCCTGTCTCTCCCTTTCTCTCTGCTCCTTCTCTTCACTCTCTCTCTTTCTGTCTCTTCTCCCACCTCAGTATTTCTCTTTTCTCCCTCTCTCCCTTTTGCTCTCTTCTCTCTCTCTCTCTCCACTCTTCCTTTCTCTCTTCTCTACCTTCTCTCTCTCGTCTCTCCCTTTCTCTCCCTCTTCACCTCCCCCCCTCTCTTTCTCTCCCTCTTCACCTCCCCCTCTCTCTTTCTCCCCCTCTTCACCCTCTCTCTTTCTCCCCCTCTTCACCCCCTCTCTTTCTCCCCCTCTTCACCCCTCTCTTTCTCCCCCTCTTCACCCCCCCTCTTTCTCTCCCTCTTCACCTCCCCCCTCTCTCTTTCTCCCCCATCTTCACCCTCTCTCTTCCCCCTCTTCTCCCCTCTCACCCCCTCTCTCTTTCTCTCCCTCTTCACCTCCCCCTCTCTCTTTCTCCCCCTCTTCACCTCCCCCTCTCTCTTTCTCTCCCTCTTCACCTCCCCCTCTCTCTTTCTCTCCCTCTTCACCTCCCCCTCTCTCTTTCTCTCTCTTCACCTTCCTTCTCTAATCCTCACTCTCTTCACCTCCCCTCTCTGACAGTCTATCCATATCTATTTATCTCGATTTATCTCCATTAGTCTGTCTGTCTCTGCCTGACAGCGACATTAAGGCCCAGAAAGAAAACAAAACATAATTACATTTCATTCTTCCTTCAATGGAGGGTTTTCACGATCATCTTTCTGGGAGCTTTGTTTTGCACATGCGCGCACGTACACCCACACATATATACACTCACTCACTCACTCTCACACACTCACATATGCACTCACAACACATACCCACACACACATATACATTCACTCAAACATATACACACATATATACATTCACTCTCTCCCACACACCACGCACGCACGCACACACACACACACACACACACACACACACACACACACACACACACACACACACACACACACACACACACACAGAGAGCACCACCACGGATTCATGTGTTCATGTGTTCACTGCATGCCTTGAAACACAGGCTGATAAGCGGATAAGAGAGTACGCCAGAGAAGACAGAGAGGCAGCTGGGAAATGGGGAGGAGGAGAATGGGGGGAGGAGGAGGGGGGGGGAATGGGGAGGAGGGGAGAGGGGGAGGAGAAGGGGGGGGATGGGGGAGGAGGAGGGGGGGGGGAGGGGGAGGGGGAGGAGGGAGAGAGACAGAAAGAGAGAGACAGAAAGAGGAGAGAGAGAGAAAGAGGAGAGAGAGAGACAGAGGAGAGAGATGAGACAGAGAGAGGAGAGGCGAAAGAGAGAGACAGAAAGAGGAGAGAGAGAGAGAAAGAGGAGAGAGACAGAGAGAGGAGTAGTGTACTCACTACTGTGCACAGTCGATGAGCTGGTACTCGTTGGACCTCTCGAAGCAAGCCTTCACACCCTCATCCTGCCAGAGGGTCTTAGCATGCTCATAAAACTCCTGCCGGAGAGAGGACACACACACACATACATGCGCACACACACACACACACAAACACACACACAAACACACACACAAACACACACAGACAAGTAGTTTAGAGAAGGTAACAGACAGAATGACATCACTGAACAACCGTGGACCAATAGTAATGGCTAACTGACACGATTATTCAGCTAATTGTTATTTGGTTAGAAACAGAGAGAACATGAGAAAGCACATTCTGTTTGTTTAATTTGAAGAACTAGCAACCAGTCGCAGTCTGTAGTCAACCAAGGGCACTGCACTAGTGTAAATAAAAACATGAAAATGACAATGCCACATTTACAAAGAGCAAACACTGATCTCCTTTCCTGGTGTCTTCCCCTCACACACTCCCTGTATCACTCCCACCCTCCAGTCTTGTCTTCTGCTGTCTCTCTCCCTCTATACATTTACATTTAGTCATTTAGCAGACGCTCTTATCAAGAGCGACTTACAGTAAGTACAGGGACATTCCCCCCCGAGGCAAGTAGGGTAAAGTGCCTTGCCCAAGGACACAACGTCATTTGTCACATCCAGGAATCAAACCGGTAACCTTCAGATTACTAGCCCGACTCCCTAACCGCTCAGCCTCTCTCTTTCTCCCTCCCTCCCTCCCTCCCTCCCTCCCTCCCTCCCTCCCTCTCTCCCTCTCTCTCTCTCTCCCTTCCTTATACTGCTTCCTCCTTCACAGCTACACTCCCTCTCTTTCTGCCCCCCCCTCCTCACTCTCTCATTCTGTTTTCTCTTCCGTCTTACTTCCCTCCGTTCCTCTCTATCCGTCACTCCTTCCTTCCATGCTATTCTCTCTCTCCCCCCTCTTTCTCAATCCCTCCCTTTCTCTCTCTCTCTCTCTCTCCCTCCCTCTCTCTCTCTCTCTCTCCCTTTCTCTCTCTCCCTCCCTTTCTCTCTCTCTCTCTCTCTCTCTCTCCCTTTCTCTCTCCCTTTCTCTCTCTCCCTCCCTCCCTCCCTTTCTCTCTCTCCCTCCCTCCCTCCCTCCCTTTCTCTCTCCCTTCAAGAGAAGCAGAGTTAACCAGTCTGACTGGTTCGCAGCAGGCCCTGGGCCTGGTGGGGGTGGAAAGTGGGGGGGCCTGGGGGGGGTTGGGGTGGGGAGTGGGGGGGGGGGGGTAGACGCTAGCCTATCAGATTGTCTTCTCAACCCAAACACAGTAGCCCTCAGTGATCTGGTATAGCTAGCTAGCCTGGGGAGCTAGGTTTAGCCGAAAAACATTTCACTCCATGCAGGACAGTTCAGTCTAGAAATACGTTTTTTTCTTCAGTAATACCACTGACTGTGACACCAGAAGCAAAATCAATAGACAGCAGCAGGCCCATCTCTAAGGCAGCCAACTAAGCCTGAAACAGAAGTTTCAGGGCTGGCCAGCCAGACCCATGGGCAGGGTTAGGGCTTGGTCTAGTTTTAGGGATCGGGCTATGACTAGGACAAAACTGGGATTAGAAGAGCCTGACCCAGGGTGAGGGATGGAGCCAGACCTAGGGCTAGAATTAGACCCAAGGCTAGGGTCAAGACTAGGCTAGCCTGTCTATCTGTACGCCTGATTGCCTGCCTGTCTGTCTGTCTGTCTGTCTGCATGTCTTTGTGCCCTATTGCCTGCCTGTCTGTCTGTCTGTCTGTCTGCATGTCTTTGTGCCCTATTGCCTGTCTGTCTGTGTTTCTGTCTATAGTCTGCCTCTAGTCCTGTAGTTAGCAGTCCCTAGAGGTCTCCCCCTTGAGTCTCCAAGTCTCTCTGTCTCAGAGGTGAAGCCCCACAGGAGCCATTATCTAGGTCATTAAAAACAATCAGAGCAAAGGGACTGACTGCATCTCTCAGGTGAGGAAACAATCAGAGTTAATAAACTGTATGTCTCAGGTGAGGGCCTGGTTGTACCTTCCCCTTACCAGGGCCTCACACCTGCTCACGACCAATCACAACGCTGGGCTCAGGGCCTCCTAGCTGACTGGCTGGCTGTCAGTCTGTAGTGCTGTCGGTCTGTAGTGCTGTCGGTCTGTAGTGCTGTCGGTCTGTAGTGCTGTCGGTCTGTAGTGCTGTCGGTCAGTAGTGCTGTCGGTCTGTAGTGCTGTCGGTCTGTAGTGCTGTCGGTCTGTAGTGCTGTCGGTCTGTAGTGCTGTCGGTCTGTAGTGCTGTCAGTCTGTAGTGCTGTCGGTCTGTGGGTTTACTTGAACTAACACTAGATTTTGCTTACACACAGGCATGTCTTCCTTCATGGGAATCCACACAACACAAAACACAGGCTGCCCCCAACAATCCCTCAGGAAGATGTGGAGCTAATCCTCTAAGTAGGCTGGGAACGGGACTGGGAGCAGGGCTGGGGCGTAGCTCAGTGGTTAGAGCATTTGACTACAGATCTAGAGGTATCAGATTCAAATCCCCCTGTACATAGCTTTTGATAAAAGCGTCTGCTAAATGAGTATGGTGATACTCACCGAGGTGAACTCAAAGTCCTTCTGGTTGGCTAGGTTGAGGATGTATTCGATCCTGAACTGGTTAGCTGCACAGGCCAGGTGGACGGGTGGGGATAGGGTAGTCATGGCAGCTACTATCGTCTGGAAGGAGAAATACAATCTTATTGTTATGAAACCACAATGTTATTGTTACACTGTGCCTGATGAATACAGACCGTTCCTTCACTCGAAAGAATACACATGAAATGTAAACAAACCTTATTAAGAATGACGTTTAACAGTCTTCATTTCAGACAGTCTGGAGTGTTTGTTAACGTGTAGCTAAACTCGAGTTCGAGGAAGCCCCACAATGAACACTCATGAAAACCCCACACCCACAATTTTTCAGTAGAAAGCGTTATTTAAGGGTTGGGATGACGTTGTAAATAGTTTTGTTACACTTTACAGCTTTAACCTTCACAGCAAGCTAATGCACACGTGAACATCCTCCAAATGTAGACATCACCAGCAGACAACAGGCCTACATACCTCTATAGCTTCTTTTATGTTGTTCTTTATGTCATGAATCTTCTGTTTTTTCTCCCTGTGGGATAAATAAGACTTATTTAAACTCACAACGTTAGGGTGAACAGGAAGACAGTCTAGAGGGCAACGTCCTAATCAGCATTTTGAAGAACTGGAGAGGAACATGAATGATTAGAAGATTTCTTACACGGACACCGTCCTCCTGTCCAACCTCCTTCTACCCTCCTCCACCCTTGTCTACATCAGTTATTTTCCCCTCATCCCCCTGTTCTCTTCCTTGACTTTACTTCTCTCCCTTTCTCTTTCTCCTCTCCTCCTCCCCTTCTCTCCTTATCCTTCTCTCCTCTCAACCTTCATCCCATTCTCCTTCTCTTTCTCCTCTCCACCTCCCCTTCTCTCCTTATCCTTCTCTCCTCTCAACCTTCATCCCATTCTCCTTCTCTTCTGCTTCACCTCAGTCTAGGAGCCGTCCCTGACCTTTAACCTTCCTGCCCTCTACTCCCCTACCTCGCCCCCCTACCCCACCCTCCCTGACCTGCCTCACCTCCCTGCCCTGCCTCACCTCCCTGCCCTGCCTCACCTCCCTGCCCTACCCCACCCTCCCTGTCCTGCCTCACCTCACCTCCCTGCCCTGCCTCACCTCCCTGCCCTGCCTCCGTGCAAGTGCTCTGAGGCTGGACAGACATCTGCCTCTAAACCCACAACAGAGCTTTTTTTCCAGCCCTCTTTCCAGGAGAGACACGATTCAAAATAGAACACAGCCTGACATCATCTCCCAGTGTATCAAAATGCTTTTCAAAAGAGTACGAGCATTAGGCTTAGGGAGCTAATAGGCAGAAACTGGGCTGCGTACAGCAGCCAGGCACAACACAGGACACCAGAAGCTGTTCATCAGATGGAGGAGAAGTATGACTATAACTTTAACTCTGGAGGTGTCAGGTGGCTGAGCGGTGAGGGAGTCGGGCTAGTAATCTGAAGGTTACTGGTTCGATTCCCGGCCGTGCCAAATGATGTTGTGTCCTTGGGCAAGGCACTTCACCCTACTTGCCTCGGGGGGGAATGTCCCTGTACTTACTGTAAGTCGCTCTGGATAAGAGCGTCTGCTAAATGTAAATGTAATGTAACTTTAACTCCTGTTTTACCATACAGGTCCTGGGGTTGATGCACTGCATCCTCTACCAAGAACCAGTCTGACAGTCACTCAGTAGCAGATCACTCAGAATGACATCTTATGTACTTTTTACATGCTTTTTTTTCTATGTAATGTGATCTTATAGAAGGTTTTTTTCCAAGGCAGCCTACAGGGGGAGGGGGGATTTGAACCTGCGACCTCTTGATCTGCAGTCAAATGCTCCACCACTGAGCTAGACCCATCCCCCGTTTCTCAAGAAGAACATCTATTTGGGGACATTCTAGATTCAATCAGTCAATACGACAACATTCCTGGTGAAGCACACAAACAGGAACATGCACTTAGTTCAGCAAATTTACGAGTTTAGATATCCTGAAACTGTGTTAGCCTTTAAACGACGTTAAACCATTTTGGATTGAGCTGCTCCGTTTTATAATATCTTACATAATGACGAGGTGAAACAAACACTGTCGTGAGTTTTCCACTGTGCTTTCTACATGCACACATTTGCACGTCGCTCTGGATAAAAGCAGATCTGCAAAATGAATACATTCATTTCATTTCATTTTCATTTAGCAGACGCTCTTATCCAGAGCGACTTACAGTAAGTACAGGGACATTCTCCCCGAAGCAAGTAGGGTGAAGTGCCTTGCCCAAGGACACAACGTCATTTGACACGGCCGGGAATCGAACCAGCGACCTTCTGGTTACTAGCCCGACTCCCTCACCGCTCAGCCACCTGACTCCCTATACAGAATACAGTGTGAATGTTGTGTGGTATGATGTGGTTTAGAAAGAGACTCACTCTGCGTTGAAGCCATTCACATGCAGGATCCTCATCTGCTTTACTATCGTACTCTTCCCAGACTCCCCAGCTCCTGGGAGGGGAGGGGACAGATGTCAGACAGACAGGTAGACAGACAGACAGACAGGTAGACAGACAGGTAGACAGACAGACAGGTAGACAGACAGACAGGTAGACAGACAGACAGACAGACAGGTAGACAGACAGACAGGTAGACAGACAGACAGACAGACAGGTAGACAGACAGACAGGTAGACAGACAGACAGACAGACAGACAGGTAGACAGACAGACAGGTAGACAGACAGACAGACAATGCCTACAGTAGTGTGGAGTAGGGTACCAGTAAGGCCTACAGTAACATACCAGTAGGGTACTAGTAGAGTACCAGTAAGGCCTACAGTAGGGTACCAGAGAGATAGCCTGATTGTTGAGATGTGATACTTTGCACTGTGCCTAGTACAGGCCTACAGTAGGGTACCAGAGCCTGGTACAGGCCTACAGTAGGATACCAGAGCCTGGTACAGGCCTACAGTAGGGTACCAGAGCCTGGTACAGGCCTACAGTAGGGTACCAGAGCCTGGTACAGGCCTACAGTAGGATACCAGAGCCTGGTACAGGCCTACAGTAGGGTACCAGAGCCTGGTACAGGCCTACAGTAGGATACCAGAGCCTGGTACAGGCCTACAGTAGGGTACCAGAGCCTGGTACAGGCCTACAGTGGGGTACCAGAGCCTGGTGCAGGCCTACAGTAGGATACCAGAGCCTGGTACAGGCCTACAGTAGGGTACCAAAGCCTGGTACAGGCCTACAGTAGGGTACCATAGTGTAGTCCTTCTCTCCTGCCCAGCCCCTGAACCCAGCCTGATGACCCAGTATGAGAACAATGCTAAGTAACTCACACGTTAACACTGTTATGCTAATAAAACAATGCTAACCACACAGTCATAATAGTGAAACAATGCTAACATGGTCATGCTAGTGAAACAATGCTAACATGGTCATGCTAGTGAAACAAAGCAACACAGTTATGCTAGTGAAACAACGCTACTAGCACAGTCATGCTAGTGAAACAATGCTATTATCACAGTAATGCTTGTGAAATAATGCTAACATAGTTATAATGGTAAAACAATCCTAACACAGGTACATACAGATAGCTTTCCATGACCTATGCAGACTTACAAATGTCAGGCATTAACATGTTTAAAGTCACACTGCCAATATACTTTGAGCATGTTATAACCTGAGTGTAATATTTTATGAATCATTTCTTTGAAATATGGAATTGCAAGTCTTCCAAAGTGGGTTAGGAGAGAATGACCAATGGTCCTGTTAAATAATACCCTTATAATTATGAGGAATGTAGGTCTGGGGTGGACATCAACAGATTGTCTATAACAACGACAACCTACCTAATAATAATAGCCGGTGAGTTGCTCGGTAAATCTGCTTGTCTTTCTGTAACTGTTTCTCTATCTTCTTGTTAGCTTCTCTCTGCGACTTCTCCTCGTTCCGCT
The DNA here is from genome assembly GCA_023658055.1 of Thaleichthys pacificus. Taxonomy (NCBI): domain Eukaryota; kingdom Metazoa; phylum Chordata; class Actinopteri; order Osmeriformes; family Osmeridae; genus Thaleichthys; species Thaleichthys pacificus. The sequence goes on along the minus strand of CM042868.1, from coordinate 2,521,710 downwards.
GGTCTTCAGTCTTTGTACTACCCAGACAACCCATATTCCCAAAAACCCAATACAAGGTTCGGGGGAGGGGTGTGTGTGGGGGTTATAATAAATAAATAATTTTAGATCCCTAGATTAGCCCAAGAGGAACACACCTGGCTTTGGATGGGTGACATTTATGTTGCCAGTTTCCAGTAAAACAAAGGTGCCAACGAGAACGTGATAGAACAGCTTCCTCACTCTTTTACATTACTGCTAATTATCGATACGGTCATTCCGTGGGAGACAAGCTACACTGCTAATGACGACACCCCGGGCCGCCCTCTAAGACTGCTGTGTGCTATAATGCTTTCACTGTAAATCCGCAATGAAGTCATCAACATTGATAAGAATGTGATTAAGAATTTTCTTCAGCGCACAATGTAGCCTACATGAATGGTTTCGTGTCGGGGTTCCCACGACGTCGTTCTGTGGGAGCTAAAATCCACACAGATTCGCTATTTTTTTTTGCAAATGGTTCCCCAACAAGCCCTAATCTGTTACACGGCTAGAATTCTGACCACTGCCATTCACAACATTTACAAATCCATCAAAACGTAGGCTAAGTTCTCGTCTTCTATTTTGCAATACGTCCTCCGCCAAACCAAGACAAGCAAGGCAGATAGAGGGTGGATGGAAAATTAAAAAATAAATATTTCCACTAAAATGACGGCATGATAGTCGCTATGCCAAGCTTCTTTCTTTGCCCAAATGTTGTTTAATCCGTCACATCACGTTTCCGTAACCTTGTCAATAAAATCCAGTTTTAAACACCGATACGTTTATTTCCTTTCCTCGTCGCAGATGTTGGATTGTTTTTGGGGGTTGACCAGACCAAAAAGGGCCTTCTCCGTCTTTTTCTTTAAGGGTGTAATTTGTATTTCTTCTCACATCAATTTTCCAGACGAACACTGAGTAGATATTCTCGTAATTTCTCCGACGTAGACTTAAACATGGAAACCGCCGTTATTTTGTTGTTTCTCGCAAGTCTTGCCTACTGTCAGTCATAGCATTGTATTCCTTTTGAAATCGTATGGTAGACAGCCTACTGTACATGTGCATATACATGAACAAACCCCGGTGTAGAATAGCACATCCAACGATGACAGTTATTTTATAATGGGCAGGCCAGACCTGCTCTTGAATAAATGCGAATAGATTGTTTTCTCTATTGTATTATTTGCTATTTTTCACCCTTTTCTCGGAGAATTTTACATTAAGATAGATAGCGTTGAAGAGACGGGGTGGGGCCAACCGTTCTAGCTGAACCCTGGGAACGACAAGGGAGAGATCACATGATTACCCAGAACGTCATGAAGTTGCTAAGAGAAAAGGCGCCATCTTTAAAGAAATAAACTAGACGCTAACAAATATGATTAAGTGCAGTTTTAGAAATACATACAGAACTTTGTTGTCATATCAGTCTTAGCAATCAGTCATTTACTAGTGAGTTACAGTACTTATATCCACAAAATGTGTTCAAACAGCAGAAGACAGTCTGATGATTTTACAAATAGAATAAAATCGTATTTGAGGTCATGTGCTAGGCTTTGGGATCTCACAAACAGGGGACTTGACATTTGAATCTAACCCAAACACACACATACACACTAGACACACACACACACACACACTCTAGACACACACCCACCCATGTCCAGACATCTAAGACTTTGAGGTATTGTGGAGGACAGAAGGGAACATAGGGCTAGGTTAGGAGAGAGGTCTATATCTCTAGACAGGCCTAGGTTAGGAGAGAGGTATATATCTCTAGACAGGCCTAGGTTAGGAGAGAGGTCTATATCTCTAGACAGGCCTAGGTTAGGAGAGAGGTCTATATCTCTAGACTGGGCTAGGTTAGGAGAGAGGTATATATCTCTAGACAGGGCTAGGTTAGGAGAGAGGTCTATATCTCTAGACAGGCCTAGGTTAGGAGAGAGATCTTCGGTCTATATGGGTAAGTCTACATGTCTCAGCAGATTGGGCCAGACTGGACTTCCATAATACTGGATCTAGAACTGGATCATACTGGTGTATAATTCATAAATCTGGTGGCTGAGCGGTTAGGGAATTGGGCTAGTAATCCAAAGGTTGCTGGTTCGATTCCTGTGCCGAATTACATTGTGTCCTTGGGCAAGGCCCTTCACCCTACTTGCCTTGGGGGAATGTCCCTGTACTTACTGTACATTGCTCTGGAAAAGAGCGTCTGCTAAATGACATGTACATGTAATTAGATGCAGCTATATCCTTTGTTCTGACTGAAAGATGTTTCTTCCTAAACTGCCATTCTATCTCTCCTCTGTCTGGTCTAGCTGGGATGACACAGTTTACATTTAGTCATTTAGCAGACGCTCTTATCCAGAGCGACTTACAGTAAGTACAGGGACATTCCCCCAAGGCAAGTAGGGTGAAGTGCCTTGCCCAAGGACACGACGTCATTTAGCATGGCCGGGATTCGAACCGGCAACCTTCCTAACCGCTCAGCCACCTGACACAGTTGTGTCTCCAGCACTGTCACACCTGAACACCTACACATCACATCTAGAGCAACCGCTTCTTAGGTATATGGAGGGATGTTTTAATAGTTTCTTGGATTGTCACCACGCCCATACCCACACCATCTTAGATCTCCACACTACCCACCATCTTAGATCTCCACCCTCACCAGATCTCCACCCTACCCACCATCTTAGATCTCCACCCTCACCAGATCTCCACCCTACCCACCATTTTAATCTCCAACCTCAGGGGCCCCGTATAGGGGGGAAAAGTTAAGACAATTCCAAGGGCACCAAAAAATAGAAAAACTAATAGAAATTATAAACTTTCTTTTTTTTTTCATGGGGCTCAAAATTCCTTCCGGCGCCCCCTACCCACCATTTTAGATCTCTACCCCCACCTCCCACAACCCCAGTGCTGTAGTGATATCATACACAGTGTCACAGAGTGACCATCCAGACCTTGACATGCTAGACTACTTCATACGGGACCACATCAATGCCCCCCCCCCCCCCCCCTTCTCAAGTGTAAGGAAGGTGTAAGCCATGTTCATATTTCAACTTCAGTAAAATGCTTCAGGGGTATGTTCAGTTCCAAGGATCTCATGTTCAACCACCAGAAGGAGGCAGTATTTAGTCACTCATGAGCACAAGACTGTCACCCAGATAGCTGTGTGGTTCGTTTCTCCATCATAGTGGACTGATCAAGTAAACAATGACAGTTAGCAGAGATAGACCCTAAAGAATCTCTTCTAAATCCTAAATCAAGCCCTAATTGTCTCTATTGTACTCTATTGTACTCTGCTCTAACTTGATATGCTCTGTTGTAGGATTATCTGTTCTCTCCTTCCCTCTCCTCCTCTCCTCCTCTCTCATCCAGCCCCTCTAAACCGGAACTCTCTCCTTCTTTTCAGGTGTAGCGAAGGTATTACCGCCACCGCTAACAGTTAATATTGGATATTGCGGATAGCTTGGTGATTTTGACGCAGCTGTCAAACAGACCTAGTTTCGTAACAGATAACCTGTCTGTCTGTCTGTCTGTCTGCCTGTCTGTCTGTCGCCTGTCTGTGTGTCTGCGCCCAGGCAGATACAAGCAGCTCTCAGCTGCTGTGTCTCTTATCTGGACCCAACCAGAGACACACACCTCAGAGTCTCTACACACACATCCTGTCCTCCTCTCCACCCTGTCCTCCTCTTCAGGGAAAAAGGCTTATTTGGAAAAAATGGTGTTTGTCTAACTCTCCCGCTGTGACAGACCCATTCACTTCCTGCTGTACTTCCTGTGTGCTGTTTGAATGTCACTTTGATAAAAGCTTCTGCTGTGTGAATGGCATGTGAACTGCTGGATAAAGGTGCTTGTGTGTATTAGGCTGCTCTGGCTTTAGTCTGGGTTGTAGTATTGAGGCACTTCACCCTACTTGCCTCTGGGGAATGTCCCTGTACTTACTGTAAGTCGCTCTGGATAAGAGCGTCTGCTAAATGACTAAATGTAAAATGTACTTCATTTATTTGTAGTTTGTATATTTCTGGAAGTTATTCCACTTGTGTCTGTGGAAATACGTCGCAAGACACATTTTATACGACAGGAGAAACAACCTACAATACAACCATAAAACCAATACAACCTACAGTTATGAATTGAGTACATAACCTTTTATATATACAATGCAACATACAGTGTGTAGTCAAACAATGTTGTTCTGTAGATAACAGGAGTTATCCCTGACTGTGCAAGTGTCACAACGTAGTGATGTCTGGGTGACATCATCAGTGATGTCATCAGAGCTGCCCTGGTATTTAAGCGTAGGAGGGTGCAGAGAGCAGGGCAGAGAGAAGGCTGGTGAGGCCGTCATCTGGACCACCATGAGAGAGATCGTACATCTGCAGATCGGACAGTGTGGGAATCAAATCGGCTCCAAGGTAATAAATCGTAGATCCGTTACTATTTTCTTCCTGTGTTACAAATTTGTCTGGATTTATTGAGTCCACTCTTGGTGGGTTGATATCATTTAGTCAGGACAGGATGCTCTAGTCTAGGACAGGATGCTCTAGTCTAGGACAGGATGCTCTAGTCTAGGACAGGATGCTCTAGTCTAGAACATGGGATTCTCTTCGTGGGCATTCTGGAGAAAATACTTCCCAACACTTATAGATGTGTGATCATCCTAATCGCATGATGATAGTGGAACACAGTGTTTATTGATGTCATTTACTGTGAAGAACAACACCCAGGGAAAAGGTAACCACATGGAGAGGTGTTTAAAACAACCCCTGATCACCCAAACCTGACAAACTCAACTCCTGACACACAGAGAATTTACTTCATATCTATCGACAAAATATTCAGTATTTCCTTAAACGTGATAGGTTGTATGTTCACTTCACTCCTAATATGGTTCATGTATCGGGCTGTGACTTGACACTTCTGCCCTGACAGTTGTGAGTGGCAGAGGGTGTTTCCCTGCGTATGTTGTTGCTGAAAGATAAGTGCAAGACTGGCATGGGTGGGACATGGGGTTTATCATGACTTCCACAATGCCAGCCAGAGAAACAGCAAGGGGACCCTTGAAGAAGAGGGGGACCTTGAGAGACAGACAGGCTGGGTGGGTTATCATCCAGAGCATCTTCGATGAATGACGACCACATCTGGTTAACTAGAGATGGGTGGTTGTGGAGCCGTACTGGATTGAGGAATCTCTGTGGGTCTTTTTGCTGGCTGTATTGTGTTTGTGTGTTTCTGGATAGACCTAGTAAGTACGTTTCTGTTTGTTCAGTCACTTTGTAACGGTGTTCCTTTGTGTGTGTGTTGTGTGTGTGTGTGTAGTTTTGGGAGGTGATTAGTGAGGAACATGGGATCAACGCCACAGGAAACTACGAGGGCGACAACGTCCTCCAGCTGGAGCGTCTCAACGTTTACTTCAACGAGGCACAGGGTACGTCTCAGGTGTGTGTGTGTGTCAGGTGTGTGTGTGTGTCAGGTGTGTGTGGGTCAGGTGTGTGTGTCACAGGTGTGTGTGGGTCAGGTGTGTGTGTCACAGGTGTGTGTGGGTCAGGTGTGTGTGTCACAGGTGTGTGTGGGTCAGGTGTGTGTGTGTCTCAGGTGTGTGTATCTCAGGTGTGTGTGTCAGGTGTGTGTGTCTCAGGTGTGTGTCTCAGGTGTGTGTTTCTGCCCCCAGGGGGTAAGTATGTCCCCAGATCTCTGCTCATTGATCTGGAGCCTGGCACCATGGACAGTGTGAGGGGCAGCAGGATCGGAAAGCTCTTCAGGCCCGACAACTTCATCCACGGTGAGAGACACCTGTCCCAATATCCTCCGTTTATAGTCTGAGTTTAGAGTCTCTGTCTATGGTCACTGTCTATGGTCACTGTCTCTAGTCTTTGTCTATAGTAACTGTCTATAGTCACGGTCTATAGCCACTGTCTATGGTCACGCTTTCTTTTAGCAACATACAGGAATAGGATTTGAACTTGCAACCTCTTTATCTTCAGTTAAATACCCCACCACTGAGCTACACACAGAACATTTTATTTTGTGTGTGTATGTGTGTGTGTGTGTGTGTGTGTGTGTGGGGGGGGGGGTGTTCAGGAAACTCCGGGGCAGGAAACAACTGGGCTAAGGGTCACTACACGGAGGGTGCAGAGCTGGTGGAGCAGGTGATGGACCGCGTCCGTAGCGAGAGCGAGGGCTGCGACTGTCTGCAGGGGTTCCAGTTCGTCCACTCCCTGGGCGGTGGCACCGGCTCAGGCATGGGCACCCTCCTCATCAACAAGATCAGAGAGGAGTACCCTGACCGCATCATGAACACATTCAGTGTCATGCCCTCCCCCAAGGTGTGTAGTAAACTAACCTCCCTCCCCTAAAGGTGACTAGTGTGTACTATGCTAACAGTGTACTGTACTGTACTGTAGCATATACTAAAGGTACCTGTGTGGACTTTAACCTATCTCTCTTTCTTCCCACCCCTCCCCTCTCCTCTTCCCCCTTCCCTTTCCTCCCCTTCCCCTCTCTCCTCCCTCCTCCCTCTCTCCTCCCTCCCTTTCCTCCCCTTCCCCTCTCTCCTCCCACCCCTCCCCTCTCCTCTCCTCTTCACCCTTCCCTTTCCTCCCCTTCCCCTCTCCTCCCCTCTCCCCCCCCCCCTCCCCCCCACAGGTGTCAGACACGGTGGTGGAGCCCTACAACGCCACCCTCTCTGTGCACCAGCTCATCGAGAGCACGGATGAAACCTTCTGCATCGACAACGAGGCGCTCTACGACATCTGCTTCCGCACGCTCAAGCTGACCACGCCCACCTACGGCGACCTCAACCACCTGGTGTCCCTGACCATGAGCGGGGTCACCACCTCCCTGCGCTTCCCCGGCCAGCTCAACGCCGACCTCCGCAAGCTGGCCGTCAACATGGTGCCCTTCCCCCGCCTGCACTTCTTCATGCCGGGCTTTGCGCCGCTTACTGCCAGGGGGAGCCAGCAGTACCGCGCCCTCACCGTGCCCGAGCTCACCCAGCAGATGTTCGACCCCCGCAACATGATGACGGCCTGCGACCCCAGGAGGGGGCGCTACCTCACCGTGGCGGGGATGTTCCGCGGCACCATGTCCACCAAAGAGGTAGACGAGCAGATGCTGGCCGTGCAGCAGAAGAACAGCAGAAACTTCGTGGACTGGATCCCACACAACGTCAAGGTGGCCGTGTGCGACATCCCTCCCCGAGGCCTCAAGATGGCCGCCACCTTCATCGGCAACAACACGGCCATTCAGGAGATTTTCCGCCGCATCGGGGAGCAGTTCACCCTCATGTTCCGCCGCAAGGCCTTCCTCCACTGGTACACGGGCGAGGGCATGGACGAGATGGAGTTCACGGAGGCTGAGAATAACCTCAACGACCTTGTGGCGGAATACCAGCAGTACCAGGACGCAACAGCTGACCTGGAGCTGGAGGAGGAGGAGCAGGAGGAGGAGGAGGAGCAGGAGGAGGAGAGACCGTCATCTAGTATTGTGACAGTTCAAACAAGAATGGAAACTAAGACTGAGATGGTGACAGAGACGAGTGCTGAGACCGTGACAGAGACGAGTGCTGAGACTGTGACAGAGTGAGGTGTGTTTGTGACAGAGTGAGGATGGTTGTGACGGAGTGAGGTGTGTTTGAGACGGGTGGAGGTGATGCCTTCACTGAGACACAAGACGGTGTCAGGAAACCTCAACTATTTTCTCTCAAAAGACTTGAATTTTAGCTTTTTTCCTTAGTCTTTTACTCATATAATTGTACAGTATAGATACATATTGCCTTATATCGCTTACTGAGTGTGCTATTAATAATCATTCACATGCTTTTAAAAAAAAAAGGTTGGCTGTACTGCGATTTTGTTGAATTTTTCAGTTGTGATATGAAAATAAAATGTGTACAGAATTTGTATTTACAGTTTTCTTCCTATATTACAATTATATTGTTTGACATTGTATGATTCATTTAGAACTTAATAATGTGTCATTGTACTGTTGTAAACACAACATGGATGTCTTAAATTGGTTTAAATGAAAATTAACAGTATGTGTTCTCATAAAGTAATCCTCACAATTCAATAGGATTACATCATTTACATTTAAAGGAGCATGTTTTGGTCACTGTGTTTGTAAGAAAAATATTACTGAGAATTTAATAAAAAGTCGAAACCCAGACTTTATAATCCTTACAATATTGTATTATACGATTAGAAGCTTTCATCAAAAAACATTTTTATCAGGAAAGAAATGGTATAATGTTGCCTTTGCATAATTATTTAATTATTATTAATTATGAATTAAGTGTTATGAGATACTCTTTATTCTGACTCCACAGATAAGCAGTTTTACACATGTTCGAGTCATCAAAAACCTGTACTGTTCCTTTAACAGTTACAGTCAACAGCCTCCCTCAAAAGAACACCGTGGTTCAGAACCCCACAGCGAAACCGTACTGCTTGAACTCTGTTCTGTACTGAGTTGGTTGGATTCATGATGCCCTCAACACTGCTGTCTGTCAGGGGAAGATAACACACACCTCCTGATAAGGCCCTGAGACGTGGCTCTGAGCTTGGCCCTTCGGCTCGGCCATATAACACCAAGCCTTGACAAAAAACTGTATCTAGACAGAGGAGGGTCAGAAGGGACAGGGATCTTTCACCTACTTGTAAAAGTGGGTTATTCCTGCATATGCCCATGTTACTGCAAATTGTAACATACATCTCTATATATATAATATATATATTGAGGTTATTTTGTTTCAATTTCAAGAGTGTCGGCTAATGCAGAAAAGCCTAGAAAATGTTTTGATGTAGAAGCCTAATTCATCTGATCAATCTGGAAAATCAGATCTGCCTTGAACACAAGCATGACAACTAAAATCATACTTTTGTGATCCATTCGTGTAGCATTATGTCTTTCCATTCAAGCCGTTCCAATAACTGTGGATAATGTTAGGGTATTGTAGGCTAGATGTCAGGGGGGCCCACGTAGAGCGAAATCCTTTTGTTGGTTGTGTATAAAACAATCATTGTGACATCACAGTGACATAATCGTTCAGTGGCATTGTCATATTCCTCCAAGGGCATGTTAGTTCAGCTTTGATCACAAGGTCTAAGTGTGGAACCGAACCTCATACCTATTGTGCAAGTTCTGCAGAGGGCAAAGGACGGATTCCTACTGCTGGACTATAACGACTTGCTATCCACCTCATGGAAAATCGTTGTGGATCTCGTATGAAGTATTTCGAAATGGTATTGCGTCGTTATTTCAAACATTTGTTCACTTTGGTTATCGTTACTCTGAACTCACTGAAAAGACATTAACGATTTTAGATTTTGGGCCGGTAAATTGATTCCAGATACCTTAACTACGCTGCTTTCTGCTCTGTCAATCACCGCTCTGGCACGCGGCGGATGTGCGCCACATACAGACTCATGTGACTCGGGTCGTAGGGGGGAGGTGATTTGCGTCAGCTCTTTAACGAATGCTGCCAGTTCATTGAGTCAGTGTGACTGTACTTGCCGGCTGGGCTGATCTACTCTCCACTCTCACTACCAATACCACACACCGGTTAATATACAACAGCCAAGTCATGAAGATCTGGACCTCAGAACATATTTTCAAGTGAGTGATTTATTTAAATGTGTACGGTTTGTTATCTTTTCCAGTTTTCCCTTCCCCCCGTCTGAACGAGGTAGCGGTACAAATTGTCCTTTATAGGATAGCTCGCGGTTATCTCTTCTTTTAAGTACCGGTATCTGTGCTTGCAGGATAATCGGTTTGACTTTCCTTATATAGCCTTGCTTCGTTAGCTAAGAATATAGCTAGCTCTAGATAACACCAGCTTAATGCACATCTCATTGGCTATTGTAAAATTGTTTAAATGCCTTTTTAATACATCACTGAAAGACCTAGAGTAGGCTACATTGCAACACAGCCGGCTTCCGTTTAAAAAACGACCAATTTAAACGAATCGGTGTTTCTACAGAATCTGTTCTTGGTTATTATTATTTCTTTTTTCGTTAGTTTTTTCTCTCACTATAACAGTTGTCAGGGTCTTGTGCAGAGGTTGCGTAACCAGCTAGCTAGCTTCTTTATCCAGCAACCTTTCCCCCACATTTCACCGCGCCTCCAGTCCAATGCGTCACTCGGCAACCACATGGCATCTGGTCGTCTCCACGGTAACGGCCGCTGACGTCGGGTTCTGGACCCAGAAGATTGTGTTGGCGCGGTTTTTTGTTGTACTGATTGTACTCTGCGAAATAACATTCATGTTCTGATATATACCCCTGTCATCAGTTTATGAATACATGCGATTGACAACCGCATCAAGTTCTGTGTACCCCGGTCAATGCTATCATGAAAACGTTTCATAACATGGCACTCTGTATAGAAACAGCTAGACTGCAACTAGTCGACTTGATCTATGTGTAACAGAGCAAAACACGTTTTTAATTAAATATACAATATGCATGCTAATCACACCCGGGATAGGCTAGGGTAAGACTGAAACAACAGTATATGATCGTCATTTGTAATTTAGTTTTAATTCATTCTCCTCATCCTCCTGTTGCCCCACAGCCACCCCTGGGAGACGGTAACCAAGGCGGCCATGCAGAAGTACCCCAACCCCATGAACCCCAGTGTGTTTGGGGTGGACGTGCTGGACCGGGCAGTGGACAGCCAGGGCCGTCTCCATAGCAACCGCCTCCTCAGCGCAGAGTGGGGCCTTCCTTCCATCGTTAAGTCTGTGAGTACCAGGCTGCTCTCTCTCTCTCTCTCGTTCTCTCTCTCTCTCTCGTGCTCTCTCTCTCTCGTGCTCTCTCTCTCACTCTCTCGTGGTCTCTCTCTCGTGGTCTCTCTCTCGCCTGGTCTCTCTCTCAGATAGACCTGTGATAGAACAAGGCTGTGAGACGTCTCCAGTGACACCCTCAAGAAACACAGCGATGCACTGTATACGCCTAGGAAGGTTTCAGCAAGCACAGTTGCTATTTTTACATCTCCAAACTAACCCAGTATAGAGGTTTAACCCAGACAGGTTTGAGTAACGTATAGAGGTCAATGTGCTGAGGCCTGGTAGAATCTTGGCAGCCTGCTCTATATCATAGTACAGCATTTACGTCACACTCTGTCAAGACAGCCCATAATAGCAGGGAACACAGCAGTAGTAGTCACTGACGACCCCCCCCCCCCCACAGGTCTATTTCTATCAGAAGATTACTACACTCTGTCTCTGGCTCATGATGTCCTGAACTTTAGTTGTACCATACCACATGCCAGTGATGTAACAGTACAAGCAACAGTGAGTGTGTGTGTGCACATGTGCATGTGAGAGAGATAGTGAGCGGAGGAGGCTTGCTTTTGATGTCTGCCAAAGTGTGTCAGTCAGTTCAGGGTTCCAGAGTGGTCATTCCAGGGTTCTAGAATGGTCAGTCGGTGGTTCTAGAATGGTCAAACCGTTGATTTGACCTATTACTCCTTACCCTTGTTGCATACGCAAATCACAGCAAGATAAGAACTGTACGGCTTTGATTTGACAGTAGTCCAGATTAGACAAGGCGTCCCGTTCTGTGAACCGTGACAGCACGGTATCTGGGCCCTGGTGCCTCTCTCTGGCCCGGGGCCAGGATAACTCCTGGATCCCAGGGTCACATGAGACCCGTCCGGCCCCCAGGGGTCAGGCCCCGATCCTGGGGGAGGTCAGGGGGAGGAGATCCTGGGGGAGGTCAGGAAAGGTGGGCAGAGACTCCTATTAATAGCAGCCCTAAGTCCCCAGACGGCCCAGTAGCATGGCTGCTTCTCAGACAGGCTTAAGTCACTGCTGCTGTTAGGGATGTACCTGAATGATATTAGTTTATTAGTCAACAAGCAATCTCATTAATATATAATGAGATTGCCTCCCTTGACAATGAAGAGTGTGCTATAAATAAAAAGCATTTATTATTAATATATATTCACCTGCTGTACATGCTCTTTGATATAAATATTAGTCTGACTCTGCATGTAAGTAAAATTAAATGAGGGTTAACAAGTAACAAAAGTATTTTAACTGACAGGGCACATCAATTCTACCTTTTTCATAACGGTAACTAGGTATATAACAGTAAATCATAGAAACCAGAGTTATCTAGTGAAGAAACGAACTGAAGTGGGCGAGATAGACCAGTGGTTCTAGAACACTCCGATGTTCGGTCCTGAAGGTTCCAGTAGCTGACTGTGGATTCTCTCCTGTGTTCAGATCATCGGCAACTCGCGGACGTGCACCTTCATCCAGGAGCACTCGGTCGTGGACCCCAGAGAGAAGACATTTGAGCTGCAGTCCTCCAACGTAAGTACCTTCACACAGGGGACGGGGATAGCTGTGCTGTCTGACAGGTGAAGGGGACTGGGCATAGCTGTGCTGTCAGACAGGTGAAGGGGACTGGGGATAGCTGTGCTGTCTGACAGGTGAAGGGGACTGAGGATCAGTTCAGCTCACTGGTGGAGCATTTCACCACAGATAAAGACGTTGCAGGTTTGAATCCACCTGTAGCGTCTGCTAAATTTGATTTATTATTAAATATTATTATTACTAAGTACTATTATGGGAGTTCTGATGGGTTCTCCAGTCTTTATGCTACAGATTGAGTCTTCAGTTTGCAAATAAAAGATGAGTTTTGTAAGAGGCGTTTGGGTTATAAAACCCATGACTCTTTACTAAACATGTTGTCCAGATCTTCTCAGCAGGCATGTCTGCACAAGAAAGACATTTGTAAACGGTGTGTTGGGTGTGGGAGACACGCTTATGGAATGATGCTGAACCGGTTCTTGAGGCCCAGTGTGTCAAATGTGAACATGAAAAGCTGAACAAGCCGGTTGTCTCTCTCTCTTTCTCACAGTCTCTCTCCCTCCCTCTTCTGCCTCTCTCACCCCTGCAGATCACCTTCACTAACCTGGTATCAGTGGCTGAGAAGCTGACATACAAACCACACCCTCAAGACCCAGACAAGTAAGACATGAAACAGCTAAATACACCATCAGATCAAATCATCCCTTTTCACTGCCCCTCAACCAACCCAAACCCTCAAGGAATCATAACTCTGTATACTGCAACCTGTGTTCTGCAGGACGGTTCTGACCCAGGAGGCCATCATCTCTGTGAAGGGGGTGAGCCTTAGCAGCTACCTGGAGGGGGTCATGGCCAGCAGCATCTCTAGCAACGCAGGCAAGGTGAGTCACCTGCACCCTGGGTGGGTGGCTGGATGGATATTATATATATGAATACATGCATGGATGGATGGCAGGATAGATCAATCGATGGATACCAGCCCTGTTCCAGGAAACCTACAGGATGATTCAGTAGCTATTCATTCCAGCCCTAATGCAGGACACATGCTTCTAATAATGAATAATGTTGAGCTTAATAAGATAGATGTGGTTAGGGTTAGCACAGGGGGGCACCTCTCCAGGAACAGGGTTCGACAGCCTTAAAAATAATTCAATAGTCTGTTTAAAACTTTTTTGGTGTTGTCAGTGCCTAGCTACTTTACAAACAGGGCAGCCTTTGTTTTCGCTGCCTAATTCCAAGGTCTGTTTGTTCTTCACTCCAGGGCCGCGAGGCAATGGAGTGGGTGATCCGAAGGCTGAACGCAGAGATCGAGGAGCTGGCGGCCACAGCCAGGGGAACGATACGAACGCCCATGGCTGCCGCAGTCACAGAGAAATGACACCACCCACCCTCAAACCTTCTCTCCCTACCTCCATCTCATCCCCTGTTCAGATGGCAGGGGATCCCCTTGGTGTTTATTGCCTCTTGATAACATGTACGGTGCTAGCCCAGATTCCCTTCACGTTGCTCTGCTCTTCCTCCTCTCCTCTAATTCATGGGTGCATTCCCTCCATATCTTATTTGAAAGTCTATCTACATTAGATACCTCATGGCGGACTGCAACCTAAAGGGATTCTGGGTAGTGGTTTCAGGAGGCTGCTAGGCTGACCGCTCGTAGTGAGAGGTTGGAATACTCTGGCTCCACGTCAGCAGAGACGCGGGCGGGGGAGGTGACTAGGCGAACAGTGCCAAACATCTTATCGAGCCCTTCGATGATTTGTGTTCGCCGGCAGAGACTCTGCCCTGCTAGAGAAGCTCTCCTCCTCTGGGTCACAGCCTGTGGGACACCTGGGAAGGAGAAAGACAGTGGTAAAGGCAAGATGTCCACCTTAGCGTCGCTGCTTTAGCGACAGGGCCAGTCAGGTGTGACCAGGTGTGACCAGGTGTGACCAGGTGTGACCCAGGTGTGACCAGGTGTGACCAGGTGTGACCAGGGGTCTGTAAGACAGAGACGGCAGTGTTTGTGGAGGGAGAGTGGTCTTCTCTAGCAGGCTGGTTGGATGAGTCACGCCGTCCGTCTCCTCTGCAGCCTCAATAGCTGGAAGAACTAAAGCTGAGCGATACGTCAGAACTGGAACTCAACTACTGTATTTATTACTACGAGATATAATTATTATTATTATGATTTAAGCTTTAACTGAAAGGGAACAAGGTAATGTAGACGTCTCAAATGCAGTGTGGCTGTAGAGTTTCTCTGTGGAGATGAAGCGTCGCACCACTTGCAAGGAGCTGCATGTGTAACCAGCGTTTCATTCGAACCAATGAATACATCAGCACTTACCTAGCCTCTGACCAGCTAGACCAGAGAGCAGGAGGCGAGCAGGGTTCTATGAATATCACCCGTGTTGGTGGAATAGTGACACGAGCAACAGACAGGAATAAATACTGTAGTTTATGACCACAGATGGAACACACTCGGCGCTTGCATTTGAGACAGTTTTCCTTCATGAGTTAGCGGTGGCACCTGCCATGTTCTTGGCGAAGATTGTGCAGGCTTATTGCATTGTTACCTCAAAACAGTTATTTATTTGCATATTTATTGTGAAATACTATTGACTCGATGGACTTTAATGGGTACTTACAGAGAACCTTTATAATACACACACACACGCCAACACATATATACATAATACAACCTGCTATTACGTGCTGTGTCAATGTTACTTTTTGGGTTTATTTGGGTTGTGAACATACAAACTCTTACTAACAGGATGAACTGAATGTAGACTCTCAGGCGGCCGATGCCAAATTGATGCCCTGGTGATTTTTAACGCACAATGATGAGCTTCCGAGAACAAAGCAAACTGTGCTTAAAAACCTAACTTTATTTTTCTCCGATTCCAGAACCTCTGTTATGGAATGTTTGTGTGTGTGTGACCCTGAGTGTTTAGGGGTATTTGTACAATGTTAGAAATACGAAAGGAATTATTTATTTTCATATTTATAAAGATGTCTTTTTATTTTGTTCATTGTCAACACACAGTGCTTTAGTCACTTCCGTCTGATGACGTGGTTATCTTGTGTTTAAGACCACCTGATGTTGGCAACTTTACCCAACAGCCAAAATGATTGTTTGGTACATTATGTAAGCTTGTGTTGTTCATAAGTCTCGCAGCGACTGAGATGAGTGCATTCCAAATGCCTCCAGCTCTCAGGTTGCTACGATGTTGCTTGTTGGAAGATTGTTTATGCATTAATGGCCAAATATCTAAATTCGTTTTTTTGTTGTTATGCTTCTTCCGGCTGAATCTGCTATGGAGGTGACGTGACATGGTTTAACTTGGTTTCTTGGTAACCTGGTTTTTCTCTAAACAAAAAGAAACAACAGAATGTTTTTTTAATTTAAATAGTTTGTTGTTGTTGCTCTGACAAGAACTGTCCAAATCTGGTTATTTTTCTAATTATTCAAAAGTTGGAACTGCATTGATGGTTGGAAAGCTGCTGTACTGACAAAATAGAAGAGTGGTCGAATGAAAAATAATAAAGTCATTTGAAAGCTTTTGCTTGTTGTTGTAATGTGTGCTCAAATGTTCCATAAAATGATTTTAGCTCTAAAATCATTCCAAAAATGATTCCTAAAAAAAAAAAAAAATCATTCCTAAAATCATTTGTGTTGTAAGCTTCGCTTACAACACAAATCGTACCTGAAGGGAATGAGAGCTTTTTCAGGACAGGTACCTTTATTTTGAAGACCTCGTTCACCGTAAAATCCTCTGCCTGAGATCTTTACTTGCCCCATCTAGTGTTCTGGAGTGTATTAATTATATGTGACGTCAGGGTCAGAATTGTGTATCATCCAATAGCTGGGGAAGAAAGCATGGCCCGTCAGCCAACCGTGCACAGAGGAGGTTTTTAAAAGGATATTTGAAATCAAACAGCTAGAAAAATTTGCCAGGCTGTATTCACGTCAGCTTAGTGAAGTGCGAACCAACGAACTAGTGGTAAAGTGGAAGAATTCGCTCTAATCAATAGCTATCTAGTGTGTTTCTGTATGCTTTTGAAACCTTGCTAGCGCTACTGGTAGCTAACAATATCCCAGACGATTAGAAATCGCAATTTAACTGATTATTGGAACTGGTCCTCAAGCCAAATACAGGACGATAGTCGCCCTTCCTAGCTTGTTAGCTAGCTAAAGTTAACTTGCTGTCTTTTCTATGTAGCATTAGTTAGCTAGCTAGCTACTAGCTGGATTCTTATTGGATCGTTTTTTTACTCTGCGGTGCGTGGATTCAAGTTTTTATTTCAGCCGCCACACATTATTGGTAAGCGTTACAGCACCACATTTTTATGTTATCTTCTAGTAACCTTCTACTTCCTTTGATATCTGTCTAAACGAAATGAAATGTGCAGACAAGGAAGAATTGTCGCGGGCTTGTCCGATGCCACGCTAGCGAAGAAATGCTTTCTTTCTAGGTCGGTGTGTAAAGCTAATTTCCATGAGATAAATCAACAATAATTGTCTTTCCCTTCAGATTATGGATGCTGCTGAATTTAAAGTCAAGATGTCAAATGATATTAAGCCTCAACGGCCTGAACAGAAGGTACGTGTAGCTCGCTAGCTACTCATTTACACATCACAATTAACGGGGTCTCTTCAGAATCTAGTATTACAGTTATTTGCACATTTATCTTGAGACCAGTTGTCTTTTGCCAATGTGTGTTGTAATAACGTTGCTGGTTTTTTATCTCCAAAATGTCCTTGGCTACAACTCCAGTTTCGTAATACTTCCAAGCCACTTATCTAGCTAACCCTGACCTTGCAAGTTTAGGTTTTCCTATTTAGAAATGTAGCTTACATTTACTAATGTACATTTACTAATGTAGGCTAAGCTCGTGTCCGCTGTTTTGCTGCCGCGTCTGGGGACATGTCTTTATGTCACAGATGACGGACACTCGCGTTGTCTTGTTTTCAGTCGAGCATCGACGGTCCAAAACGAGTTCCGGTGTCCCAGACGAGCTGCAAGCCAGTGTGGACTCCAAAGCCAACCCAACGCGTGCTGGGGGTGTCGAACGGGCCCCAGCGAATCCCGAAGCCCCCAGGTCAACAACAGAAGCCTGCAACGCAAGGCCAGACGCCCAAAACCACGAACCAGCCCAAAACTGTGAACCATGGAAACCAGAACGTCAACCCTGTCCACCAGGCCCAACTCAAGCCCTGTAGCTACCCCAAGAACAACCATGCACCTCAAAACATTCCCACTCTGCCCCAGAGCCAACCCAAGGTGCACCCTGCCCCCCAGCACACACCTGCACAGGGCCAGCCCAAGTTGAACCCTGCTCCACAACAAAAGCAGCTCCAGAGTCAGGCTAAGACCAGCCAGGCCCCTCATCCAACACCCGCACAGGGCCAGCCCAAGACGGATTTAGAGGGTCCCAAATCGACGGGTCCATCTAAACCTGGAAAGTAAGTATAGGCAAATTAGAGATGGATGGGTGGATACACAGCATATAAGAGTCATTAACATGAAAATATAAGACCAAATAAACATGAATAATCATCAGTAATAATCGTGCCATATTTTGACTGGCGTTCAGGAAGCGCTGGAGCCTGGAGAACTTTGACATCGGCCGTCCGCTGGGGAAGGGCAAGTTTGGTAACGTGTACCTGGCCAGGGAGCGGCAGTCCATGTTCATCCTGGCCCTGAAGGTGCTGTTCAAGAAGCAGCTGGAGAAGGCTGGGGTGGAGCACCAGCTGCGGAGGGAGGTGGAGATCCAGTCTCACCTCAGGTACACACGTGCACACATATAGACATGGACGCACAACCCATGTACGCACACACAACCCGTGTAGACACACATACATGTAGACACACACATACATGTAGACATGCGCACGCACACACACGAAGAGATGCGCACACACACATGAAGACATGCGCACACAACCCAAGTACGGACACACGTAGACACACACAACCCACGCACACCCACCCACCCTACCTGTGTAGACCCCCCCCCCCACCTTACCTGTGTAGACACACACACACACCCACCACGTAGAGAGACACAGCCCCTGTGTGATGGTGTCCATGTCTCCTCCTCAGACACCCCAACATCCTGCGTCTGTACGGATACTTCCACGACGCCGCGCGCGTCTACCTCATCCTGGAGTTCGCCCCCAAGGGGGAGCTGTACGGCGAGCTGCAGCGATGCGGCCGCTTCGACGAGGCCCGAAGCGCCACGGTCAGTCTGCCTAGCAACCTCACAGAGGAGGGAGTTTACCTCTCGCTCTCTCTCCTCTCGCTCTCCTGTCACGGCAGGTTTAAACTAGCAACGCACTCCTCCAGCATGGAGCTGCGTAGATAACTCGCCTTTCTCGTTGTGTGTACTGTTGATGGAACATCTGGTCTCTTGTGGAACCTCTGTGGTTCTGTACTGACTGGGCTCCTCTCCCTTGTTCTCCCCTCCTCCTCTCACCTCCTCCTCTCCCCTCCTCCTCCTCTGCCCTTCCTTGGTCTCCTCCTCCCTCACCTCTCACTCTCTTCCCTCTGTGGTTTCATCCCTCCCCTCCTCAGTACATCATGGAGCTGACAGATGCTCTGAACTACTGCCACTCTAAGAAGGTGATCCACCGGGACATCAAGCCAGAGAACCTGCTGCTGGGTTCCAACGGGGAGCTGAAGATCGCAGACTTCGGCTGGTCTGTCCACACGCCCTCCTCCAGGTCAACACACACACTCTCCTCACACACACACACGCCCTCCTCCAGGTCAACACACACACTCCTCACACACACACGCCCTCCTCCAGGTCAACGCACACACGCCCTCCTCCAGGTCAACACACACACTCTCCTCACACACGCACACTCTCCTCACACACACACACACACTCCTCACACACACGGATGCCCTCCTCCAGGTGCTTGTTCCATCCATCTCTATAAACATGATCTAACGTGTGTGTGTGTGTCCAGGAGGTCGACCCTTTGCGGCACGCTGGACTACCTCCCTCCAGAGATGATCGAGGGCCGCACCCACGATGAGAAGGTTGACCTGTGGAGTCTGGGGGTGCTCTGCTACGAGTTCCTAGTGGGACGGCCGCCCTTCGAAACCAAGAGTCACGAGGAGACCTACCGCAAGATCTCCAGGGTAACCACCACACTGGATGGGGATGGACGGGGGGGGGGGCAGCAGCATAGATTTTACATTTAGTCATTTAGCAGACGCTCTTATCCAGAGCGACTTACAGTAAGTACAGGGACATTCACCCGAGGCAAGTAAGGTGAAGTGCCTTGCCCAAGGACACAATGTCATTTGGCACGGCCGGACGAACTGGCAACCTTCAGATTACTAGCCCGATTCCCTAACCGCTCAGTCATCTGACTCACCTATTGACCTTATAAGTTGATCCGCCAAACTATGATCTTTCAGCGATGCTTGCAATACTACATTTATTACTCAGTTAATCTCACACTGTTATCCAAAGTGACACACGGTGATATAAATGGTGTTTACTACAGCAGATCTTCTGTTGTACTTTGGGTTTTGCTTTGGATCAAAGTGGCTGCTGAATGCTAAGCTCATCTGTGGTTGTCTCGTAGGTGGAGTTCATGTTCCCTGATCATGTGACCGCTGGAAGCCGTGACCTGATTGGCAGGCTGCTGAAACACAACCCCCTCCATCGCCTCCCCATCCAGGAAGTCCTCACACACCCCTGGGTGGTGCAGAACTCCACCAAGACCCCCACCAACTCATGACCTGGACACAAACGCACACCCTGGTCCCCAGCCCGGGCCCCTGCACATGAGCACACACACACCCTCGCTGGGCTCACGGGAACACACACACTTGCCCAGACACATGCATACACAACCTTGCTGGGATGCACACACACACACACACACACCATGCTTTAACAGATGCCTGGCTGAACCACTGCTCTCTGAGGAGGATGGATGACTGATGTGGATGTTTGTCAGTTGGGATGTTGTGCCCTCTGTGTGGTTGTTTTGAAATGCCCTTTACATGTTTCCTGTCATTCTACTTTCATGTAAGAAATATACTTGTTTTTTTTGTTTTTTTTACCGATTATGAAAGTTTTATGAAAACGCCTATTACTTGAAGCTAATAAATGTGATTTAATTGACACCTGTTCATTTTAGGTAATATATTGTGATGTTTTGGCTCTGATAAATACCTTTTTCCAAATGTGTAAGGCCATTGAAAAAATTGTATAAAATAACAGCCACAATGCAGTTGACGTTAACGCCGATGGGATGTGTTGTCGGCTACGTGTTTCTCCACCTGGTGGCGCTCTAGTCATTGTCATGTGGCAACGTAGCATAATGGTTTTGACCTAAGTGTTTTTGTCAGTTCGCCAATATTATGATACAATAAAGTACAAATGCCAAAATACCGCGTAGGCTATGTAGTGAGCCAGTTTAATTGCGTGGGACTTGTGAATAGTAAAGCGTGTCTTCTGCAAGCCTTTCCTTAAGCAAATTAATTTCTGAGACATAGGTGGTCGGCGAGCGATAAGAAAACGCAAGTGGGACTCATGGGTTGTGTTTGCTGAATATAGTCAATTTTGCTTATTTTAATGTATGGCAGTGAAACCAAAGTTTAGGCCAAAAAAATAGCCTACAACATAAAGACTTACGGGAGGGGGACGATGATCGTCTATTGTCATATCGCACAGCGTAGCTAAAATGATCTCAATTTATTCTAAATCATTTCACAAAAATTGGCGTGAGGCAGTTATCCGTAACCGAATATCTGTTGGTCCTCTGCAACGTGGTGGTTTCACCTACCTTCACCAACCTTAGATGTTTTTATGAAATTAAAATTCGTTATTTTTGTCAGGCCCTATGTCTACGGTGTTTATAGGCCAAACTAGGCCCTGAAGGGTCTATCGTGTGGATTTAGCCTACAGACCGACTGGATATTTGCTTAAATTCGTTTGCATCAGGTGGACTTAAAAGTAGACATCAGCAACAGTCTCGAAACCATATGGAGGCTGGCAACTCAGGTCGTTTCGAATTACAAATAATTTGGCCAGATGTCTTCAAACGCACAGGCCTCATGTTGAGCAGGTAATATGGGCCTATTTTTTGCCTCGCCGATAGCAAAAAATCTGGCGTAAAAGCCACAGTCTGTTAATGTAGGATTCTGTTCGTAATTTCAAACATGCAGGAAAAGGCAAATGAGCAACAATTATAGAACAAAAGAATATGTCATGCATGGCACGAGACAACCCCTCCCCCCCCTCTCTCACTCTCACACACACCTGTCTTTCTCGTTCGTCTATCTTTTCCCTCTCCATACACACACACGGTCTAGAAAAAATGCCTTCATGCAATAATTCTCTGAAAGATTTCTCCAACATTTCTTTCAAATTTTATTGAAAGAAATGAACATGAAAAAATACGTTTCTCACGGTTTCTTACTTCATTACATAAAATCACACACATTTTTACAATATAATTTCACTTATTTATTTATTCTTTAATATTCATTTTCACGATATATGATAACGATTTTTGAGATATACATTCCATCTTTTTGAAACCACAATAACACTACACATACGGTTTTAACATTTCCACAGAACCCGTTGGAATGCACAGAATGCTAAGAATGTTCTTTATGCACATTTTCTTCTTTAATGATCTCTTATTATCTTATGTTTCAAACACTAGAATTCCCGACATTGAATCATCATTAAATCAATGCCAATTTAGAAGACTTCAGATCAAATGCTTAAATACGGAACTCATTTTGAAGAAAGGCTTGAATTGAATGCGGCAGAGTTAAGTGATGCTGAGCATCTGTTGATGAGGCAATATTTCCAAATCCCTATTTACTGGGAAAAGGATTATTAAGGTTTGCGACGTGTTACCTCGTGTTAAGGACACCGTCTCAAAAATCCTACTATCGGTCAAACTGTGTTTGGTTCATTTGCCGGTAAACTGTGGATTCAGCTGCAGCAGCTCGTGAGTTTTCTCTGCACCTACCATTTAGAGGTTGTGTATTTATTGTGTCTGGATATATTACATTCAATGCATAGTTTTTGTATTTTTTTAAATAATTATACCATCATATTTGCATCCAATCCTAATTAATGCTTGGGTGGGTTGTTCATATCTGGTCCCAGGTCTTTTGTTAGACAGTCGGCTAATAAACGTCTACATTTTTGACGCTTGTCCCTTTCACAAATACATTATGTTCTCCTGTTGTTTATTGCCATCATGTTAGTTGCCATTATTGTAGTCCACAATAAGATTATGTGTTAACCATCACATTCATTGCCCGTTAAAATATTGCAAATCATCGAGAAGAAGAAAGTGGCATCAAATAAATATCTTATTTACGATTTCATCACATTATACCGTCGAATTGTTGTCCAAAATCACAAACTTGAATGTCAAATGAAATGACTCCCACAAGAGCGATGAACAGATAAATTGCGCATTTAGCAATTTAATTTAAGGTCGATCTATGTTGTAAACCTTCACTCCACAGAAAAATATGGAAAATGCAATTAGTTGTCATATGCGTGCGTGCACATCATGTAATAGTCCATCTTGTGTAAGACACTCTCTCTAGCTCTTTCTCTCGGCTGTGTGTGTGTGTGTGTGTGTGTGTGTGTGTGTGTGTGTGTGTGTGTGTGTGTGTGTGTGTGTGTAAGTTTGTGTGCGTGTGTGCAAGAGTGAGCGCGCGAATGTATGCTGCGTTCGGGGCACGCGCCATTTATTACGTATGGATTCTGTAAGCATGGGAGCTGAGCTCATTGGGGTTGAATTAATCACTATAAGGGTGTGCAGTAACATCTATTTCCGGCAGACGTTTAGAGCGTCTAATCATGTATGTTATACTTATAGGCCTCTATAAGCCCCTCCATGGAATGGATGAAACCGGATATGCTGCATATTCCTCCTATTACAAATATGGCGACATCAAAGAACACGTGGTGCCAAAGCAGCTTTCTCCATAAGAGCCGGAGGTGGAAGAGGCTGGGGAGGAGGAAACACAGCCCCGCGCCCGTCAGGCTGCCCGTGAGACCCATGAGAAGGGCAAAATGCGGCACATAAATCGCCATCAGCAGAGTGAAAACCACGAGGCCACAGCGCAAGCTGAGGCCCCATGATTTCAGGCGTCCATCGCCGCCGTAGCAATCGGGGAAAACCGCGCGTCCACCATCCTGGAAAAAAGACTTCTCCAGCACCTCGACTGCAGCAAAGAATGGCAAAGGGTATGACAGCAAAGCTTTGGCCACTAAGAAAATATTTACGACAGCTCGGATGGTGGACGGTAGGTTGTCAGTGATGACCTCCTTGGTTGCGTCTGCCCAGGTCAGGTAAGCCACGAGAGCGAACAGGCCTTTAAGGATGCACGCGGAGATGTGGGTCCAGTTCATCATGCAGTGGAACTCGCTGGGTTTATTCATGTTTCCCTCCAGAGAGGGCAAGAAGATCTGAGACGTGTAGCTAAACACGATGATACCGATAGAAATGGGGAACTTCTTGACGTCGATGTAAAACTTGACTTTGTCCCAAGCCCAATCTCTTGCTCTAGAAAGGCAGTAGGCTATTACGAGGATGTTTATGACAAAATGGGCCATTGTGCAGAGCAAGCTGAACTTAGACACTGCTTTCAGGTTCTTGAGGAAGGCGCAGGGTAGCAGGGCAGCGGTGGCCATGATGGCCCAAGACTTCTGTGAGATCGGCATGTTTGGGAAGCTGTTGTACATCAGGTTACCACTAACAACAACGTAAAGGATACAGGTCATCACGAGCTCTATGATTTGGGCTACATTCACAATATGACCGCCTAGTGCTGGAAATCTTGGCGCACAACAGGCGTTGGCAATGTCCACGTATGAGTCTCTCACGCGCACGAGCTGGCCGTCTTCGTTTTCCTCGTACAGGCAAGCGATGAGGATTTTCCCGGTGTAACAACACACCACAGCGGCGAAAATGATGAGAAACAGTCCAAGGTACCCCCCGTGCAGAATAGCGTACGGTAAACCGAGAACAAACATCCCCTGTGAAAACAGAAAAACCGTTAGGAAATAGTTCGGCACAAGTAGTAATAATTCCCAACATCTCAGTTAACAATTAAAAAGTAAATCGACTGTAATATTCCTGTTAATGAAGAAGCCTTTAATGGATTAAACTGGGGGTGGGGGGTGGGGGTGGTGGGGTAAACGTTGCTTGGTTGTTGGTGTGGGTATTCCATTTCGCTTTGAGCATGAGCCTAGCCGGACTCATCGTGTCGTCATCAGAGGGGTGAAGGAGACTCGGAGTGACGCAATGGTGTCTGTCACCGTAAAACGCACAAGGGCTTTGGCGCTGGGGGAGCTTTTGGTCACATATACAGACACTGTCCATTAAATCTGAACATTTCCTGGGGGGGGGGGGGGGGGGGGGGTCTCCATGCTCATTTAGTAAGTATAATGTGCACTTTTATCACGATGTGTTTTGGCATTGTAGTTGAGCGCACTTAATGTGCGCAAAGATTTTATTTTATGTTATTGACTTCACTCAGTGTATATTTAGGCTAGAAATTGAAGCACAATTATCGTTCCGTCCGCTTTTGCTGGTGACCTTGCGGGCATTTCTAACCCAGAAGGTCACCTGCACACCTGAGCAGAATATTTCTGCAGTGTTGGAACGTGCAGTGATGCATTCCGTATCCACGTAGCATCAGCCTCGAACGTGCGTAAACATGGACAGCCCACTCCATCTCTGCATCCCTGCATATTTTGGTGAGAAACCGTCCTCTCGTGCTCCAAGGTGTCTCTCAAATGGATGGAATGCATCTTTTATCATGTTTGACAGATCATTGACTAAATGTTGTCTTATGCAGGCCTAGTCCATCTTGTTATGTAGTGTCCATAGCCCTACCAACACCTGTTTACCTGTGAAATCTAATCATTGGGTCTGTCTGTATCTACACTGCGACACACAATCAATGACCAACACAGGAGGGCTTCAAAATGACAGTCACGTATTCAGAGACTGGGAGAAACAGCCTCAGCCTATGAAGCGGGGACAAATGTATCAGAAATCAAATGGGGGCACATTACTAATGTAATGTAAGCCACTGAGCTATAATCAATCCGCAGTCAAATTTATTTTTAACTATGTTTTCGTACTTAAAAAAAAAAAATTAAAAAAAAAAGATTTTTACCTGGATTGCATTTGTGACGTTCCATCCTGCCTCCCAAACGGTGATTTTTGGTCTATCGTCTGCTAACTCCTTACAAAGATCACCATCTTTGGACGCTGAAGGTGGGGGTCCAGTGCCATCTCTCTGGTATCGGGTGTCCCCATCCGCTCCATCTAAACCCATCTCCCCGCTCCCCTCACCCATCTCATCATTGGTCATGATGTCCATTTGCATCCCTTGCCGGTGATCGTAGTCCAGATCATCGCACGCGGCGAAGCCCACCGCCTCTTCGTTGGTAGCGGCCTGGAAGCCCATCCTCGCGAACATCCCGCTCACCTTCGCCTGAGATTTGTTCGACACCGTGGTTGCCGCATTGGACAGTTTATTGGAAATTTTGCTTTTGATTAAAGTAGCCATTTTGCTTTGTTTTATGTAACTTTTTTCTTCAGACCTATAATATTATTCCAAAGTAATGATTTATTTTGAATCAAACTCCTTCCTTTTTCACATAGACTAAACTACGAAAGTTGCGAGTTGGAAGCCACGATGGTCTTCAGTTGCTATCTCCACTTCTTGTTCAAGGTACGCCTGCTGTACTTGTTAATCCTCAGGTTCATGTCACCTTCAGACGTCGGCGCCTGCTCTCTGCATCTTGCTATCGCAGCCTCTTGTTTGGTTGACGAAACGCCCGAGAACGATTTGGACAATCGACAACGGTTGCGCAAAGCTTTACGCAAATGCTCAGGCGCACTTTCCAATATTAATAATCGGACGGTTTGTTCCGAAAGGTAGCGGCAGCGCTTCCACAGTTGGTTTTCCGTCACCGTTACTGATGCCAATGCGGTACGGTGAAGCCTGGGGGTGGCGAGGAGGAGGCACGTGTCACCATCAGCCTGCCAATGCAAGGACTCTGCTTTGCAAAGCGCGTCTCCAGCACCCAGCGCGCGAGCCACCCAACACAATAAAACGGGCGAGATTTGCTGCATTTCTGGGGGAGGCGCTTGCGCTGCCCCGTCCCCTCCCCAACCCATTATCTATAATGCTTCATTCTAACGTCCAATGACATTCTGGGGGCTTCGAAACTTGCATAACTTTACGTGTATATAAGTGTTCACAGCTGAAGAACCCCCCAGCAACTCTTTGGACTAGGTTATGTAACTTTGAGACTATAGTATTTGTTTATTTTGTGAATGATCAACACATGTGTTTTGTGTCTATCAACAAGAGGACGCGGTTCTTTCATAGCAACTAAATTGATATGTCTACAGGAATTATATGGATCGAATTTGTTTTTCCGTTTATTTTTGAGGAAAATTATTGTTTTTGCGATGGTAAGGTGGAACTTGATTCCAGTTAAGGTAGACATGCGAAAAACAGCTGCAAAGACTACACCAACTCTCATTTAGAGACCTTTTTATTTGAGTTGGGCTTCAAGTCTTTTGTTTCAACGTTTCAATTCGTTAATTGCTTTGCAACTGGATGTGACTTAACCTATAGCCTAATAATAATCTAAATTGATTCTTCAATTTATTTTATTCGTTTTTATCATTCGTTCAGTAGAAAATATATAAAAGTTATATATATAAATGTTTTTATAGGCACATTTCAGACCGAAAATACATTTTATCTAAAGGCTTCTCTGGAATAGGCTGTTTTAAACCATTGAGTACTGCTTTCTACGGCATAGGCTATTCTAAGCTGCAAGACACATTTAGTCAAATATTATATGGAGTCAAAAGAGGGTCTAAAGACGTCTGTCCCATAGACGTCCCGCTTCATCCATAAATACCTTTATTTATATCACAGACAGTAATCGAAGATATATGGACATGTCTGTGTAACAAATAACAAATTTGAATTCGAATTAGAGACTACGGATAGCCTATTTTGACGTTCACAGTCCAAGGATGTGTTCATCTTCTGTCCTGCGAGCGAGCGTCCCCCTGCCCATAGGCCGCGCGTGGCTGCATCCCTGCAAACAGCTGCTCGGTTCTCATGTCACTAAGCGTTTGCGCGCGCCGACCTCAATGTTTCCTCGAGCAGGAATAGAGTTCATCACTAGAGCGTGACTCACAACGTCTGCCAACACAATGACACCGGGGTTGCGTTTGTGTTCATATAAGACTGTACTATTTAGTTCTTACACAGCTCGGGGAGATACTCTTACAGGTTTGTATTAATGATGACTAAACCTGACCTCGAGTAGCTACGCGTCCTTTTTTTTTTTTAAGAAAAGAAAAAATAGGCTACATTTACAACTGTCCAGAGGACCAGTTCCGGAATTGAGTGGCTGGTTTTCGTTGCCATGTCCTGGGGGAATCTGTGGTCGAGAAGATAAATCAGATCGTGGGCACACGTGGGTGTTCAAGTCAGCAGCTGACACGAGGCATCACCGCACCACTTTAGCCTAAATTGGCTCTTTGTTTATAACGCCCAGTAGAGGTTCTGAACTGCAGCTAGACACAGCGACGGACCAGACGTCACCCTGCGGTTTCACCTCAACTAGAGAAACAGCAATGAGTCATAATAACCGTACCGATCCGTTCATGTTGTTGTTCTGACGGTGAACCGAAGAAAACCTTAAAGAGGGGAAAGAAAATATTAAGCTAGGATTTTTATTTTATTTTCAAAAACGAAATAATTATTTCAGGCCTTTAGGCTATATTTCATACAATTTCACTGAGTAAAAACACGAGACAATTATTGTAATCATTTCTCGGGTGAATCCCCCTCCCAGACGAACACAATTCTGAAGGACCACAACAGAGATTCTGGACTCGCGTGTGTGAAAGGCTTTTTGCTCCTCAGAAGACTGAACTGTCTGCTATCCCCAGGGCGCGTGAAAGGGTTAATGGCAGCCCGCGTTATCAGCGCGCTCCAGACCTCTCTCTGTACTAAGGACTGTCTGATTTAATGTTCTGCGCAGATGACAAGAACATCACTGACACAGAAAGCGACGAGGTTACAGTCTGAATCTGAGACCGATTTATTTCTAGGTTGTAGATAAGCATGACATAGACTTAAAAAACAACAATAGCCATACAAAATAATAAAAACAACAAAATAATTCAATACGACTACTATGTGAATTAGAATATCAACAAAACGTATTGTATCCATAAAATATGGATATTCACATTTAAAGAAATATTTTATTTATTAAGAGTTTAATAGACATTTTCTTCATTTATGTCGAATAGGCCTATTCATGGGGTGCTATTTCATGACGGCATGCTGCACAATTGCACGGGCTCCTTTTCCCCCGAATAGCCTATAAGGCTTTTTTATTATCGACGATGCTAGTCAATATAAAGTATATATATAAATATATAAAGTAGGTAGGCCTATACTATTTTATCATGTAAGTTAATAATAAGAAAAAGAAGAAATGAAAGACAGTTAGTACCTCGAAAGGGCAGTGTAGCCATAGCCTAGTTTTATTTGTGGACACGTCATACATTAAGCGTGGAACCGTATTGACAACCTGTGAAATGGAAACCGCACGTGCAGGTGCAACCCCCTAAAACTCATCAGCGCACGTTGATGGAATTTGACAATAGATTGTTCGGTTGTCAGAACTGCGGTGGTCGACCGGCTGAATTTCTATGTCAGAGTGATGCTATCACTTGTCTGTCCCGCGGTCATTTATGAAATATGACCGTAGTATTCAGATCTATTTCTCTATGTATTTGGTTTTAATCTATAGTCTGGGCTCGATGTTTTATCTGACTTTCTGTCTTTGTGAGATGTATAGTCTTCCAGATTTGAAGGGAATTTTCTGCTTATTACACACAGTTTATCACCCATCACGAGAGGCGACGAGGTCAGAAACCCGCGGGTCCGTAGAGGATTCCCTCAAACCGGCGCTGGATTAACGTGGCACGACGATGCTAATCAAGTTCATCCCTCTATCATGAATGCCCACTATACCCTTTTTAATAATCCAACAAAGAACAAACAAAACATAATTTGCAGAGGAGAGCGAGGTTCCTTTACGGTTTATTTCGCTGTCTCCTTAAATCCGTTCACCGGTTCTCTCTCTCCCCCCCCCCCTTCTCGTTTCTTACCCCCGGCTCGTGCAGTCTGCTCTCTCCTCTTTTCCCATTTCGCACTTGGCTGCGCACGCACAAGGTCCCCGGGTTTGGTGTCAGCTCTCCCCAAAACACAAAATGATGAATTAGCTCAATAAATGGATTATTCACTCTTGGAATCTAGGCTCGAATATCCTGGCAATGAGAGACGAATTACGAAATATGTGATTGGGTAATATGTGATATGTTTCGCAAGTCCAGTAATCTTAATCTATTATGTTTCTTCAAAATCAACAAACGAAATATGATTTTAGAGGCTGAACTATAGGCAATACATTATTATCTTATTAACAATAGCTTAGCCTACTTACTTGTGTGTGTGTGTGTGTGTGTGTGTGTGTGTGTGTGTGTGTGTGTGTGTGTGTGTGTGTGTGTGTGTGTGTGTGTGAGACAGACAGAGAGAGAGAAGCATAGCCTAAACCAATTGTGCGTTGGACCTCAAACGGATTCTGTTGAGAAAATGAGAGGGGCCAAACCATGGAAATAGCCTACCCACAAATAGTCCACACGATTTGGAAAGTGAAATAAATATTGGATTAATTTTACGATTAGAATCAGAAACCATTGTAAAGGATATTTCCTAAAGAGTCTATTCAGCGTTTTTGTCTATCTATACAATCTAGACTACGTTTCTTTTGTCATTTAGGCCTATCTGTCTGTCAGTCTTCTTATTTCTGGCGGGGCTTAGAGGCAGAAAATGACGCTAACACACTTCAATTAATAAGGGAACGTGAAAAGACACACGGCGTCTCGAGGGACTGCGATGGAGGTAAATTAGCCTCCACCGGCTAATAGACCGCCCCCCCCTCCCTCCTCCCCTCGCCAGAACACAGCAATATTAGCATCACAATCACAGGTATGGCACGCTGGGTTGAATACATTATGAATGTAGCCCATCATATAGGCCTATTGAATATATCGCACATTTAATCTGGCTCATAACGGTGCTTCTGATTTACAGTTTTTTCTCTCCAGACAAAACACCTGCCTAAATTAAAATGAGCCAATCGTCCAACAAGCGGAGAGCCTCTTCTCTGCACCCTGCACAAGAGTTAATAATGTTGCCTTGGTCTACAGAATAACAAAAATACAATTAGCCAATTTTTTTACTGAAATCTAAAGCGAGTAAATGAGACGTAGGCTACGTGACTCGTGTTTTAAAACACAACCAAAATGCAAGGAAATCGCTGAAAAATTCGGCAGTTAGCCTATGTGAAGGGTGGCAACACAAGCCTGTTGATGGCTCGGACTGCATCCTAAACATTCGCTCATCTTTCAAATCATATATTCTTTGACTTTCCCCCTCTTTTTTGTATCCCCCCCCCCCCCCTCACAATTTGTTATTGTGTCCTCCTCTCACAATCGAAGGTAGGCTAAAGCTGTCCCGCTTCAGGCAGTCACAGCGGCCACCTCCCCCAGAGAGACATCCAGGTGGCCTGCTGGAAAACGGCTAAGAGCCTTTTCATTACTCTTAATGCGCCTGTTTAATGGGTTATTATGAGGCCCCGGGAGGGCAGCGGAGAGTGGTTTATATTATCCCGGCCAGATAGGCGTTGCTGCCGTAAAGGAACCCTGTATAGCCTAAAGAACAATAATCCCAACAAAAATATCGTTTTCTTTGATAGGCTAAGGACTTTTGTATGTTTTCATGTGTATGACAAACAGGTTTGTCTCGCCTGTAGGCTATTGTTTTTACATCAGTTGGCCGGTTAAGACTTTATTAGACGTTATTTTAAATTCTTGTCAAAAATATTGCTGCAGAGTTGAACCCATTCCTGCGTTATTTCGTCTATGTATAGAACAAAGAATAGTCCGGTTTTAAAACCCTCTCTCTTGCGCGCGTGATGGTGTCTCCATGTTTTTCCCCGCCGGTAAGTGGCTGTTTTGTTCCCGGGGTTTAGCTTTGCTCCCCAGACGCCGTTTGCCGTTAACCTGGAGTGACTCCGTTCACTCCATCACCCTTGAAGTTCTCCCCCCCTCGCGCTAGCGCGAGATCACTTCCCCCGCTGCGTTACATTAACATTGTAATTGCTTCTCTTTGAACACAATACACTCCGCGAGCCCGGTGGGACATGTAGCCCGAGGCGGGAACAGTGAGCTGTGCCATCGATTTTCACACCGCCAACTAACATAACCAACATCAGCTACGACCTCTACCTACTGTAGGAGAACAATAATGTTTCTAGTGTTATTGTTAAACCTCAGTGTAAACTTCAATATGTGTGATATTTGTCTACCTCGTGGCGAAGTATTTATAACGTTTTGTTACTGTTGATTTTGACAACTCTGAGGGGCACACATGGATAGCGTTGAAGATTTTAGTTTGGTCGTGACTGTTTGGCAGTCAATAGAAAATAATCAATTCGTGTCACTGCTCAACTAATCCAGTAGGGATCTCTGGAGCCTCAGGGAAACATTTGTTTGACTGTTTCAGTGTGTGTGTTTGTGTGTACGAGTTTGTATGGGAGGGATGTGCGTGTGACGTGTGTGTGTGTGCTGTGTATGTGTGTGTGTTGGATTTGTGAATGAATGTGACCTGTGTGTGGTGGTGATAGCTTGTGAGGATGTGTGAGTCAATACAGTCACCAGTGACCCCTGACCAACAGCTAATAGTTTAGTACTCATGCATGTTTAATGGTAGAAGACTAGTTTCTACATCAGCCCTGAGACAGAGGAAGAGAAGGAGAGAGGGAGGGAGGGAGAGAGGGAGAGAGGGAGGGAGAGGGAGAGAGGGAGGGAGAGGAGGAGAGAGGGAGGGAGAGAGGGAGAGGAGGAGAGAGGGAGGGAGAGAGGGAGGGAGAGAGGGACACAAATAGTGCATAAAAAATAAATAAATAATAATAATAATTTCATTATTAATAATAATGAAATTTCATATTATTTCATTATTTCATTAATAATGATTTCAACAAATTTAATTTCGTTCTGTTTTCAGGCACATTCCTAAGTAACCAAGTGTAAGCTTTCAGGACCAGGCACGATGGACAACAATAACAATATCTCAACTATAATATTTTACAGTGCAACAAGAACATCTCAACTATAATATTATTTAGTGCAGAGCAGCTTGGAGTTAAATAGATTCTCACTCACTCAGTATAATAACCACCCTCCCACGTCATCTCGCGAATGTAGCTACTAGGAGTCAGGTGGCTGAGCGGTTAGGGAGTCGGACTCGTAATCGGAAGGTTACTGGTTCGATTCCCGGCTGTGCAAAATGACATTGTGTCCTTGGGCAAGGCACTTCACCCTACTTGCCTCGGGAGGAATGTCCCTGTTCTTACTGTAAGTCGCTCTGGATAAGAGCGTCTGCTGAAATGACTAAATGTACTTGTCACATGGTGTTTATAGAGGAGGGATCTGCGTTCTTACAGAGGGTCCGAGTTCGAATCCTGGTGTGGGCAAGTTTGAAAGTAAGCAATACTGACAGGTGACGTGACTAGGAGCCAGGTGTCTGAGTGGTTAGGGAATCGGGCTAGTAATCAGAAGGTTGCTGGTTTGATTCCTGGCTGTACAAATTAAGTTGTGTCCTTGGGCAAGGCACTTCACCCTACTTGTCTCGGGGGGAATGTCCCTGTTCTAACTGTAAGTCGCTCTGGATAAGAGCGTCTGCTAAATGACTAAATGTAAATGTACACCTGTTACAGGTGACGTGACTACACCTGTTACAGCCAGACATGCCCCACACACGTCACAAGGCTTCCCTCCGGACACTTCAAACAGCACCGTTCACTTTTATGTGGATTAGAAAAGTAGACTGCAGGAAGCCAGCACCTGACATGGTCGTAGCTTTTGTCCGAATGAACTAAAGGCTGTTTAGATCAGGGTTAAATATTGACCGTTTTCTGTTTGCGAAGAATGACTCATTGAAATGCGCACCTTGTCTCCAAAGCGGGCCGCATTCAAAACCTGTGGAAGCGATTTATTCATCCCTGTGATGTATTCCGGGATTCCGAGCCTTTGATTGAACTGAAACAAGCGTCGCCGTGGAGACCAGGAGAGAGTACTTCATATTATGGGCTACTCACAGCTCTTGGGTTTCTTTATGAATACATGAATAAAATAAAAAATAAAACAAAATTTCCCACCGCTCTCTCATAAAAGAAAAAAAACGTCCTTTAGAGCGTGCGCTCTCCCCCTCCCCCACGCCCTCTCGCAGGTCATTATCTGCTTTTATCAGAGCTGCAATCACCCTCAACAACTGCTGCACTTATCACCGGCCACCAGACACACATCCCCAGAGGAGGCACACAAGTATTGATCCCTGGGCGAGAGAGAGAGAGGGAAGGAGAGAGAGAGAGAGAGAGAGAGAGAGAGAGAGAGGGAGGGAGAGAGAGAGAGAGAGAGAGGAGGGAGGAGGGAGGGAAGAGGAGAGAGAGAGAGAGAGAGAGAGAGAGAGAGAGAGAGAGAGGGAGGGAAAGAGAGAGATATAGACGGACAGAGCGATAGAGACAGGAGGTTCTCACCAGATAAGGTGTTGTGTTGTTTTCCAGGGGTGAAAATTAACAGACAGTCAGACAGAGACAGACAGACAGGCAGACAGGCAGACAGGCAGACAGGCAGACAGTCAGACAGAGACAGGCAGGCAGACAGGCAGGCAGGCAGACAGGCAGGCAGGGCCCTGAGCAGCACCAGCAGTGCTCTCCTCAGTCTCAGAGGGAAGACCCGGCACAAAGGTCAAGTATCTCCTTTCAGAAACACACAGTGTTACTGCAGCCGGCCCTGTGGAATCAGAGAGACATCGCTGGAACAAGGGGACCTGGACGGATGTTCACTCAGGCAGAGGCTTGGTGTTTAGGAAGATTTCATGGATATCATTTGGAGTGAGATGAAACTAATGCTCTAACAGGAGAAGACCCCAACTCTAGTCTGCAACAGAAATACATACACACACGTACACACATACATACATACCCAACCCATACACACATCCATACAAACAGTCTCAACCAGACACTCCCATGTTGATTGTATATTGTTTATGACAGACATGAGTTATGGGTGTGTGTGTTTGTGTGGTCGAGATAGTGAGGATGTGTTAGGGAGAGATAGTGAGAGTCATGGCTGGGGAGAGATGAGGGGAGGATACCAGCAGAGAGACCAAGGCTGTTTGTCTCTGTCATGCTTCTGGATCATCAACATTGTTCTCCGACAGAGGAGGAGAAAGATCTACAGGGTTTTATTTTTCA
Organism: Thaleichthys pacificus; assembly: GCA_023658055.1. NCBI lineage: Eukaryota > Metazoa > Chordata > Actinopteri > Osmeriformes > Osmeridae > Thaleichthys > Thaleichthys pacificus. The sequence continues at coordinate 2,486,939 of CM042868.1, read as the reverse complement.
TTTCACGCCTTTAGCAGACGCTTTCATCCAAAGCGACAATGCAAAGCTGTGCACGTGGAAGATGTGGGATCAGGGGTGGAAGGTTCTGGGGTTCCCCCGATGGCTCACTGAGTGGAGCGTGAATCACCAAGGCCTTAATGCAGGGACCTGGGTTCAAATCCTGCCCTGGGCCCTTATCTGCAAGTCTTTCCCTTTCTGTCACTTTTTCACAGTCTGAATCAAATAAGAAAAGACCCCCAAAACAGAAGTGCATAGATCTAACAGTGTTCCTGTGGTTATGGTCAGGTCTGTATTGTGCAGGTCCAGATTAAAGTAATCACATCTCAGCTACCAGGAAGTACGGCGGCCAGGGTTAAGGTTGACAAACCAAGGCGCCTGCCGTGAGGCCTCAACCCACGTGAGGCCTCAACCCACGTGAGGCCTCAACCCACGTGATGCCTCAACCCACGTGATGCCTCAACCCACGTGATGCCTCAACCCACGTGATGCCTCAGCCCACGTGATGCCTCAACCCACGTGATGCCTCAACCCACGTGATGCCTTAACCCACGTGATGCCTCAGCCCAGGTGATGCCTCAACCCACGTGATGCCTCAGCCCACGTGATGCCTCAGCCCACGTGATGCCTCAGCCCACGTGATGCCTCAGCCCACATGATGCCTCAGCCCAGGTGATGCACGCACTTATCCAGTGACCTGCCGGGGCACCCCCTTAAACGCTTCAACGCTACAATCTCAGAAAGAAAAAAAAATATCTACACAAAAGGTCACAGTGAGTGAAGCCACCAGGGAGTTTTATATCCCTCTATCAAGATGATGAGAGATGACCTCGACAAGTTACTGCCTCGTTTGAAACAGCCATCACAAGGAGGAGGTGACTGTTTGAGTGTGTGTTTGTAAGTCTGTCTGTGTGTTTGTGAGTGTGTGTGAGTAGGTAGGTAGGTACTTAATTGATCCCAAAGAGAAATTGCAGAAGTGTGTGTCAGAGTGCTGGTGTGTGTGTGTTTGTGCTGGTGTGTGAGCCTCTGGGTGGGTGCTTGTAAGTGTGTGTTTCTGAATGTGTGTGTGTGTGTGTGTGTTTCTGTATGTGTGTGTGTATGTGTGTGTGTGTTTCTGTATGTGTGTGTGTATGTGTGTGTGTGTTTCTGTATGTGTGTGTTTCTGTATGTGTGTGTGTGTGTGTGTATGTGTGTGTGTGTGTGGTGCGGCAGAGCAATAAGCACAGCGATCTGTATCACGCCACTCTGCAACAGCATGTGGAGATGAACAATAAATAATATGAAACAGCATATCTGACTCTCTCTCTCTCTCTCTCTCTCTCTCTCTCTCTCTCTCTCTCTCTCTCTCTCTTTCTCTCTCTCTCTCCCTGCCTTCCCCCTTTCTCCACCCCCTCCCCTCTCCCCCCCCTCTCCCCTCCATCTCTCTTCTCTCTCCTTCCCCTCTTTCTTCTCCTTCTCCTTCCTCTTCCTCCCCTCTCTTCTCCATCTCTCTCTCCTCTCCTCCCTCAACCTGATCTGCATCCTCCTCCACCTTAGTCTCAAAGTGGTTCCCTCACTCTGAAAAATTAGTCCATGTAGAACCTGGAGGGGTAGTAGAACCTCATCCGAACCCTTCAAGAACCGAAATCAGGTTCCCAGTTAGAACCATTCAATCACACAAACGTTCTAGATGGAACCTACTCTGGAACCAATAATAATAATAATAATAAAAGACGTTTTCTGAGGAAAACATAAAGGAGTCTTTGAGAAGGACTCTCTTCTTGGATGTGCCTTAATCTCTCCACATAATCATTGATAATACTCACCTTTTAGTTTCCACGTGGGAGAGCACCAGACAGCAGCCAGCTCCCTCCTTCCTTCGTCTGTGTGCTGAATGCCAGGCCGCTGTCACAGGCACCCCTTCAGCACTGCCTCCATGTCATCTCAAGCTATTAAACCTTCTGCCTCTCCAGTCCTTTCACATCAGCCTCCCAGCTCCTCTCTCCTCCTCCTCCCCTTCCCCTCTTCTCCTCCTCCTCCCATCTTTTTGTCCCTCCCTCCCC